>NC_069442.1:1196492-1215644 GCF_026875155.1 Cherax quadricarinatus
TTCAATGTGGAAGTAGGTCGTGCCCAAGGGTTAGGCAAGCGAAGAATTCCCAAGTATTAAGATCCCAAGAAGTTGCAGTGTCTGACAGGACTGTAGATCAATGGTTCAGTGAACCATTGAACGTTGATAAATTAGACACATGTGCAACTCTTGGGTATCTTTATTGAGGAAACGTTTCGCCACACAGTGATTTCATCAGTCCATGCAGAGGAGAATCTTGAAGAACAGGAGGAGAACGAGGTAATCAGTCCCTCAGCCTTAAGTCGATGTGGTTAGTCCATCAATCTTGAATAGAATATGCCGTTTTCCTCCTGATGTGGCTATACAACAGCTTCTGGTAAGATTTTTATTTTGATGCTACGTCATTTTCATATTGTCGCTTAGCCTCCCTTCTTATCTGTGCCTATTCGTTTCTAGCTCTTCAGCTAATCTCTTTATTTTCCTGGGTCCTTTGTCTTCTGTACCTTTTCCATTCTCTAGTACATCTAGTTTTTGCCTCCGTACACCTTTGAGTGAACCAAGGACTCGTTCTGGTCTTCCCATTATTTCTGTTTCCCTTGGGAACAAACCTCTCCTCTGTCTCCTTGCATTTTGTTGTCACTTAATCCAACATTTCTTTTACTGGTTTTCCTGCCAGTTCTCTCTCCCACTGAACGTCTTGCAGGAGTTCCTCATGCCTGTGTAGTTTCCCCTTGTGAGGGAAAAGTTCAATAGATAGGAGTAGCAATATAGTAACGATAGTTTCATTACCGGCTACTAGTTAATGTAGGGTAAGTCACGCTCCCGCCTTTCTTCCCCCTCCCAGAAAGTGATAGTTTGATTGCCGGCTGCTTGTTAACGTAGGGTCAGTCTAGCTCCCGCTATCCCTTCCCCTCCCTCTTCCACCCCCCCTCCCTCGAAAGGTGACGTGTGGGGCTCTGGTCAAACAGTAAATCACTCGACTCACAGCTCCCAACACTACTGTAAGTACATGCCTGCCTTGTATTCTAGTGGATTTATTGGTTAAAAGCTTCACTTTTGATCAATAATAAACATAGTCTTTTCAGCCTTGCTCTATGTTGACTGTTGTAATAATCACCACATCTTTTAAGTATCAGACTTACCATGGAGAGTGATTATTTAGCAGTGGGTAACCTGTCTGTCTTTCCAGCTTGGATGTCAGAGAGGGTCACCTGCCAATCAACGAGCAGAACAGGAGAAGGACTAACGTCCAGAGACTTCTCCATTTTGTATTGAAGTACCTGTGCACCTGTATGAATTTGCAGGACATAACCCCACATCATTGCAGCGGTAAAGAACCTGCTTTCCTGTCATCGGGATATTATACTCACGGCAATAATCTGTGAAGATCTAGCCAGTGGTGGTCCCCAACACCTGCGACCCCCCCCCCATCAGCAACGGCTACGATTTCAACAACAGTGTCACCAACACCAGACACCCACGTTTTATATACCTTTAAATTAGCGTTGAATTCAGTTATCATTTATATTTTTCATTTTTCATTTTCTTTAATGTTGGATTAATATTTCATATTTAAGTGTTTTACATTTTATATTTTCTATATAATAAAGTGTTTATGTTTGTCTGTTATTATTTCTTTTTCTATTCACTAATTTTCCTGAGGAGGAGCCAGCCTTGGTAATACTGACTGAAGTTGTTACAGGGCTGAGTAAGCCTTCACACCCCTTTTGTAGTTTGGTTTTCCTCTCCTATTCCTGCTTCTCTCTCCACTTGTAGCTCAACTATGTAGTCAAAGTACAAAATCACACAATCACTAGCTCCTAGGGGCTTTTCATATATGATATCCTCTATGTCCGAACTACTCAAGGCGAATACAGGGTCCAGTCTTGCTGGATCATCCTCACCTCTCTCTCTGGTAGTGTTTCTAACATGTTGATGCATGAGGTTTTTCCAGAACCACATCCGTCATCTTGGCTCTCCATGTTTTGGGACCCCCATGGGGCTCCAGGTCTTCCCAATCTCCTTGTCATTGAAATCACCCATAACTAGTAACTTTGCTCCCCCCTTGTGAGCTCTTCTTGGCTAATGTGTCAATCATTGCTCTGTTGCTCTCGTCGTATTCTTCTCTTGGCCTCCTGCAGTTCTGTGGCAAGTTGTACATTACTGCAATTACAACCTTATGGCCCTCAGACTGGAGTGTTCCTACTAAGTAGTCCCTGTTGCCCATGCTCTCCATTCCTTCCATTTTCTCAAATCCCCACTGGTTTTTAATGAGCAGTGCAACTCCTCCTTCCCCTCTCCTTCCTCTATCTTTCCTTAGCATTTGATGTCCAGGTGGGAAGATTGCATCTGTTATCATCCTGGTGAGTTTTGTTTCTGTGAGTGCTATTACGTCTGGGGATGTCTCCTTGATTCTTTTATGTTGAGTTCCTCGCATACCTCTTGATCGTTTCTTGTGAGTTCCCCACCTTCTTTCCTCAGTCTGATCACCTAGCCTTTGACTGTTGTCTTTCTCCTAATGTGGCTAAACAGCAGTTTCGCGTCAGACTTGACTTTCGATGCTATGACATTCTCGTACTGTCGCTGGGCCCCACTCCTTATCTGTGTATATTCGTTCCTGGCTCTTCGACTGATCTTCTGGGTCCTTTGCCTTCTGTATCTCTTCCATTCTCTAATGCACTTAGTTTTTGCCTCCCTGTGTGTGTACTCACCTAGTTGTACTCACCTAGTTGAGGTTGCAGGGGTCGAGTCCAAGCTCCTGGCCCTGCCTCTTCACTGGTCGCTACTAGGTCACTCTCCCTCAATCGCGAGCTGCATCATACCTCTCCTTAAAGCTATGTATGGATCCTGCCTCCACTGCATCACTTCCCAAACTATTCCACTTCCTGACTACTCTGTGGCTGAAGAAATACTTTCTAACATCCCTGTGATTCATCTGTGTCTTCAACTTCCAACTGTGTCCCCTTGTTGCTGTGTCCCATCTCTGGAACATCCTGTCTTTGTCCACCTTGTCAATTCCTCTCAGTATTTTGTATGTCGTTATCATGTCCCCCCTATCTCTCCTGTCCTCTCCTGTCCTCCTGTCCTCGTAGGACATACCTCTTAGCTCTGGGACTAGTCTTGTTGCAAACCTTTGCACTTTCTCTAGTTTCTTTACGTGCTTGGCTAGGTGTGGGTTCCAAACTGGTGCCGCATACTCCAATATGGGTCTAACGTACACGGTGTACAGGGTCGTGAACGATTGCTTATTAAGATGTCGGGATGCTGTTCTGAGGTTTGCTAGGCGCCCATATGCTGCAGCAGTTATTTGGTTGATGTGCGCTTCAGGAGATGTGCCTGGTGTTATACTCACACGAAGATCTTTTTCCTTGAGTGAGGTTTGTAGTCTCTAGCCCCCTAGACTGTACTTCGTCTGCGGTCTCCTTTGCCCTTTCCCACTCTTCATGACTTTGCACTTGGTGGGGTTGAACTCCAGGAGCCAATTGCTGGACCAGGTTTGCAGCCTGTCCAGATCAACTTCACATTATCTGCAAACAGGGACACCTCAGAGTCTATTCCTTCCATCATGTCGTTCACATATACCAAAAATAGCACTGGTCCTAGGACCGACCCCTGTGGGACCCCGCTCGTCACAGGGGCCCATTGTGATACATCTTAGTTTCCCTGACTTGTTGTTGCCTCCCTGTCAGGTATTCTCTGATCCATTGCAGTGCCCTTCCTGTTATATGCGCCTGATGCTCTAGCTTCTGCACTAATCCTTGTGAGGGGAAATTTTGTCAAAGGCCTTCTTGCAGTCCAAGAAGACGCAATAACCCACCCCTCTCTCTCGTGCCTTTACTTCTGTTATTTTATCATAAAACTCCAGAAGGTTTGTGACACAGGATTTGCCTTCCATGAATCCGTGCTGGTTGGCATTATTTCTATTGTTCCGTTCCAGGTGCTCCACCACTCTCCTCCTGATAACTTCTCCAACATTGCATACTCTACACGTCAATGGCACAGGTCTATAGTTTAGTGTCTCTTTTCTGGGCTCCTTTTTTAAAAATGGGAACTACCTTCGCCGTCTTCCATACCTCAGTTAGTTGCCCAGTTTCCAGGGACGTGTTTGAAGATTGTGTTAAGTGGCACGCACAAATATCTGCCCCCCTCTCTAAGGACACATGGGGAGGTTGTCCGGTCCCATTTTCCTTTGAGGTATCGATGTCCCTTAGCAGTTTTTCACCTCCTCCTCATCTGTATGTATGTCGTCCAACACTTGTTGGTGTATTCCTTGCTGGGGTCCCCATTTTGGTTTGACCCCCCAGAGTCCTTCCTGTCTCTACTGTAAATACTTCCTTAAATCTCGGTGTTGAGCTCCTCACATACCTCTTGATCGTTTCTTGTGAGTTCTCCACCTTCTTTCCTCAGCCTATCAAACCCGGTCCTTGACTGTTGTCTTTCCCCCTAATGTGGCTATACAGCATTTCGGGTCAGATTTGACTTTCGATGCTATGTCGTTTTCATACTGTCGCTGGGCCTCCCTCCTTATCTGTGCATACTCGTTTCAGGGTCTTCTACTAATCTCCTTGTTTTCCTGGGTCCTATGCCTCCTGTACCTTTTCCATTCTCTGTTGCACTTAGTTTTTGCCTCCCTACACCTTCGGGTAAACCAAAGACTCGTTTTGGTCTTCCTATTATTTCTGTTTCCCTTGGGAACAAACCTTTCCTTTGCCTCCTTGCACTTTATTGCCACATATTCCATCATCTCGTTTACTGATTTTCCTACCATTTCTCTGTCCCACTGAACCTCCTGCAGGAAGTTTCTCATACCTGTGTAGTCCCCCTATTTATAGTTCGGCCTGTCCCCTTCAGTTCCTGTTACCTTCTCCACTTGTAACTCTACTATATAATCAAAACTCAGAACCACATGATCGCTAGCTCCAAGGGGCCTCTCATAAGTGATGTCCTCAATGTCTGAACTGCTCAGGGTGAACACAAGATCCAGTCTTGCTGTGTGTGTGTGTGTGTGTGTGTGTGTGTGTGTGCTTGTGTGTGGTGTGTGTGTGTGTGTGTGTGTTGTGTGTGTGTGTGGTGTGTGTGTGTGAGTGTGTGTGTGTGTGTGTGTGTGTGTGTGTGTGTGTTTTGATGTGTTTGTAGAGTCTTGTGTGTTATATGAGTGTTTGTGTGATGTTGTTTGATTGCGTTGTGAGTGGAGTGTATTTCGTGATGAATGTGTTGAGTTGTGTTTTCTATGTTGTACATGATGTGTGTTCTGTGCTCTGTGTTTTATGACTTGGGTGAGTTGTGTTTTGTGAGCTGTGTGAGTTGTGTTGTGAGATGTGTTGTGTGAGCTGTGTTTTGTGAATTGTGTAGTAAGAGTGTTGTGTGTTGTTCTGTGCTTTGTGAGTTGGGTGAGTGTGTTTGTGAGATGTGTTTGTGCGAGTTGTGTTTTTTGACTTGTATTGCGATATGTGTTGTGTGTTCTGTGTTTTGTGAGTTGAGTGAGTTGTGTTGTGAGATATGTTTGTGTGAGTTGTTTTTGACTTGTGTTGCGATATGTGTTGTGTTTTCTGTTTTTGTTGTGAGTTATGTTGTGTAGATGTGTTGAGAGTTCTGTTTCTTGTGAGTTGCGTGAGTTGTGTTGTGAGATGTGTTGTGCGAGTTTCCTTCTGAGTTTTCTTCTGAGATGTGTCGTGTAAGTTGTGTGAGTTCTATTGTGAAATATGTTGTGAGATGTGTTGTGTAAGCTGTGTTTTGTGAGTTGTGAGCTGTATTGTGAGATGTTTTGTGAGTTGTGTGAGTTATGTTGTGAGATGTGTTGTGTGAGCTGTATTTTGAGTTGTGTGAGTTTGTTGTGTGATGTGTTGTGGGGTTTGAGCTTCGTGAGTTGTGTGATTTGTGTTGGAGATGTGTTGTCTGAGCGGTTTTGGAGTTGTTTGAGTTGTTTTGTGAGTGTGTTGGGTAGCTGATCGGGTGATTTCTGGATTTGTTGTAAAATGTTTTGTGTGGGGTGTGTTTTGTGAGTTTTGTGATTTTGTGTGAGTGTTTTTTTGAGTAGTGTGATTTGTAATGTGGTTTTTGGTGAGCTGTGTTTTGTGAGTTATGCGGTTATGTTGTGAGAGTTTTGTGTGAGCGTGCTTTGTGAGTTTTGTAGAGTGTGTTTTGTGATTGTGTGAGTTGTAGATGTGTTGTGTGAGCGTGTTTTTGTGATGTGTGGGGTTATGCTGTGAGTGTGGTGTGTGAGTTGTTTTTTTGTGTTTTGTATTTTGTGAGTTGAATTGTGAGATATGTTGTGTGTTCTGGTTTTTTTGGGGTTTGTGTGAGTTGTGTTTTGAGAGTTTTGTGATTTTTGGGTTTTTTGTATTGTTTTCTGAAGGAGTGAATGTTGTTGAGTTGTATGTGAGATGGTGTGAAAAGCGGTTTTGTGAGTTGCTGAGTTGTTTATGAGTATGTTTTGTGACTGTGTTTTGTGATTGTGTTAAGATGTGTTGTATGAGCTGTGTTTTGTGAGCTGTTTTGTGAGAGTTTTGTGACTTTGTTGTGTGAGCTTTTTTTGGGAATTGTGTTGTGAGTTTGTTGGTGCTCTCTATTTTGTGAGTTGTGTGAGTTGTGTTGTTTGAAGTGTTGTGTGAGTTGTGTTTTGGAGTTGTTGATTTCTATTGTGAGATGTGTTTTGTGAGGGGGGTTTTTGTGATTTGTGGAGTTGTGAGTAATTTTGGTGACCTGTGTTTTGTGATTTGAGATTTGGGGTTTTGGAGATGTTTGTGTGAGCTGTGTTTTGTGGTTGTGTGAATTGGTTGTGAGTGTTTTGTGTGAGCTGGTTTTTGAGTTGTGTTTTGAGGTGTTTTGTGGACTGTGTTTTATGATTTGTGTGAGTTGTTTTGTGAGATTTTGTGTGAGTTGTGTTTTGTGGGTTGTTTTTTGGGATGTGTTTGTGATTTGCGGAGTTGTGTTGTGAGATGTTTTTGTGAGCTGGTTTGTGAGTTGTGTTGGAGATGTTTGCTTTAGCTATGTTTTGTGAGTTGTGCAAGTTGTGTTTTAAGACGTTTTTGTGTGAGCTTTTTTTTGGGTTGATTGAGTTGTGTTTTGGATGTATTGTGTGACGTGTTTTGTGATTTGATTGAGTTGTGTTGTGAATTTTTGTGTGAGCTTTTTTTATGATTTGTGAGTTGTTTTGGGGGAATGTGTTGGTGAGTTTTGTTTTGTGAGGTGTTTGTAAATTTTGTTTTGTGGTTGCGTGAGTTGTGTTAGAATGCGTTGTGTTAATTGGTTTTTGGTTGTGTATTGTGTTGTAAGATTTTTTTGGGTGAGTGTTTTTTGGAGTTCTGTGAGTTTGTGGTGAGTGTACTACATAGTTGTACCCCAGTTGAGGTTGGGGGGGTCGAGGCAGTCCTGGCCCCCCTCTTCACTGCATACTAGGTCACTCTCCTGAGCCGGATTTTATCTACCTCTTTTAAAGCTATGTATGGATCCTGTCCCACACATCGCTTCCAAACTTTTCCACTTACGTACTTGTGGCGAAGAAATACTTCCTAAACATCCTGTGATTATCTGTGTCTTCAGCTTCCAATGGCCCTTGTTACTGTGTCCAATCTCTGGAAACCCTGTCTTTGTCCCCCTTTCAATTCTTCGTATTTTGTATGCCCGTTATCTGTCCCCCAATCTTCCTTCCTCCGGTCGTCAGGTTGATTTCCCTTAACCTCTCCTCGTGGACATCCTCTTAGCTCGGGACTAGTCTTGTTGCAAAACCTTTGCCCTTTTCTAGTTTCTTTACGTGCTTGGTAGGTGGGGGTTCCCAAAGGGCCGCAAACTCCAATATGGGCCAACGTACCGGTGTACGGGGTCTTAAAATTCCTTTTAAGATGTCGGAATGCGTTTGATTTTGCTAGGCGCCCATATGCTGCAGCAGTTATTTTGGTTGATGTCCTTCAGGAGATGGCCTGGTGTTAACTCACCCAAGTCTTTTTCCTTGATGAGGTTTGTAGTTTGGCCCCCTAACTGACTCCGTCTGGGTCTTCTTTGCCCCTTCCCCAACTTTAAATTTATTGGGATTGAACCCAGGAGCCAAATTTCTGGACCAGGTCTGCAGCCCCGTCCAGATCCCTTTGTGTTTTGCCCGGCCGATCGAGTAATTCTTCTCATCAAATTCACTCATCGCAAACAGGGACACTCAGGTCTTTTCCTTTCCCTCATTCATTCACAAAACCGAAACGCACTGGTCCTGGGCTGACCCCTGTGGGGGGAAAACCCCGCGGTCACAGGTGCCCCTTACACCTCGCCCCGTACCATACTCGCTGCTGTCTGAAAAATATTTCCCCGATCCATTTATGCCTTCCCCGTTTCCCTGCTTGGTCCCCGTTTTTGCACCCCAATTTTTGTGTGGAAAAATGTGTCAAACGCCTTCTTGAGTCCAAGAAAAGCAATCCCCCCCCCCTCTCTCTCTTTTTCTTTTCTGCTGTCACCATGTCATAGAACTCCCGTAGGCTTGTGAAAGGATTTCCCATCCCAAACCATGTTGGCTGCGTTGATGAGATTTCCTTTTAGGTGTTCCACCCCTCTTCTCCGTAATCTTCTCCATGATTTTTCATACTATACATGTCAGTGACACTGGTCTGTAGTTTAATGCTTTATTCGTTCCTTTTTTAAAAATTGGGGGCTACATTTGCTGTCTTCCATGCCTCGGAATCTCATGTTTCGATAGTGTTTTGAATATTGTTTTTAGGGTACACATAGCGCCTTGCTCCCCCTCTTTAATACCATGGGGAGATGTTATCTGGCCCCCTTGCCTTTTAGGTTCTACTCCTCAAAGTCTTCACTTCTTCCCCGGTTGTGGCACTGTGTCCAGACATGTGGTGGCCCCACCTCTCCCCTTTCTGGAGCCCCTTCGTCTCCCTGTGAACACTTTTTGAAACTCTTGTTGGTTCCCCACATACTTCACGCATTTCTTTTTGTCCTCCTCCTTTCCTCCTTAGCCTGATTCCTGGTCCTTGACTGTTGGGGTTTTCCCCCTGATGTGGCTGTCAAAGTTTGGTCGATTTTGGGTTTTGTGCTATGTCGGTTTCATATTGTCTTTGGGCTCCCTTCTTATCTGTGCAAATTTTTGTTTTGGGTCTACGAATGCTCTCCTTATTCTCCCGGGTCCTTTGCCTTCTAAATTTTTTCAATTCCCTAGCACACTTGGTTATTGCCCCTCACCTTTGGGTAAACCATGGGTCATCCCGGCTTTTTCATTTTTTCTGTTACCCTTGGGTACAAACCTCTCCTCGCCTCCCTTTCATTTGTTGCTACAATATTCCCTCATCTCATTAAATGGCTTCCCGCCAGTTCTTGTCCCCTAAACCCGTTAGGAAGTTCCCCATTTCCCGGTGACCCCTTTTTTGTAGTTTGGCTTCATTCGTCCTGGCCCTTTCCCGCTTCTCCTCCCTTGTAGCTCTACTGTGTTTCGAAACTTAAAACCCAAAGGTCATGGGCCCCCCAAAGGGGTTTTTCATTGGAGTCCCGATATCTGCACTATCAAGGGGAATACAATCCCGCTTGCGGGTTTTCTCTCCTCTCTCTCTTGTAATGTTCCTTAGGTTGGACATAAAGCCATACCACCTCCATCACTTTGCCCTCCATGTATCTTGGCCCCATGTGGGTCCAAGTTCTCCCAATCCGATCTCCTTGTGGTTAAAGTCACCCTGATCAGGGGCTTTGCCCTGAGCATGAGCTTTCTGGCCACTTAGCCAGTGTGTCAACCATCGTTATTGCTTCGCGTACTCTTGCCTTGGCCCCTGCTGTTCTGTGGGGGTTTTTCTCACTGTATTACCACCTTGGGGGCCTCCAAGGTAAGGTTTCCGCTATGTAATCACTTCTTTCCGCGTCTCCCTCTCCAGCTATCAAAAATTCCCGCGATTTTGATCGCAAAGCCCTTTCCCCCCCCTGTTCCCCGTCTTTCCAGGGTTTGGTATCCCGTTGGAAAAAGATGGCATCTGTTTCATACCCGTAAGCTTGGTTTCTGTGAGGCTATGATTCTGGTGATTTCTTTGATCTTTCATGACTCCCCCCCACTTATTTTGTTATTCCATCAGCGTTTGGTTTTCCTACCTTCAGTTTCCTTTCCAAACCCATGGTTTGGGGGGCCTGTGAGGGGGAGCTGGGGGCTTCTGTGGGTTCTTAGGTCGGTGTTGGCGGGGGTTGGGGTAAGGATTGTAGTGTTTTTTTGATTGGTGGATAAGTTGATGGTTCTGAAATAGTTGGTTGTGCTTGCCCTTAAAGTTCTGTTTGCTCTGACTGACCTCTGTGGTTCCCTCCTTGTCTCTTTTCCTACTCCTTTCGCTTTTTTTTCCTCTCCCAGCGCTGTCGTTCTGATTTTTTTCTGTCTCTGTCAGGGAAAACCCTTTGTACCTTTCCCAGTATTTCAATCGTGGTTTTTTCCTTGGAGGTCCTGTTCGCACTGTTTCGTCCGAGAATCAGCTTGTTGGCGGTTTCTCCCCCCTTTGATACCCCCCTTTTTCTCTGAAAATTTACAATCTCGTCCCTCTTTCCCCATTTTCCGTGATGTTTTTTTCAATCTCCTTTCTTTCTTCCTGCTGCCTTTCAGTGTGTGTCCTTTCTCTCTCTCCTGAAGCCCATGGATAAACACTGATTTTGCCCTTTCCTCCTCCCATTGCCTCACCCTCTGTGACTCTGGATCCTGCCTGTATGTGGTCAGTTTCTCCCTTGATTTTTCCAGTGGCTCTTGATAGCATGGTTGTGCCTCAGCATTCGACCTATCACCCTCTCCATGTGCAACCAGCTGTTCTTCCCTTTCACTCCTTGGTCCTCCTTGGCAGGCTGATATGACCTTAGCATAATTCATAATTCCTTCCTTCCTGTTCGGCCTCGCAGCTTCATATGCTGTGTCTTCTCTGGTCACTGCACCTGTAACTCGCTTCAGCCTATTTATCTCAACTTCTAGGACCCTTATTTTGGCTACTGCAGTTTCGACTTGTGCCTCCCAATTCTTTGTCTCCTTCTCCAACCTCTTTTCCAATTTCACAGAGAGCTCTTTCTCCATTTTTTCAGAAAGCTCTCCTAATTTTCTCTCCCACTCTTGTTTCATCCTGTGAGTTGTGTTAGTTGTGTTGTGAGATGTGTGGTGTGAGCTGTGTTTTGTGAGTTGTGTGAGTTGTGTTGTGAAATGTTTTGTGTGACCTGTGTTTTGTGAGTTGTGTGAGTTGTGTTGTGAGATGTGTTGTGTTAGCTGTGTTTTGTGAGTTGTGTAAGTTGTGTTGTGAGATGTTTTGTGTGACCTGTGTTTTGTGAGTTGTGTGAGTTGTGTGGTGATATGTGTTGTGTGAGCTGTGTTTTGTGAGTTGTGTTAGTTGTGTTGTGAGATGTTTTGTGTGACCTGTGTTTTGTGAGTTGTGTTGTGAGATGTGTTTTGTGAGTTGCGTAAGTTTGTGTTGTGAGATGTGTTGTGAGATGTGTTGTGTTAGCTGTGTTTTGTGAGCTGTGTAAGTTGTGTTGTGAGATGTTTTGTGTGAGCTGTGTTTTGTGAGTTGTGTGAGTTGTGTTGTGAGATGTGTTGTGTGAGCTGTGTTTTGTGAGTTGTGTTTTGAGATGTACTGTGTGAGCTGGGTACATTAAACCCGTCAGGGTTTATCACGCTGTGATCACCTACATTTTTCATCACATAATTTTGGCAGCTGAACTACTGATATTCTTATTGTTTGTCTTCACTCCATTTCCTCGGATCAAGATTTTTTCTATATTTTTTTGTAAATGTGAATATTCGATTTTTGAAGTATTTTCCGGAGAATAAATATTAATGAGAGTGAAATGTAGTTAGTTTTGTCCTAAGACAATTCGGTGAAGTGGATCACTCATGGTATATTCGTTCTAGCAAAGGTAAGGTACAGCTCCTGGTCCCCAAGGGTAAGGTAATCACCCCATGGGAAAGGTAATCACCCTAGGGTAAGGTAACCACTCAAGGGTAAGGTAATGTTCCCAAGGGAAAGGTAATTTTAAGGTTCATGTAGGTAAGAATATTCAAACTCAAGTAAGTTTTTTTCTGGTAAACAAACTTTTCCAGATATTTTTAAACTAAGGTCAACACAGGTGAAAATTTTCAATCTTTTTTCTGACATTTTCAATATTACATTTTTACAAGGTAAGTATTGAGATGGTAAGCATTGATGTATAATTCCAAGAATACATGGTAAGTATTGATGTATAATTGCAAGAATGCATGGTAAGCATTGATGTATAATTCCTAGAATACATGGTAAGTATTGATGTATAATTGCAAGAATACATGGTAAGCATTGATGTATAATTCCAAGAATACATGGTAAGCATTGATGTATAATTCCAAGAATACATGGTAAGTATTGATGTATAATTGCAAGAATGCATGGTAAGCATTGATGTATAATTCCTAGAATACATGGTAAGTATTGATGTATAATTGCAAGAATACATGGTAAGCATTGATGTATAATTCCAAGAATACATGGTAAGTATTGATGTATAATTCCAAGAATACATGGTAAGCATTGATGTATAATTCCAAGAATACATGGTAAGCATTGATGTATAATTCCAAGAATACATGGTAAGCATTGATGTATAATTCCAAGAATACATGGTAAGCATTGATGTATAATTCCAAGAATACATGGTAAGTATTGATGTATAATTGCAAGAATGCATGGTAAGCATTGATGTATAATTCCTAGAATACATGGTAAGTATTGATGTATAATTGCAAGAATACATGGTAAGCATTGATGTATAATTCCAAGAATATATGGTAAGTATTGATGTATAATTTCAAGAATACATGGTAAGCATTGATGTATAATTCCAAGAATACATGGTAAGCATTGATATATAATTCCAAGAATACATGGTAAGCATTGATGTATAATTCCAAGAATACATGGTAAGCATTGATGTATAATTCCAAGAATACATGGTAAGTATTGATGTATAATTGCAAGAATGCATGGTAAGCATTGATGTATAATTCCTAGAATACATGGTAAGTATTGATGTACAATTGCAAGAATACATGGTAAGCATTGATGTATAATTCCAAGAATACATGGTAAGTATTGATGTATAATTCCAAGAATACATAGTAAGCATTGATGTATAATTCCAAGAATACATGGTAAGCATTGATGTATAATTCCAAGAATACATGGTAAGCATTGATGTATAATTCCAAGAATACATGGTAAGTATTGATGTATAATTCCAAGAATACATGGTAAGCATTGATGTATAATTCCAAGAATAAATGTAATATATTGTAAACACACAGGTGACATTATGAGTTATATAAATTGCTAGTAAATAAAATAAAATACAGATTTAAGAATTCTTCAAGAATACATGTTATACACTGTATACATGTTATACATTACATACATGTTATACACTGTATACATGTTATACATTATATACATGTTATACACTGTATACATGTTATACACTTTATACATGTTATACACTGAATACATGTTATACATTATATACATATTATACACTGAATACATGTTATACATTATATACGTGTTATGCATTATATGCATGTTACACACTGTATACATGTTATACATTGCATACATGTTATACACTCTATACATGTTATACATTATATACATTTTATACACTATACACATGTTATACATTATATGCATATTATTCATTACATACATGTTATACACTGTATACATGTTATACATTATATACATGTTATACACTGCATACATGTTATACATTATATACATGTTATACACTGCATACATGTTATACATTATATACATTTTATACACTATACACATGTTATACTTTATATGCATATTATTCATTACATACATGTTATACACTGTATACATGTTATACATTATATACAAGTTATACACTGTATGCATTTTATACATTATATATATGTTAAACATCATATACATGTTATACACTGTATACATGTCATACATTATATACATGTTATACACTGTATACATGTTATGCATTATATACATGTTATACACTGCATATATGTTATACATTATATACATGTTATACACTGCATACATGTTATACATTATATACATGCTATACATTATATACAAATTATACACTGTATACATGTTATACATTACATACTTGTTATACATTATATACCTGTTATGCATTATATACATGTTATACATTATATAAATGTTATACACGGTATACATATTAAACATTATATACATGTTATACATTATACAAATGTTATACATTATGCACATATACATTATATACATGTTATACACTGTATGCATATACATTATAGACATGTTATACATTATATACATGTTGTATATTATATACATGTAAAATCATTCAACGGGTAAGCAGCACATTATATATACCAACATGACTCACGAAATCGTAATGACACGATTGCAACCAAACCATACCCCCGGCCGGGAGTGAACCCGCGGTCATAGAGTCTCAAAACTCCAGCCCGTCGCGCTAGCCACTAGACCAGCTAGCCACAATAAGATTCATCCAACTAGGTATATTTCTACACCATAGGAAAGTTAGCACAGGCACCTCTGTGACCACAAATGCAAGTTTTTACAGACGAATCTCCAGCTAGCCTGGCCGTGACGAACTCTAGCTCAAGTCCCTTCACTGCCGTCAACATGACTCAAGAAATCGTAATGACATGATTGCAAACAAACCATACCCCCGGCAGGGATTGAACCCGCGGTCATAGAGTCTCAAAACTCCAGCCCGTCGCGTTAGCCACTAGACCAGCTAGCCACAATAATATACCTAGTTGGATGAATCTTATTGTGGCTAGCTGGTCTAGTGGCTAACGCGACGGTCTGGAGTTTTGAGACTCTATGACCGCGGGTTCTATCCCGGCCGGGGGTATGGTTTGATACACCTTCATATATACACAGATCTCAGTGATACATAGAAAGAAAGCATTATACAAACTTTTCCAGATATGGTTAAAGGTATATATACATTAATACACATTTGTTAAATTCTTTACAGATATGAATATCAATCATAAGAAGAACATTACTCTTTTCATCAATGGCCGAACACGTCTGCACCTCATTCCAATTCCTCGGATCACCCTCCTAATACCGCATAATTTAATTAAAAACCTAATTCCATTTCCTTGGATCAAGACTACATCTCTATCTCCAGTTCCTTGGAACATAATCCCCCGCCTCAACTCCCTTTCCATCAACCATTTTCACAACGATCAACCTTATATCCAGCACCTTATATCAACATCACCATAATTACATACTCTACATACTCGATACAAATATGTATATACTTCACTACATCACAATCTCAACTCGCACTTATACCCAAAATTACAACATGATCGACAAAACAATCACATTCACATCAAATTTACATTCCTACTCATTATTCTCATCCATCACATTTACACAGTAATCATTCTCACACTCAATCCCAAGTTTTTACTAACAAATCGCATTACACTCAAAATTATAACATGAATTTATATACAAGACTCCTAACACAATTCACCAACAGTACGTCAGCATAACACACATTTCACCCATAGTACCTCAGCATATAACCCGGCATACCTCATCTTAAAACATGCTCACCAGTACCCGGCATACCTCACCAATACCCTATGTCTCCCTCTCTCTCTCTCTCTCTCTCTCTCTCTTTCCTTCTCCCTCCCCCAAGCTAGAACATTTCAATCACCTAGTCGCTGTATAGACCTTGTGGCTTAGCGCTTCTTTTTGATTATAATAATAATAATCAATCACCTAGTTATATTTATATTTCATTTAAGCCAC
The DNA here is from genome assembly GCF_026875155.1 of Cherax quadricarinatus. Taxonomy (NCBI): domain Eukaryota; kingdom Metazoa; phylum Arthropoda; class Malacostraca; order Decapoda; family Parastacidae; genus Cherax; species Cherax quadricarinatus. The sequence goes on from NC_069442.1 coordinate 1,212,254, forward strand.
TCCCTACTGGGCGAGTCCAATACTTTCAAGACACCAATACCGTCGTTGCGTTACTTGTGAGATGCACACACCGATTACCTTTAAGGTATTTCGGCTACAAAATAACAGGAGGGTTAGATAATATGATAAGAGCAACAGAGCAATGGTGGACACACTAGCTGAGGTGGCCAGAAGGGCAAATACGGTTAGGACAAATTTACTAGTTGTGGGTGATTTCAGTCACATGGGGGACCTGAAAGGTGGAGCAGAGATAATGGAGGTGGTACTAGAAAACTTCATACATCAACATGTTAGGGACGCTACCAGAGAGAGAGGAGAGGATGAACCTTGATTAATTCTAACACTGAGAACATCACACATGAAAAGCCCCTCGGAGCTAGCGTTCACATGGTCCTGAGCATCGAATGCATTGTAGAGTTAAAAGTAGAGTAGGTTGGGAGAAGCCAAACTACAAAAGAGAGGACTACACTAAATGAGATGATGGAATACATGACCACAAATGCAAGGAGGCACAGGAGAGGTTCGCAACCAAAGACCACAGAAACAATAGGAAGACTAAAATGAGCTCTCGGTTCACCAAAAGGTGTAGAGAAGCCAAAACTAAGTGTGCTAGAGAATGGAAAAAGTATAGAGGAAAAGGGACCCAGGAAAATAAGATTAGCAGAAGAGCAAGAAATGAATACGCATGGATGAGGAGAGAGACCCAGCGGTAATACGAGATAGATATAGCATCGGATCAGGTAATCAGACTGAGTAAGGAGGGAAGAGAGATCACAAGAAATGATAAAGAACTATGTGGAGTGCTCAACACGAAATTGAAGGAGTATTTTGAGTGAGGACAGAAAGGACTCCAGCAAACCAGAATGGTGGGGTACACCAACGAGTGCTGAATATACTACATACAAGAGAAAAGATGAGGCGGCTAAATGAGCTAGATACCTTTAGGCAATGGGACAACATGTCTCCAAGGGTCCTGTGAGAGGGAGCAGAGGTACTATAAGTGCAACTGCCTGAGGATTGGAAGGTGGCAAATGTAATCTAAATCATTAAGAAAGGATACAGGCAGGTGGCATTAAACTTCAGACCAGTGTGACTTGCATATTATACCCATGGACACCATTATATAATTGAGAAATAGCCAGGCTACAATATTTCATGTAATATTATATTGCAAACCTCTTTATTGTTAGCTAAAATAAAGATGTTCGACTATATATTATTATCTGACGTCACATGAATGAGAAATTCGCTCTCAATTATTATTGTAAATATTAGAGTTAATGTATATATTGTTAGGTTATTACTAAAATATGTTTACCAATAATTGGGCAGGTGTTCTAAAAAACTAGTTAAATGGCTGACCTCCTGCTTAGGTCACCTGACCGACCTCATGTCATGTTCCCCTCGACTGGTGCAGAGGTAGTAAGTTGAGGCTGTCAGCCACTCTCAGCCTCCCTGGCGACCTAGGTTATAAAGAGACTCCTGAGTGCTCTAAAGCACGTGAATTTATATTAAGTCTCTTACATGAGACAATAACGAATCTCTTTTAAAAAATAACTAGTCTGAGTTATCCAATTGAGAAACTGATGTTTTCTCTTTAATAGAATATTAATTAAATCGGGTTTGTATATAGTTGTCCATATTAACAAATTGGTTTGATCTCCATACTGTAATGTAAATATTCACATAAATATTGTATATAATGAATTTACTTCTAATGAAAGTAGTGAAACAACATTGATTTTAAAATCATATATTTATATACCTTGGTTAACTCATTTCAAAGGTATTGAAATTAAAGATATTAGTGTTTTATGCTGGATTCTTGTTATCCTCCACAAAAAAGGAAGATTATTTTGCAATGTAAATAAACTATTGCTAGTGAAATGCTACCTTAGAACCAACGGAATTAATAAGCGGCTGATTAAGTTAACCAAGGTGAACTTGACATTCTAAAGGAAACAGTCAATGACATGCATAGTATGCAAAGTGGTGGCTAAAGCTCCCGCTTCACACACGGAGGGCCCGGGTTCGATTCCCGGCGGGTGGAAACATTTCGACACGTTTCCTTACACCTGTTGTCCTGTTCACCTAGCAGTAAATAGGTACCTGGGTGTTAGTCGACTGGTGTGGGTCGCATCCTGGGGACAAGATTGAGGACCCCAATGGAAATAAGTTAGACAGTCCTCGATGACGCACTGACTTTCTTGGGTTATCCTGGGTGGCTAACCCTCCGGGGTTAAAAATCCGAACGAAATCTTATCTTATCTTATCTTATCAGGAAAAGACTGGTGGAGCACCTAGAAAGGAAGGAGACTATACACAATAATCACTAAGTTTCAGGAAGGGAAAATCCTACGTCAAAAACCTAATGGAGTTTAATGACAAGGTAACAGGAGTAAGACAGTAGAGAGAGGGGTGGGTAGACTGTATTTTCTTGGACTGCAAGGTTTTCAAGACAGTGCCGCACAGGAGATTAAAGGAGCAGGCAGGTGTACCAGGAAAGCCACTGTTATACATCAGATAATACCTGACAGGAAGGAAACAACAAGTGATGGTACTTAATGAGGCGTCAAAGTGGGCGCCTTGTACGAGAAGAGTTCCTCAAGGGTCAGTCGTAGGGCCGGTGCTGTTTCTGGTATATGTGAATGAAATAACGGAATGCATAGCTTCAGAGGCGTCCCCGTTTGCAGACGATATGAAGCTTATTTGGAGAATTCAAGTGGATAAGGATCAGGTGGGACAAAGGGATCTGCAATAACTGGCTACTGGAGTTTAACCAAAGTGATGAAAGAAGATCGCTGACAATGTACAAGCTGAGGAGGAGGGGGGGGGGAGAGCAAAGACTGCAAACCTCACTCAAGGAAAAGGTGCACATCAATCAAATAACTGCTGCAGCATATGAGCGCCTAGCAACCCTAAGAACAGCGTTTCGACACCTGAATACGGAATCATTCAAGACTCTGTGCACCGTGTATGCAGCACCTGTATGGAACCCACTCCTGGCGAAGCTTGTCAAGAAAATAAGGAAAAGTGCAAAGGCTTACAACAAGGCTAGTCCCGGAGCTAAGCGGTATATCGTACGGGGAGAGGTTAAGGGAAATCTACCTGACGACACTGGAGGGCAGGAGGGATAGGGAAGAAATGATAACGACGTATAAAACACTAAGAGGAATTGACAGGGTGGATAGGGACACAGCTACAAGAGGACACAGCTGGAATTTAAGAACTCAAATGAGTCACAGGGATGTTTGGAAGAATTTCTTGAGCCATGCAGTTGTCAGGAAGCAGAACAATCTGGAGAGTGATGTATTAGAGGAAGGATCTATATATAGCTTTAAGAAAAGGTACGACAGTGTTCATGGAGCAGGGGAGAGTGGTCAGATAAGAT
>NC_069442.1:1216144-1238942 GCF_026875155.1 Cherax quadricarinatus
TAGGGGGGGAAAAAAGCTGTAAGCCTTCTCCCTGAAAAGTGGCTGCCTTGATTGGGCCTGTGGGGAAAATTGGGAAAGCACTGCGTACCTTGTCCTAAGGTTCGTAGGTTCGAGTCTCCTTCACCCCGAATCATGTTTTGTATATTTCGCCTGCTTCGCGAATTCCTTGCATTGTTCAAAAACTCTAGTAAGGTTTATTTCATGCAGGGGGTGAGATGAAAAGCGTAAGCCTTCTCCCTGAAAGCTGGCTGCCTTGATTGGTCCAGTGTGGGTAGATTGGTAAAGCACTGCGTACCTTGTCCTAAGGTTCGTAGGTTCGAGTCTCCTTCAGCCAGAGATCAGTGTTTGTGTATATTTCGCATGCTCTCGCGAATTCCTTGCATTGTTCAAATCTCTAGTAAGGCTGATGCATGCAGGGGATGAGATGAAAAGCTGTAAGCCTTCTCCCTGAAAGCTGGCTGCCTTGATTGGTCCAGTGTGGGTAGATTGGTAAAGCACTGCGTACCTTGTCCTAAGGTTCGTAGGTTCGAGTCTCCTTCAGCCAGAGATCAGTGTTTGTGTATATTTCGCATGCTCTCGCGAATTCCTTGCATTGTTCAAATCTCTAGTAAGGCTGATGCATGCAGGGGATGAGATGAAAAGCTGTAAGCCTTCTCCCTGAAAGCTGGCTGCCTTGATTGGTCCAAATTGGTAATTTGTAAAGCACTGGGGTACCTTGTCCTAAGGTTTGTAGGTTCGAGTCTCCTTCACAAGATCAATTTTGTGAAATTTCGCATGCTCTCGCGAATTCCTTGCATTGTTCAAATCTCTAGTAAGGCTGATGCATGCAGGGGATGAGATGAAAAGCTGTAAGCCTTCTCCCTGAAAGCTGGCTGCCTTGATTGGTCCAGTGTGGGTAGATTGGTAAAGCACTGCGTACCTTGTCCTAAGGTTCGTAGGTTCGAGTCTCCTTCAGCCAGAGACAGTGTTTGTTTTATATTTCGCATGCTCTCGCGAATTCCTTGCATTGTTCAAATCTCTAGTAAGGCTGATGCATGGCAGGGGATGAGATGAAAAGCTGTAAAGCCCCTTTTCCCTGAAAAGCTGGCTGCCTTGATTGGTCCAGTGTGGGTTTGATTGGAAAAGCACTGCGTACCTTGTCCTAAGGTTTTGTAAGGTTCGAGTCTCCTTCAGCCAGAGATCAGTGTTTGTGTATATTTCGCATGCTCTGGCGAATTTTGAAAAAAATTTTAAATTATAAGGTTTATATTTTGGGGGTGGATAAAGCGTTAAGCCCTTTCCCCGAAGCGCTTCTTTGATTTGGTTTTTAGTGGGGGGTAAATTTTTAAATACTTATTGTAATTCTATTATTTTTATAATTATTTTTATATATTAGTTGCGAATTCCATGCCCCCTTGCAAATTTTAGAAGGATGCATCGGGGATGCAGATTAAGCAGCTTAGCCCTTTTCCCTAAACTGGCGCCTTTTTGCCATTTTTTGTTAAAGGGGCACTCGTACCCTTGCCTAATTCGTATTCAAAACTCCTTAGCCAGATCGTTTTTTTGTTATTCCATGCTCTTGCGTGGTGCATTTTAAAAACTTAGAAGGCAGAAAAACATGGAGGGAGAGTGAAAAGCTTTAACCTTCTTGAAGGGGTGCCTTTACTTGGCCGGTTGGAGAAATTTGGAAAGGCCTGCCCGTACTTGTCCAAGTTGAATTAGAGCCTGCCTTGGAATCAGAGTGTATATTTCGAGCTCTGGAATTTTTTTTAAAATTTAGGGGGGTTCATGCAGGGGGATAGAAAAAGCCCGTAACCTTCCCCTAAACTCCCCCCTTATTGGTCCATTTTGGGTAATTGGAAACACTGGTACCTTGCCAATTCTAGGTTGAGTCTCCTTCGCCAAAATATAATATAAAATAATTATATAATATATATATTTTATATATTTTATTTAGGGGACTAGAGCGCTCCCGGGGAATTTGACTATCCCCAGTAATGCGATCTTTCTTTGCAAGCCCCTTTTGTTTCTAGTGGTGCATTGGGATATATGTACATATATATTTTTAAATTTAAAAATATAATTTTTAAAATATTTTATATAATATATATAATATTTAGGTAATATATCAAGCACCACGTAGAAAAAAGGGTCTATGCAAAGAAGATCGCATTACGGGGGATAGTCAAGATTCCCAGGGAGCGCTCTATCCACTCAAATGCCACATATACTGGGCACCGGGTTTACAAGCCCATTTTTTCTTCCCACCCCGGGGGCACGTCAGTCAGCTTCGGCATGAATTAAAGCTTTTTAAAATTTCTCCGTATGTTCTGACTGCGATCTTTCTTTGTATATACCCTTTTTTTCTTTGTGTGCATTGAATAAAAATTTGCTTGAGGGGGTCAGAACATACAGGAGGAGAGTGAAATAGCTGAATCCATGCTTGAGGCTGACGATTCCCCCGGGTTGGGGAAACATGGCTGGAACCGGGCTGCCCACTTATGGGGGCATTTTTGCCCGAGGGGATTAAGCGCCCCTGGGAATTTTGGGGACCGTCCCAGTAGTAGTTCAAAAACCTGTTACTATATATTTAAAATATATAGGGGGGTACCCCCTCAAATTTTTACTGGGGACCGTCAAAGACAAAAACGTAACTCAGGGAAAACTCAAGGGTTTTCCCCCAGGGCAATTTTAAAAATATTTTTTTTCTCCTACCCACTTTTAATTTTTAATATGTATTTTATTAATGAAGAATACATTGACAAAAAACAAAACATGAATACATTTTTAAATATATCAAAAATTGATTCTCCTCCAGCTCCTCCAAACCCGGACGCAAACCAAGTATTCAGCAAACATTTTCCCCTTGGATGGCCACACGAAGTGCTGGAACTGAAAAATTGCTGTCCTGGGTCCCTGGTGATGTTGATGATCGGGGAACCCCAAATTTTTTAAGGGTACTGGGCATTTTTTTCCCCCATGATCCCCAAAGGGCTTGACCCACTGGCAAATTGATATTGTTGGGGTTATTCCCTCTACTTTTCCCATCTTGTATTCCTCCCTGTGATCACCATCCTCCCGTGCCCACACTGGTGATGGATGTAGGTGTCAGCCACCGACACACGGTATAGAAAACCCTGGTAAGACTTCCATTCTTCCCAAGGAAGATGGGGATTTCCCCTCAGGGGGTTTGCGGGGTTGTGGGGATTGTTGGCTGCTAGTCATCGGGGGTTTGTCTCAGCTGGGCATCCAGCTTTTTGATTTTTTGACTTTTTGTTGTGTTTTCTATTTTCCACCCTTGGTTTTGGAAAGTTACCCAGAGACCATAAAAGGAGGTTTGCGCTCGTCGCAAATACACTAATTCCGTGTGAACTGGGCAGCAAGACGCAAAATCACTTTAAAACAAGGGGGCGTTTGCTACTTTGCTTATGTTTTGGTCCAATGCACATACATGTACAGTTTAATTTTTAAAACCACCCTTGAGTTTTCATTAATTTATCTTTTAGTTCTTGAACTTATTTCTTTTTTCCTTTTATACCCCGGGGGAAATGAATAAGAACTTTCCTCCAAAGCCATGCAGCTGTTAAAAATCAACTAAAATGCCCGGGGAACAATGGGGTAGTAAACCCCTTTTCCCATTAGCTTTCTAAAAAAAAAAAAAAGAAAACTGTCAAAGTTGGATGTTTAATTGGGAGGATGTTGTGCAAATGAAAAAAAAGAGATGACTGTGGGTTTATGAATGAGAAGAAGCTGATGTCCCCGACTTTAACTGAAACAAAGCTGAAGGGGGTGGGAGGTTTCAGTGGGAAAATAAAAGGGGTTAGGCCAGGGGTTTCAAAAGAGTTAAGCTAAAGAAGGAGTAGCAATAATGTGAAGGATAAGTTATGGAGGGGAAAGAGGGAATAAAATGTAAAAAATTCAGGGTTAAGTGGATAAAATAAGATTGGATTAAAAGGCACCTGGAGAAGGAGAAGTCTAGAGGAAAGAGAGAGATTTTTGGGAAATTTTGATGAGTGTTTTAGGATTTTCTGCCCAAGTGGAGATACTTGGTTGGGGATTTATGCTTAAGTGCGTAAAAATATCGTGGGGGGTAGTAGGAAATTTGGTGCGGGGGAAAAAGAAAAGGGAGAAGCCTTTCATTAAATATGTGTAGAAATGGTTTTGGTAATAAAATATAATTTTTGAAAAAGAGGGGAAATAAATAGCAAGGGATGATATAGCACGTAATAAAAATAGTTTGTTGATTATGTATTGGGTTTATGAAAAGTTGATGGGTAGGTTTTAGGATGTCATTTTATAGAGGGGCAAGGATATATCGGGGTATTATTTAGGGGAGCTACGTTAGAGTAAGGGGTAGATGGAACAAAAGAAAAAGGCAACATCAAGTAAAGAGAGGGGAAAAATGTATAAAGAAAGGAGGGGGAAGTTAGGGGGAGTATTAGCAATATGGCAGAAAATGGGCTGGGGCAAGTAATGAGTATGGGGGATTTAAGAGGGTTGGAATAGTTTAAAAATGCAGTATTGAATGTGGGGGGAGAATTTGTGGCTAAAAAAAGGGTGGAAAGCAGGGGCGAAAAAAGGAGTGATTAGGGAAAATAAAAAGGTTGAAAAAGAGAAAAGAGTACTTACGAGAGGGTTTTTAACAAATCAGAAGTGTTATAAAAAGAGAGTATTGGAGAGTTAAAGAAAGCTGAAAAGATGGGGGAGTACAAAAGGAAGCAGAGAAGGTGGGGGAGGGGCACTGTCAGAAATTTTGAAAAAATAAAAAAAAAAAAATTGGAGTGAAAACAAGTTTAAAAAAACCTAGGGGAACGAAAGGTTTGTTAGTTAAAAACAAAAGAGGGGGGTTAGTACAGGGGGTGGAGGGATTGGGGAGATGGGGGGAATTTTTGGGAAAATTTTGAAAAAAGGGGGGCGGAATTTTTATCATGGCCAGGGGGTATAACATTTTTTTGGGGTGAAGAAGACAGGGGCGTGAGTGGGGGGGAGGTCTAGGCTTATTAAAATGAAAGGGGGTAAAGCAGCGAAAAGGGGGATCAGACAGAAATGTTAAAAGAAAGGGGGGAATATATGTGGAGGGGTTGGTTTTTTTTGTTTAAATAAATATATGAAAGGGGGGAAGGTACCAAAGGGTTTGGGAAGAAGACCAGGTATAGTTTCTTTATAAAAAGGGGGAAGGGGGACAAAAAGATTGTAAAAATTTAGAGGAAAAAGGTTTACTGATTTAACCAGGAAAAGTTTTTCGAGAGTTATTGTTGAAAGAATAGAGTAAACAAGGTAGGATTGTGGTGAGCAAGGAGGTTTTAGAGTGGGGAGGGGATGTGTAGATCAAATGTTTACATTGAAGCACATTTTGGAAAGTATTTTTAAAGAGTATGGAAGTTTTCTTTCATTTTTGGATTTAGAAAAAAGGCAATGTAGAGTGGAAAAGGGGGGAATGTGGCGAGTTGCAATATTGGAAAAGGGGGTAAATTACTAAATGTGTAAAGAGTTTTTATGAGGATTGAGGCTCGGTTAGGGGGTAAAGAGAGGGATACAAATTCCTGGTAAAAGTAGGTCTTGACTGGGATGGTAAGTCACCCTGGTTGTTTTTAAAAATTTAAGATGGGTTTTTAAAAAATGAATGCTAGGGTGTTGGGGAAGGGGTGGGATTTTAAAATTTGGGGGCTCAAGCACAAAATGGGAGTTGACACACTTTTTTTCTGATGATCTGTGTTTGGGAGATTTACAGAAAAGTTGAAAGGTTGTGGCCGAGTTTGGAGGGTGTTGAATGTAGAAAGTAAAGTGAACATAGATAAGTTAAGGGATGGGGTATCAAATGATTTAGAAAAAGAAAAACTGGATATCACATTGGGAGAAGCAAGTATGGAAAAGGAATTTTTTTCAGATTTTGGGAGTTGACGTGTTTTATAAGGATGAGGTTAACCATAGAAATGATGAAGAAAAAAAGTGTTTGGTATTGAGATAATGGGGAGAAAAAAAAAACGTTATCTATGTAGGCAAAAAAGGGGAATGCAGAAAGTATAGTAGTCCCAAACACCCTTATAGGGTGTGAAGTTTGGGTTGTAAATGCTCAGTGAGGAGAGGAGGGAGGCAGGGGGTAGTCCTGTCTAAGGGCAGAGAATTCGGAGTTGGGAAAATTTGGGGAAAAAGGGGTTGAGTTAATAAAAAGTTAAACGAGGGGTGAAAAGGGGGGTTTTTGGAGGTGGTTTGGGGCACTTAGAGAGAATGAACCCAAAATAAATGCATGGAAGTATAAATCTGTAGGGGAAAAGGGGGGCGGGGGGGGCACCCAAAAAAATTGGAGGGAAGGATGAAAAAGGTTTTGGGGGGGGGGCGCACCAACGGGGGACTTAGAAAGTGAATGGAGACAAAAATGGTTTTGGGGACCTGAGAGCTGCGGGGTGTGAGCAAAAGGGAATACTTGAGACTGGAAATGGGAATACAATGCCTGACTTTAAAGGGGTTTTTTAAAAAATTTCAGTTTGGAGGGGTATGTTATATACTTTATTTTAGCTTCAAAAATTTGTATCTGAGCACTCTGCTAAGACAGTGATTATGTGTAGTGAAGTGAAAGTTTGAATGTTTAGAAAAGCATTTTCCTTTTTGATATATAATATATATATATATATATTTAAAATTTATAATATAATATATATATATATATTATATATATAAAATAAATATATAATTATATAATATATTAATATACCCGAACCCTCAAAAATCAAGCTCATACACAAAAAAACCACACACGAAAGGGGGACTAACACGATTTTTTGGGCCCCTACTTGGACCATTTACAAAGCCCACAAACAAAAAGGGGAGCGGGATGGGTTTTTTAGGCAGGGGGGTGGTAGTAGTATGGTAGAGTGGGGAAGGAAAAAAGTGGGGGGTGAAAGGGAAAAAAAGGGGCCAATAAAATACTAAAAAGGGGGGCACGCAAGGGAGCAGTGCCCACAGAGGATTAAAGCAAGAACAGGGGGAAATAAAAAATAAATAAAGAAGGAACAACTACACAACGCGAAAAAGGAAACCCCAAAGGGAGAAAAAAGAAAGGGGAAAGGGGGAAGAGGGAAAGAAGAAAGAAGGAGGAATCGGTTTTGGGTCACAGTGTCGGAAGTTTGGGCTTTTTACAATGAAAGGGGAGAGGAAGGCATCTACAGAACAAGCCACGGCTAAAATTCAAACAAGGAAATTTGTGTATTAGGAGGATTAAAACCAAAAGGGACTGTTAAAGTTGGAAGTAGGGAGACAGTTTTGCAGAAGACCAGTCAATAGGATGGCATGATCCTGAGTAACAGAAAACAGGGGGGTCGGCAACTTAACACTAATTTTTTTTTTTTGTGGTCCCTAAGTCTGTCAAAAGAGATCGCCCAGTTTCTTCAAAGTATTGAAGAGGCAGGAGGAACAAGAAATAGAGTAACACCAAAAAGCATCGTAACGGAGGAAGTATAAACGAGTTGGGCAAAAAGGGGTTTAGTCGGGCAGAAAGTAAGTTTGAGTCAAAGAACGGAGAGAGTTGTTGAGATTAGAAAGACCGGAAAAGTAGGGAAAGGGGCTCTCCTCTTGCTCTTTATTCTGTTTTTTTAAGAACCACCACCCTTTCCCCGCCGTTACCAACTTGCCTTTTTTTCTCCAAATCCAATACCAACATTGTCATACTTATTCTGACAAAGATAATTTGGGAGTTATCCTTTTTCACGAATTGCCTCCGGAAAGTGAGTTTGCCTTTGATACATACCCACACCTCTCGTTTTCCAAATTTTTTATTCATCAAGAAAACTTTTTAAAAAAAACTAAGGACTCTTCCGACCTCGCCCTCCTGACTTTGACCTTGTTTAACGTTTTCGTGTCATCTGTCCCCCTCTGCCTTATTTCTATGGGCCTTCCCCAAAACCCTAAACCCGATATTTCCCCCACGTCCCCACCCTATCCCCCAGAGGTTTTTGTCCTTATTCTCTTTCTTCTTGGGTTGGCCCAAAAACCCCCCTCCCCTTTCTTGGGACTTTTTCCTGCCCCCCTCCCCTCACTCTAGGGGCTTCATTGAACGGGTTTTGCTCTCTCCCGACCTGTAAGATGCTTAGTCTTGACTTGATCCCTCTTCACCAAAAGTCCCTCTTTATGAGTCCTTTATTTTCTTTGGAGAAGACCATGAAAAGTTTCATCTCCCCTTTCCTTTTGATGTCTTTCTTGATCTTGCCCCCCCTCTGTGTGGAACTAATTCCTTTTCCTTCCAAGGGAAATATTATTCTCAAACCTTCGGTGTCGCTATGGACTCTCCTCTCTCTCTCCTGTCCTTGCTAATCTTTACATGGAATACTTCGAGACTGTCCTTCTTCCTACCATGGATGTGCGACCTTCACTCTGGCTCCGCTATGTTGATGACATCTTTGCTCTGTGGCCTCATGACTCTAGTCTCTTCCAACCTTTTCTTGAAGCTCTTAATAATCTTACCCCTTATCTTATCTCCCTCTTTCTCCATGCTCTTCACATATGTGATCCTCAATTCCTTCATTCCGAAATTTCCACTGTTCATAATTCATTTTCCCGTCAAGGATACCCTTCCCATTTCATTGACTCTGCCTTCTCACGTGCTAAACGTGGTTTCTTCTCTCCTAAACTCTCTACTCCAGGGACCTCTTCTGTCCTCTGCCTTCCCTACATTTCCGGTCTTTCCATTCTTAACAACTCACTCCGTTCCTTAGACATCAAACTTAGTTTCCGTCATACTAACACTCTTCGCACTAATCTCGTTCATACCTCTCCTCCGTCTACAGATGCTTCTGGTGTCTATTCTATTTCTTGTTCCTCCTGTCCTCTTCAGTACTTAGGAGAAACTGGTCGATCTCTTTCTGACAGACTTAGGGAGCACAAAAATAGTGTTAGGCTTGCCGACACTAACAATGCTCTTTTCTGTCACGTCAGAGATCATAGCCATCCTATTGACTGGTCTTCTGCTAAAACTGTCTTCCCTACTTCCAACTTTAACAGTCGCCGTCTGGTTGAATCCTCTCTAATACACAACTTTCCTTGTATGAATCTTAGTCCTGGTTTCATCTCTGTAGATGCCTTCCTCTCCCACTACATTGTAAAATGCTCGAAACTTCAGAACAATCGTGACCTAACCTGATTCCTCCTTTTTTCTTCTTCTCCCTCTTCCCCTTCCCTCTTTCTTTTTTCTTCTTTGGGTTGTCTTTCTTCTGCCCTGTGTAGTTGTTCCTTCTTTATTAATTTATTTATTTATTTCCCCTCGGTGTTCTTGCTCTTTCCCTCTGTGGGCACGTAGCTCCCTTGCAGTGTTCCTCTTTCTTAGTATTTGACTGGCCCCTCCTACTCTTACTACCTCCCCACTACTACTTCCTACTACTCCACTACTACCATACTATACTACTCACCGCTCTGCAGATATACCATCCATCCTGTCGTCCTTTAGTAGTCGACTAAATGATCAATCGGACGAAACGTCCTCCGTAAGGCTCCTCTTGTATTGGGTTATTGGTTGTCCAGTCACAGTATTGTGCTTTTTTTCTGTTATCAGAGCCCAACTTAGCAAAAAATTTAAACTAAGGGTAATATACTGAGCTTGAGGCTTATTACCAGTGAGGATACCATGTCCTAAGGACGTCAGTACGGAGCAATTCTGAGATAAACACACCCGGGCATCCAGTACACATTGCCTCCCGACATTGCAACAGGTAAAGACCATTTACTTCAGGTGTTGGAAACCTTCCAAGAGGAGTACGAGAGGAGTTTGAACAGTAGTTTCATTGCCGGCTACTTGTTAAGGTAGGGTAAGTCAAGCTCCCGCTATTCCCGCCTTTTTTCCCCTCCCCGAAAGTGATAGTTTGACTGCCGGCTGCTTGTTAAGGTAGGGTCAGTCTAGCTCCGGCTATCCCTTCCCCTCCTTCTTCCCCCCACCCCCCGAAAGGTGACGTGTGGGGCTCCGGTCCAAGCAGTAATCACTAGACTCACAGCTCCCAGCACTACTGTAAGTACATGCCTGCCTTGTATTCTAGTGGATTTATTGATTGAAAGCTTCACTTTTGGCAAATAATAAACTTAGTCCTTTCAGTCTTGCTCTAGGTTGACTGTTGTAATAATCACCACATCTTTTAGGTATTGTACTTATCATGGAGAGTGATTTCTTAAGCAGTGGGTAACCTGTCTATCTTTCCAGCTTGGATGACAGAGAGGGTCACCTGCCAATCAACGAGCAGAACTGATGGAGATGGACTAACGTCCTGAGACTTCCCCTTTTTGGATTTAATTACCTGTGCACCTGTATGAAATTGCAGGACGTAACCCCCCCTCATCATTGCAGTGGTAAAGAACCTGCTTTCCTGTCATCGGGATATAATACTCACGGCTATACTGTGAAGAACCGGTGGGTTGTAACCAACACCTGCAACCCCCCCCTATCATCAGCAACGGCTACAGTTTCAACAACACAGTGTCACCAACACCAGACACCCCTATATATATATTAGCGTTGAATTCAGTTATCATTTATATTTTTCATTTTTCATTTTCTTTAATGTAGGATTAATATTTCATATTTAAGTGTTTTATATTTTCTATATAATAAAGTGTTTATGTTTGTCTATTATTATTTCTTTTTCTATTCACTAATTTTCCTGAGGAGGAAAGCAGCCTGGGTTTAACGGTCTGAAGTTGTTACTGGGATGAGGAAGCCTTCACAAGTGGCGACCTTGCCAGGTCATCTCTACTGAATAAATTTCAAACTCCATCTCGAATCTACCGAAATAAAACTAAATAGGATATGTTTGACTCTCGCCCCAGGCAGGTAATAGCAGATCTCATTACTTACTCTGACTACCTACGATCCCCGTTGGGGAGTGGGACCTTTTTACCAGCGTTGTCATCGCTGACTTAACACGATGAGCTACGCAAATCGTGTTTATGATCAAAAACCAAGAAATGTTTACGTGAGGATTCAACGAAGGATTGCTCTTGCAACTGTTGTTCGGGAGCACTGAAGTAAAATTCCTAACCCTATTGTCACTGAAAGAAGCATTTCTTTGTTGTGTGTCACGATGATGTGAAGAAGAGAGCATACTAACTACTAGATAGCATCACTACTCTTACTACGCAAGGGTTTATGTTACGTCAGTCCTGCCAGCAGGGAAAGGAAATCAGTATTCCTAAAAAACTGGACACAGATTCTGAAGTCGCAAACACTGCTGAACTCAATGTATCCATCGAGAGACTAAATACTTGGCTACTGTTGAAATAGCATTACAAAATCCCAAAATGCCAAACCGTCCATGATTCTAGGTCACCTCACGACTGTGAACATGGCTGACATGCACTGAACGAAGGTCTTGCTGTGTACTACCTAATACATACAGCCCTTCTTTCATTGATTTGAAGAAGTGGATTTAACTACTTCCAAACTTTGCTGGGAACATGACTATTATACCATCAAACACAAAGCAATGTCCAGTTAAAAAGATCAAGATGTTCTGCCACAAATGTGGTAGTTGAGGGGACTAGCACTTCTTGTTACGGCAAGGCTGCCCTCGCCTCAACACAACCAGCCGTGCTAAACTGCAAGAGTAATGGTCACCTACACTGGCAGCAAAATGTCCTACAAGAAAGGATATTTGAAGGAAAACACAGATGCAGCAAAGAATATAAACCTACAAGCAACTCTCCAACGTATGCAGCAATTGCAAAAGACAAGCAGACACTACAAAAAATTACTTCAAGGAATCTAATCAGACCGCCTCCACCACAACCCTACAATCACTCCTTCCAGCATGTGTCGTAGCGATGATTCACTACTGTCTACTATTCGCTAATTATGCAAAACATGGTTGTCCTGGTTAATTTTACTCTTACCATCAACGAGCTTTTTGCATTAAATAACTGGCCTTCATTTACATTTCCAGCATCTCACCTTCTGAAGAAATTCTGTTATTCACCAAAAACTTATCGCAACTCTTTCTGCAGAAGTTTCATTCAACACACCAAACTAGTGACGGTCAATAAACAACGACCAATGAGAAGCCTCCCACGCAACCACCTCTCACTGAATCCAACCAATCAGAAGCCTTACCACTGAAACTTCTTTAATTAGTCTACTGAAGTTGAAACGAAGCAACACCACCTTCCTATACTCCACCACTCTTTCTCTACTTAGCTCACGTCCGATTACTGGAAACACCATGGTGTTTAAACACAAAGGACTCATTATTACACTTACGAGGCTGTGCACTGCAAGCATGACTCGCCTAGACTCATCCAAACATATCCAAGACTACACTGTATCGTACCAAGCGAAGAAAGACCATTCATACCTACAACCAGATACTCCACCACTCCAAACCAACGAATACTACTACAGCTCATCCCGTAAGTGTGATTGATACAACTCTCCGAAACAATTTACACGCACTGTTAAACGTTTAAGCACATAACAAACTCATCCTGCTTCTGCATTCTGCACTCCAGCTCTACCGCTGATCTCGCCAATCCTCTCCTTGTGAGCCAAGCAATGACATCAGTCAAGCTCTCTCTACCTACGTCTCAGACTTTTGTTACACATGTCCCAAAGTGTTGGGCCACTTAGCCTTGATTCCTCCTCTTCTCCTCCTCACCATCCTTTCCAGTTATTTCCATCTTCCATATCCCTTCTTCCTTCCCATCTTACGAAAGATCTCGTCGTCCATTGATTCGTTTCGATGCTCGAATCTACATTGGAACTTCAACGCCACATACACAGACGGTTCCCACCAGCCATGAGTAATCTTTCTATGGTAGGACTACAGTACAGGTCTTGAAAGATTGGTGATGTGTTATAGTCTCTCAATTATTGTATGTCAAGTTCAGGCAGGTATAAAGTTATTCTGGCACTTCTTGTGAGCTTGAAACACTTTGGAGGATTAGACTCTAGGGACCCCGAGATTTTCCAGTGACAATTGTTTCATTGAGCTCTTTATTATATAAAGGGATACTTGTAGTAGGACACTCTTGATTTGTGGGTGAGAAGAATGGATGGTCAAGTGACCCCATTCTACTTACTGTTTGCTCGGCGCCGGCATTGATCCCTTCGTTTTTCATTAAATAATATTGTTTTCTTGAATAGGGATCGAGCCCTATGATTTATTTACAGTTTGAGCGGAGCAGAATTGAACCTCCGTCTTCTTTATTACCGTTTCATCTTTCCCCTGGTAGGTTAAAGTTATTCTTGCAATTCGGAGGGTATACCAGTTTGGTGGAACGCTGGAAGTAAGTTAGGAATAAAAGGGAAAATTTAGTATCTTTCAATAGTGCTAAATCAGGGAAACGCTTGAAAGAGAGAGAACAGTAAAGAGGAAGAAATAGAGGTTAAAAAGGAAAGAGGATTCGAATTGAAAGAGAAAAACCAAGACAGACAGTTAGAAAGGGAGAGAAGAGAGACGACAAAAAAGAGGTGATAGACTTGATCGTGAGGAAAGATCTAAATGTATGTGAGGAAACAAGTTAAATTAAGGGAACTGAGGAAAGAGCAAAAGGATAGAGAATATGAGTTTAGGAGAGAGAGAGAAAAAGGATCGCGGGCTCGATCCAGCTTCGCCTTGAATTAGAGAATAAAAAGTTAACTTTCTCACAAACGCCAATTAGATGAAGGAGAATGAAGAATATGCAGCTTGTGCATAAATCACCCCCAAAAGTTACCAAATTAACAACAAATAGGATCATACTACCGCCTCCTACCCGCTGCCATGAGTGATATCTCCACTACATTCAAACCATCACCCATCGACTACAATTCACCGAAGCCACTGCCAATGGACAAAGGGTCAGAAAAAAAAGAAGATCAGTACCTACTAAGGACTCTAACATCAAAAGGTGAGGAGCAGCAATAATCACGAGGAAGGAAAACTTGTGGTACCGCCAGCCAGGGACAACAACCCTCTTCCACCAACCGGCACCACACAATACACACGACAGGACAACAACAAAACATGACCGCCGCTACAGTCCAAGATAACATCTTCCCTGTATTTGATGTCAAGAAGATCACCGTCCCAGAAAATAGCTAAACTCCTTATGATTCAGAACCAAACAATCACCAAAACTAACTCAAGAAATGCAGGAACTAAAGGCTAGCAATGCAGATTACCTCAACCAAGATCACTGCTCTAGAAATAAACTAGACACTCTAGAACAACAAAAGCAAACACCCACACCGGTCCCTTGGACACCAATAAACACACTAAAGACCAAGTCACCCTACTTATACCAACATTTCAGAGGGAAAGATCAAGAGTGGCGACCAACCACTTGCCACTGTCATCAACCAACTTCCAAGACCATAATGACCTACAGGCAGCTAACTGGACGCTGTTGTAGTTAACAGCAACATCTCCCACCACAGTCACCCAAGAGACTGAATGGAGACCACCCTACAGCTTATCAAAGACCACTTCGCCTTATATAGAAGTGGACGACCTAAAGGATTGCAAAAACACAAAAAAATGATGGGCTACCAATAGCAGGTAAAAAAACTGTGCTGTTAAAATTCCAAACTAGCCTACACAAAGAAACAACCTACTAAAAACATTCTTTTTCTATGAAAACTGATGTTTCGTCTATGAGTGCCTTACCAAAAAAGGGACAAAAACCTTCTTTATCGGTAAGAAAATTACGATATGCCCAAAAAAATCCTACACGGCTTTTGTGGGAGGGTTGGAAAAAAAAATCGCATGTTAGGAACAGCCACTGGATGAGATACATCATCTCTACAGTACATGACCTTTAACCATTCGCTAGTGAGGCTGGACTAACAGATTCAGAGTAAAGTGCAGATTAATACCCATTCAGTCCACCGTTAGTGTTTATACTGTCATAAATTTGTGCACCCCTAAACTTCTAATACCCAACTAATTTTGATTGTCATTGTAGGTATTCATAGACCCATTCTACCTCATTGTCTTAATGGGTGTTATATCTACAGATCTATTCTCCTGTTTTTCAACTTATCACATCACTGTTCCATCTTATTGTATTATAAACTAACCATAAATTGTCATCAACTTATTCTACCTCACTTTATTAAATACTCAATTGCCCAATTTTATTTCTTAATCCCTATTTTGTTTTCCCAATTTTTCATTAAAGACTATATTGATCAAACTATTGTAAACTTTCTTTTTATTGACCATTTTTATTCCTTACTTTTTGAACTAGTATTTTCAACTTAACTTTTATATTCCTGTCTACCATCTTATAGCATATTATAACAAGTCATTGCCATTTTTATTTTTGAAGTTTTTTTTATTATTCTTTTGCCTACCATAATTTTGGTTATTTTATCCTGTCAATTTAATCTAATTATACACTAATTTGTACACAACTTATATAAGACATTAGTGCAATTACAATTGAGAGGTCTTGGGCCTTTTTATTTTATTTGATTAATAACAGTTTTATCTAGTCATTCTAGCTCAATTCATAGTCAATACCAAATTCACTTTTACTTGACACTTGTGCAATTACTAGTGAGAGACTAGTGCTATTTTATTTTGTATTTTTTTAAATTATTAGAGTAAATTCAGGTTGTACCATAGCTTCTTTCTTAACTCAATAAATAGTCATACCAAATTACTATATTAGTCCATAGTGCAAGTACTAGTGACGAGACTTGTGCTATTTTAATTTGTATTTTATAGTATTAGATTAAAACCTATTGTACTTTAGCTCATTCTAGTTCAAAACATAGACTCCACAAAAGTCATTATTAGACCGTAGGCAATTACAAGTGAGAGTCTTGTTCTATTTTTAATTTGTATTTTTATATTACTAGAATCGTTTACCTAGTTGTTATTTAGTTCATTCCAGCACAAACATAGACACATCTACTTATTATGTTGTAGTAGTGACTATACTTACATGACCAAAATACTCTAGCTATTTACTTGTCCAAACTTCTACCACTACAGATTTCAGTACTAGAAATCATACACAATCAGTGATATATAATAACAATAATTTAAAAACCTAGAAGTTGATTGATCACGTTGACCTGATCTAACCTCCATAATCTGACACCCAATCAAACCCTATTGAAAGTAACTGCCTTTATTTCACTGCCATCACAGCCAGCACTATCCTAAACAAATGCTAAAAAGTATATCAGTACTTAACTACAACTTCAGGTCCTTATGCAAACACCTTGATGACCTCTTTGCACTACTTTGAATCACTAAAGACACCCTTCTCACTGCATTATTTTATGAGTCTCTGGCTCTTAAGCAGGACACAATAGATATCTTACCCTCTACAGGATACACAGCAATTTTCTCAACTGCAGACCAAACCAAGTTGGGGGGGTGTTATTGCATATATTACTCTAACCAATTATTTGTCTAGCACATTGCTTTAGTGAATGAATATGGGGATTACAATTATTGCTAATTTACTGTAAAAAACCTTAAGACGCTATAACAATCGTGCCTTTTACCGGATGCCTCACACAACATCCAAAATTTCCAGTGAGAAATTAAGTCACTAATAACAATCAGTCAAAATGAATAAGCCCCACCTTCTCTTAGATGGAGACTTCAACATCAACCTTGGCTTACTAGATGAATAGCCTGTAACTGAATTCATCAACCCCAAAAAATTTTTATGAACAACACATCTTATCATACCAAACAATAAACTAAACCAAACAAGGTCACTGAGACAAGTGCAACCTAATAGACCACATATGGACCAATATACTAGCCCCCCTTAAATCGGATAATCACAAGATAGCACTACAGACCACTACCTACCATTCCTCTTGACAAACATAGTAAACACCCTTGAATACAACAAGTTTTTTTTTTCTCATTTTAGACTCCAGGACCGACGGTCGTAAGGAAGTTACAGCTGACCTTGGGGATGACGTTGATTGGCCTACAGAATTCTCCAAGGCCAATTGGGATTTATGGACTGACAGACTTTTTCTTAACAAATTACTTAGATTTACAACAAACATTGTCCTAAAAAATAAAACAGATCACAAACAAACGGCCTGGGTGTCCATGGCTAACCAGCACCATTCTGAAATCCATTGACAAGAAACACATATGAAAAGCAATAATAGTCAGGGCTTAATACACAAAGATATTCTCTAAACACGGCATTAATCAGCTCGCACCCAAAGTAATAAAGAAACCTTAATCTCTATACTACTCCAGTAGATACAGGACACTAGAGGAGATATAAAAAAGACCTGGGAAAACACTCTCTCTGATTCTGGGACCACAACCTGAGAAAAAAACTAAGATATTGTCCTAAATAATACCTAATGAAACACCATACATCCCTGACACAGTACAAGATAAAACGATTCGTTCTCAACCATAGGAAATCTAATCTCGCCAGTAAAATCCACTTTCCAATGCCCATGCCGGGGACTACATAGATGGAATTTCCTAATTCCTTTATCTTGCACAACTGAGCCATGGAAGTCACCGAGATGATAAAGTCCTTAATAATAATCGGGATCTGTTATCTTGTCCCACCATTATGTACAGCGTGCGGACCCATGTCCTTTCGCATGCTATTTCAGTTCTTTTTAACAAGTCATAAGAGATTGACCTTACCCGAAACTTAATCTATATGGAAAGGGTTCACCAATACAAAAAGGTGGTGACCCTACAGACTTAAAAAACTATAAGCCAATATCTAATTACCATGGCTATCCAAAATCTTTGAGATACTGTGCACTGGTGACTGTATTCATTTATAACGGCCAAAAATATTCTTCCCTGAAAATTTGGATTCAGTTGAAAATAAAAGCACTAATGATGCAATCATAAAAATTGCTAGATACTGCTGTACACAGCATTGGAAATAAGGAATATCCTCTAGAATTTTTATTGACTCTAAGAAAAGCTTTTGACACAGTAGACCACGACATCCTACTCCACAAACTTGATCATTACGGGACTTAAGAGGCCATGGCACTTGCTTATTTCAAATATTACATTACTATAGTATCAGTATGTCAACATTAAAGAAACAGCATCAGAACACGGCAATTGATTCTGGAGTTCGCTGGGATGTGTCCTTGGTACCATGCTTCTCCTCATCTATACATCAATGACTTCCAAACGGATACCAACACCTGAAACCAATTCTCTTTGCTGACGACACTCGACTTATGTCATCTTAACCTAATATTGCTCACCTCAACAACCATTTGTGATTGAGGAGCTTGATCAAAATATCGACTTGGATGACAGCCATAACTTACGATTAACATGACAAAAACCTACTTGTTATGTTTGGTAGCAGAGCAGGAGATGCACAAATTAACATTTAAGATTGCAAACACAGCTAATTACCAGAAATAAGGGGCAAATTCCTAGGCTTATTACTTGACAACAACGTGAATTGCAGCACCTTATATCCAGTTATACAAAAAAAGTATCCAAACGGTTTGGTTCCTCTCCAAGATACGATATACGTGCCGCACAAATGCCTTATCAAATATATCACTCACTTATATTATCCATACCTCACCTATGCTAATTGTGCTTGGGGATCAACTGCAGCAACAAACATAAAGCCATTAATAATCCATACAAAAAGCTGCAGTAAGAATAAATCACTAATTCCCTTCCTGGCAACACACCCCATCTCTTCATAGATTCTAAATCTTACTCACTGTTCAGTACTATCCACACTTACTACTGTGCAATCTACATCTACTGGGCCGTAAACTCTAATATCAACCTTGACCTTAAAACGCTTTCTTGATAGTTGTGACAGAACCCCACAGGCATAACACCAGACAACAAACATCTCTACGTCATTCCCCGGTCCGACTAAACCTTTACCAAAATATTCAATGTATGTCAATGCCCTAAAATTGGAATACCCTACCTGTGAAACTCTAGAACTGCAGACACATTCATCACCTTCAAAAAACTACCATTTAGAAAACTCTTATCTCCCTGAAGACACCACGTCAACCTAACTACACGAATCACCACCAGTGGTTCCACACTTCACTCACTCACTCTATTTGACCATATACTGAAAATATTAATCTCAATCTTAAAATAATGAATCCTGTGAATCTCCAATACTGAAATTTTTGTACTGTGCCAAACAAAGCATTACATTGCTAAACTATCTCAAAACTAGTATTTTGTAACTTAGCCATAATACCAACTTTCCTCATATTGTGTATTTTTTGTTCAATTTATGAATAAAAATCTAAGTCTGCCCGCGTAATGCCTCCTAGCAATGCTAAGAGTTCTAGTGGTCCACTCTGTAATCCCTATTTTACAACATGTAAACCACACAATAACAAATTTCGTAAAATCCAAACTTTGTATCCTTTTTAGTGAATAACTTTGAATTTGGAATTTGGATTTGAATATTAAAACACATATTTACCTACCTTCACAGAGGTGGAAGACATAACTTCTTACATTAATCAGGTTGAAAATACCGCTACCCTCTGTGTGATTGGCCTGTTGTACCTGGGTACCAGGTTATGGAATGTTTTTTTCTGGTTCCGCTCTTGAATTTTATGTTACTTTGTCGTAGGATTCATAATGTTAATTTTAATTTTCTGAAGAAGGCAATACTTAAGCATATCAAAAAATCCACTAATTCTTACAGGAAAGATTTAAGGTATGCACTTACAGCCTGGCCAGAACTTTCAGCAGATTCAGGTAACTATCTTTCGTTTGTTCGACTTTTTGGTTAGAGAGTTCAGGAATTGATCCCATTAGTGAATCATCTTTGAGACTTAATGGTATGATGTACCAGTTCCTGACAGCTTTCACCCAGTGAGTACGAACATTCTTCAGAGAAAGTAATCTGATTAAAGCCTGAGGATGTTGCTACCTGAGGTGCTGACCTGTATGTGAGGCTCATCAATTCCTATAAAGACCCTAAAGGGATCGAACCCTAAGGGCAAGGGGTTCATCAGACCTTAAGAAAATCAAAGCCTTTATTGGTGGAAAGTAAAATGACTCTTTTATCCTGTTTGTATTTGTGTGGTGTTAAGGGACTTAAACGTCCAGAGTGTCCTTATAGAAGTGTCCAAAAAGTTGAGAAGATGTTTTAAAGACTGTTAATGTCCAAGCTCCCTTCTGTTCAGGAAGAGTTAATGACTTAATGTATCTACCATTTAAGAGGGTCACTGGATGCTCATGTTTAGTCACTTCTGATAAGCTGTTACCCTACCATACTTTAAAGAAATCTTCTCTGCTATACTTCAGACTACTTGGGCCGTCGGACACCTTTTTTCCGACACTCCGTGATACATTAGAGTCTAAATGGTTCACAGGGTGGTTGAAACCGTATACTAGATCCCATCACTTCTGCTCCGTACTAATAGGTAAGTAAAAGGTGCCAATTTGTCATCTGTGGATTGTCTTTATTCACCAGGGGGGGACATTAAGCTTTTCAGATCTTCTTCCTGTAGAATCAGACGAAGCCCCTGCAACCGTTAAGATGCAGACTATGTCTCGTGAGAGTATGTGGGTATTAAAAAACAGTGATGTTTACCTCTCGAAAGCGAGTGGTAGTAGTAAATCACCGGTTAACTTATTAGATGAAAGTGAAGATTCACTCGAGGACTCATAAATGTCTATGACTTGCGGTCAGACCAAAAGCAGGCTTCTCCTTGTCCATCCTTTGATTTTCCTGGTCTTCACAAGCCAATTAGATTTATAAAACGGACTCTTTTGTCAATTTACATGTAATTGCCCTTTCTTCACAATTGCATTAATGTCTAACAAAATCAAGTTATCCAAAGGAAAAACTTTTCATAAAATTTGAATATAATAAAGATATAGTGTACAAGTCGTATTCAAATTAAATTCAGATGTGATAGACTGATTCCATCCTAGTTGTTCAAAGTCAATGCAGAGAAACTGTTTTTTTAATTGGTATGACCTGCCAGTGGCCGGGAACATTTACGCTTCGTAAAACCTTAAATAAAATTAGGCGAAACTTATTTTGGCTAAAAAATGTACTCAGATGTCATACCTATTGTAGATCGTGTAAAGTTTGCCAACTGTCATCCTCCCGAGGTACCAGGCGAGTTACCCATGGTCAAAAAGCCAGTTTTACCGTACTTTTGAAAGGTAGCTATTGATATCGTTGGTCTTTATCTCCACTTTCATCTGGGGGGAATAGATATATATTAACATTAGTTGATTATGCTTCGATTTCCCTGATAAGCCGTTCCCTTAATGTAATAACTACTACAGAGGTGGAAGCCTTTTGTCCATCTACCTCCTGACCGTGGGCATCCTAGAGATATTTTGTATGACCGTGGGACACAATTCACATCTGACTTAATGCAACATCTATACCAACTTCTGGGAGTGAAGCCTCTCTTCACAACACCCTATCATCCTAGCTGCAATGGGAGGATTGAACGCCAGCATTCGATTCTCAAGTCCATTTTAAGGAAACTTTGCTCGCTTAAACCTACCCTGTGCTTTGTTTGCCATGAGGGAAGTTCCCAGTGACTCTTTTGGGTTTTCACCTTTTGAACTTCTCTATGGTAGACTGGCCAGAGGTCCACTGTCCATCCTTCATGACTTATGGACTAGTGAGAAGGAAAATGCTGAGGTTCAGTCTTCTTATCAGTTTCTCCTTGACCTTAGATCCAAACTTGAGGAGACCTCCAACATAGTTTCGAAAAAGTTAAGCTTGTCAATGGACCAGTACAAAACCTATTTTGATTCCAAAAGTCAGAGGAGAAGTTTTAAAGTAGGAGATGAAGTTCTGGTACTTTTGCCTATCAAGTCAAATAAATTATTAGTAGCTTGGAAAGGTCCATATAAAGTATTAAAAATTTGTGGAAAAGTTGACTACCTCATAGAAGTCAAGGGAAAACCTAAGCTTTATCATATCAACATCCTTAAGGAATATTACCGAAGAAATTCGGTCAACTGCCTTTATAACTTTGACTTAGTTTTTCCACACGAACTTGATAAACAACTGAAGAATGGTAAAGTGTGGTAATTGACACCTCAACTTAGACTATGATGAAGAACTACATGACTTGGTGACTCTTGACCACTCGGCACAACCAACATTATGATTGATGAATCTTTGGATGACCATAAGAGACAGAACTACTTCAATGTGTGAGTAACTTTTCAGACGTCTTTACTGATATTCCAGGTGTTACCTCCACGGTAGTCCATAAGACTGACTTAGTGACAGACGATCCTATCAAACGGAAATTATACCCAGTTCCAGTTCACCTTAGGATGCATTTGACCGAGAGGTAGACAAATTATTAAAACTAAAGATCATTGAACCTTCAGTATCTGCATATGTCACCAGTAGTCATGGTTAAGAAGGAGGATAATTCATATAGACTTTCTATTGACTTCAGGGGCCTTAATGCTATAACTCAGTGGGATGCTGAACCTATGCCCTTGATAGATAGCGATCTACACAAATTTTATGACGCTTCCTTCTTTCAGAGATTGATATTGCGCAGGCATATATCAAGTAATGTTAGATCCTTCTTCTAAGCAGTACACCTGCTTTTCCTACACACAAGGACTGATGCAATATAGAACTATGCCCTTTGGTTTGGTAACTGCCTGTGCTACCTACGGGAGACTGATGAGAAAGGTCTTGGGTAATATGCCAAATGTTTCAGTTTTTTTTGATAACATTTACGTAATGCATCCACGTGGGCGAACAACCAAACATTAAATCATAGTTTCGTAAAGGGTTTTGCCACATGGCCTCATCCAAACCAAAAAAAAAGCTTCCTTGGGTTAACAAGATTAGAATCTTACTGAACTTTCTAAAACCTCGCAGCCTT
>NC_069442.1:1239442-1262386 GCF_026875155.1 Cherax quadricarinatus
CTTTTTCGCCTTTTACCTCACACGCTGACTAGTGTGATCTCCGTTCTTAGCTACCTGAGATTGTGATGATGGCTTCCCTCGAATATGAGCAGCTATATTTTCAGTTTAAGGAAGAGTTAACGGAAGCTAGAAGAGAAATTCAACTAGTGAAAGGTATGTACAAGGATTATCCCCGGAACAATGTCGGTGATGATCGGACCGACCAATGGATGCTAGTCGGAACTGAAGGGACGAAGCTGAAGCTGAAGAAGGTCCAGGAGACTGCTGTGATAACCAACAACTCTTTCAACCATCTAAGACCTTCCAACGAAGACAGTTCCGAAAAGGACAATTGTTAATGACACAGTGACGTCAGCCAGTGAAGACATTCCAGCAAAGACCATCTCTACAAACACAGTAGAGAATGTCACGAACACCGCCAGTCAAATTAGTTGGAAACTGTCAGGTTAAGTTTATGGATAGGGCGTTTTGACTTAGAGATAGTAATAGGAGGCAGAGGGTGTGTTTTCCAGGGGCTGGGGTGGAGGATATTGTTAGCTGTCTGGACGACATCATGAGAGGTGATGGGACCATTCCTATTATCTATCTCAGTGCTGCAGGCAACGACGTTGGCAGACGTAGGACAGAGGACCTGATTAGCAGGTATAGGTCAGCAATAGACATAATTAGGGAGAAGGGAGGGAAGAGGAGGGAGGAGTTTTGAATTATTGGTTATCCAGGGCAATTGGTGTTAATTGCTGGCTGGACAAACACTGTAACAAAAATGCTGTAACAATCATAGACAACTGGGACCTCTTCTGCGGTAGAAATGTATACACGGAATGGGGGGTTTACGTATCTAGATCTGGGGTGGGGGCACTGGCCAATTCAGTGGAGGTGGGTCTTAGGGCTTTAAATTAAAAAATAGTGGTATGAGTTTTTGTAGGAAAGCAATGACCTATAATACAATAGAAATGGGCATGGTGAATTCTCAGTATAGCGATATTGATATGAAACCAGCTATAGGTAGAAAGAGGTAGGAGGTGATAAAGACAGTAATAGAGATAGTAAAGGAGCAGGACTGAACAAGGAGGGAAGAGAGATGAGAGGGTTTCTAAACATGTTATGGAAATAGTTGTGCAACTAGAAACAAGATGAACGAGTTGAGATTGGGTGCAAGTGCGGGTAACACTGATGTATTGGCCATAACTGAGACGTAGTTTGATACGAAGAATCAGGGCTTGCCTGCTGAATGTCACATTCAGGATTTCAAGTTATTCCACGTTGACAAAAGAAGCGGGAAGGGAGGATGGATGGCGATATATGTCAGGTAACACTTAAATTGCTGCATAAATGTGGGAATTAAAACTAAAAGAACATACACAGGGTTTGTCGGGGAAGAATTATCGGAAGGGCATGAAAAATTAATTTTACGCGTTATTTACCGTTCCCTAGACTTGGATAGGACCCAGAGAGACTACTCTGGGAGAAAACTGTAAAGGTCTCATGGCACGATAACGTAGTAGTTCTAGGGGACTTTAACTTTATTCAAATAGAATGGCATTCACTGACTGGGAATTCAAACGACTTCCTGGAGGTAGTACACGACTGGTTTTTGGAGCAGTTTGTGTCAGAACCAAAGAGGAAAATATCCTGCTTGACTTGATCCTGGCTAACAAGGAAACCCTTATTAATGATCTAGAGATTACAGAGGAATTGGCGCAAGTGACCACAAATTAATTACCCATAGTATCGATTGGAAGTATGATAGTAGGGATAATTCAGTAATGGTCCCAGACTTTTCTCTTAGCAGATTACAATGGGCTTGGAGATCACCTATCATCTGTGAAATGAGGTGTCGAAGAGAACTATCAATACGACAGTTTTCTAAACACTTTGCACATTGCCCTAAGAAAATTTATTCTGTTCAGAGAAATGAGGTCGAACAGAAATGATCCAAATGAATGAACAATAGGCTCAAACATCTTCTACGGCACAAGAAAGGAGTTTATAGGCGTATCAAAAGAGTTGATGGCCATCTCGTAGATCAGTATACACACACTAAGAGGGAGCTTTAAAAAGAGTTAAGAGAAGCTGAACGGGACTATGAAATTATAGTAGCGAATGATTCAAAAACTAACCCAAAAGCTTTTTCCAGGTTCATAGAACAAAAGTTAGAAAAAAGATAAGTCCCTTTAAAAATAACTCTGTGCATCTTACTGACAAGGATAATGAAATGTGCTCGATTATTAATAATTATTTTCTCTCGGTTTTCATACAGGAAGACACTAACAATATCCCAGTAATTAATTTTTATAGTGGGCCTGAAGGAGATAAATTATGTAATATCAGGCACTAGCGATATAGTTATCAAACAAGTTGACCGACTGAAGCGAAACAAATCCCAGGGCCCTGATGAACTTTTTTTTTAAGGAATGTAAAATTAAGCTTTGTGAACCATTAACTAATATTTTTAATATATCTCTTCAAACAGGTGTAGTGTCTGATATGATGTAATTCCTAATTTTAAAGCAGGCGACATGTTACAGTCAAATTATCGCCTGACTCCACTTGTAGGCAAATTACTAGAGCCAATTATAGCTGATATTATAAGAAGTCATATTGATAAGCATAATTTGATATATGATACTCAACATAGATTCACGAGCGGCCGTTCCTGCCTAACTGATTTACCAACTTTATTCAGTAAAGCTTTTGAGGATGTTGATTATGATAAAGAATTCGATATTATCTATCAGTATTTTAGTAAAGTTCCTGATATAGTACCGCACTAAGGACTGTTTAAGAAAGTGGCAGCTCATGGTACTGGGGAAAAAGTGCTGTCATGGATGGAGTCATGCCTCGCTAACAGAAGCAGAGAATGTTCATAAATGGAGTGAAATCTGAGTGTGGATTTCTAACAAGCGGCGTTCCAGAGGGATCAGGTTTAGGCCCATTATTTTTAATAAGCATTAATGACCCGATGAGGAAATAACTAGTGATATGAGCAAATTCGCTAATGACACGAAGATAGGTAAGATGATTTATTCAGAGGAAGTTGTCACTGATCTTCAGGAGGATTTAAAGCTGTGGTTAAAGTGGCAGATACTGTTCATTGTTGATAAATGCAAAGTTCTGAAACCATGGAATGTCCATAACCATAGCGTTTATAAAATAAATAATGCAAGACTTAGCCATACGGAATGTGAACAAAATTTAGAAGTTTGGTAAGTAGAAACCTGAAACCATGACAGTAACACCTACACGTACATAATGGGGCAAACAGGTTACTGGGATTTTTATCAAGAAGTGTAAGCAACAGAAGTCCAGCGGTTATACTACAGTTCTACACATTAATAAGGCCTCACTTAGATTATGCAGCTCAGTTCTGGTTTCCATATTACAGAATGGATATAAATTCGTTTGCAAACATTCAGCGAAGAAAGAAAAAATTAATCCATTTGTTAAGTAATCCTCCTTACCAAGAAAGATTGAAATCTCTTAAAATACATTCCCTGATAAGACGAAGAATGAGGGAAGACATGAACGAAGTGCATAAGTGGATGATGGGTATTAACAAAGGAGGTATAAATAAGGTCCTGAGGATATCCTTCCGAGAGAGAACCAGTGATAAAGGATTTAGATTTAGAAAGGATATAAGAAAGAATTTGTTTGAAAATAGGGTAGTTGATGAGTGGAACAGTTTGCCTAGTAGAGTTATTGAAGCTAAAACCTTGGATAGCTTTAAATTTAGACTTGATAATTACACGAATGAGAGAAGCTGGATTAAAGTGGGGCTTTCTCATTAGTTAAATGGGTTATCAAAGCTTACTGCTTGGGTAGCACTGATAATGGGTTGGGCAAATATTTTTGTAAGTGGGCTGGATTTGAGAAGGATCTGTATGGGCCAATAAGCCTGTTGTGGTGTTCCTCCTTTCTTATATTCTATGAATAACAGGTCTTTGATCGCTGAGAAATGGTATGGTGATACCGACAAGATGTGGAAAAAAGACACTTATGTACAGTTCAGGATATTTATTAAAGGAAACGTTTCGCCACAAGTGGCTTCTTCAGTCCTAATATAGAGAAAACTAAGAAAACGAGTATATATAGTGGCAGGAGTCAGGTGGAATGAGTAGTAGTGGTTTTTTGTAGCAGTAATAATAATTGTTTCGAGATGGGTTGGGTTGCGGAAAGACCTCTGAGCATCATGTTACAGGTTGATTTGAAATTTGGATAGTGTAACTACCGGACTTTTGATGAATAGAGTTAATGACAGTAATTAAGGTAGCTTCTAAGCATTTTAGCTGTCTTAAATCACCCTTAATTAATTACTAGTCTAGCCTCACTGAAATTCAAGAGGTGTCCAACATCGTCTTTATGTTGAACACACGCGCCTTTACGGTCATCGTTGCTGCAGGTGTTTTTGTGTTCTTTGATCCTAATGTCCAGAGATCTGGCTGTTTCCCCCATATATACTTTATCACACTCCACATGGTACAGTGTATACTCTGGCACTCGTGCCAGAGTTATTCTTGGGTTGTTGCACTTGGTGTCTAACAGTAGCCGAATAGCTGGTGGATATTTTAGCAAGATTTCTGTCAAAGATTTTTGAAACGTTAGTTGCAACGTCGCTGACCGGTAAAACTATGTAACTTGGAGGCCTTTCTTCAACTTGACTGATGTTAGAAACCTTGTGTAACCCAAGAATAACTCTGGCACTAGTGCCGGAGTATACACTATACCATGCTTGTTCATCTGCGATTCTGTTCTCCGTCTTACTATAAATTCTATCAGTAATAACCCTACCATACACTTTACCAGGTATACTCAAGAGGCTTATTACCCTAACTTTTTTTACACTTTTTTTTTTATCTCCCTTTGCTTTAATACAAAGCAAATATGGACGCTCTGTGTCAATCCCTAGGTACTTTTACCCTCTTCTATACATTTAAATTTTTATATGAAAGAAGGATTGAGAAGTGGAGATGCGGACTTTGTAATTGCGATAGTCGGCGCATCCCAGAATAGGTTAAGAACCCTTGGTCTACTGTACGGTCCGTCTCTGTCAACTCACGGTCCGTCTCGGTCCACTCACGGTCCGTCTCGGTCCACTCAAGGTCTGTCTCGGTCCACTCACGGTCCGTCTCGGTCCACTCACCTTACACTTTCTGTGTCATAGACACGTTTTCTGATAGTGACAATATCTGGTAATTTACTAACCGATTTATTTTCTCCCTAGACATGTGTTACTTAATGAATTTCAAAATAATGGACAATGGATCGGGCATTTCATATCTGTTATGTGCTTCAGTTTTTATACTAGTTTGCTAGTCTTTATTGTAACCCATGGACACCTTATAGGGTCATGCAGCTCGTGGAGGAAATAGAAGAAATAAAATTCGATATAAGGAAGAGTAGGTGAGGTTCCATTACATGGATGAACAGTTCTCCACATTATTTAGACTTTTAGATTTTGCCACCTAAGTGGCTAGTTTATTGTGCACCCCATATCCATCCTGTGGACGGTAGCGCAACAGCATATGGATACATAAAAGGCTTAGGAACTAGGCTCCAAAAAGATTTACAGGATTAAATCTGGATTTAGAGCCAAAGTTCACTTATCTGTTACGAGCAAATTTAGGAAAATTTATTAATATTTCTTGTATCATATTTTCATCATGTAACATGTAACATAGCTTATTATACTATCTCTATATTCCTCAATAAGTATGCAAAGTACGTGGCCAGCTCTAAGTAACCTTAGGGCTGGCCATATACTTTGGATTTGATTTGATCATCATCACTGTGTCTGCCAAATTGCCAGAAGTACTTGTAACCAAACCTAAGCTTGGCCACTGCAACATCAGTCAATCCGTTCACATTGCAAGTTGCTCCACAAACGTACTTACCGACGCTTATATTATCATACTGGGTTATAGATCTACTCAGACTTCTAATTGCATTCCAATAATATTCAGTTTCAATATTTACTTTTCTCCTAATATTATTCCTAATACTAGACACAAATACACCAAAATTATATTCTCCATTTTCCTTGGGGGTACTTGGTTAACGTAACATCTTTATCATGAACAATAATCCAATGTGTGATGAAATCCATAGCAATTGTACATTAATTCCCTTTTTCCGTTTTTTTTTTTTTAGTATTTATACTTGGCTTCTCCAATGATCATGTTGTTAGTCATTATGTGAACCAAGAGCCTTCAGTGATGACATAAAATCAGTAATAATCAGAGTAAAGCTCAGCGTCATAAGTTAGCTTTAGCGCCATTAGGATGGCTAACAATTCATTTTGCAGTGTAGACTCCTAAGTTGTTAATTCTTATGTCTAACTCAACAAAGTGCCTATCATTCTTAACTAGGGAAGTAGCAACAAGAGCAGATGCAGCCCTGCCAGTACACTCCTACTTAGATCCATCAGTGTATATAACTTATGATAAATTATTACTACCAGTTAGTCGAGAAATTTCTTCTTGAGCAGTTACTTTTACAAGTGACTTAATAAGGAAGGGATGACTAGTTATGAGCTTCTTGGGAGGGGCTTCCAGGTATGTGATATTAAATGAGCACATCTTCCAAGGAGGTGTGAAATGCTCCTGTTGTAAAACTTAATATAACTGTATATTTTCACAACCCATTTAAATCTATTTGCAATTACTTCTAGACATTTAGTAAGATTCACATTGACAGTGTTTGGTTCATTTCTTAACATTCTAATACAGTGGTAGATTTAGGACAGCCAAGAAAATTCTGTTGCAGTGTTTGACATGTTATATACCATTCATGTACAAGAATAATTCCGAGGGCTTCCTTTTGTATTTACTCCAAGGGTCGGAGAGAACTTAACATAGCTAATATCAATACTGGCACAGCATAATCTTCTAAGGATCTAACATAGGTTATGTAAACCACGGTACAGGATGGTACTTGAACTCATGGCAAGTGGAGTTTTACAACTCACTTGTAGTGAGTTCAAGCCCCACCCGCACCGTGTTTTATTTGTAATCGTGTTATTACGATTTCGTGAGTCATGGGCTATGTACAACATTCTCACTATGGTGGATTTATTTATGGTGAATTTATTTAAGGGTAGGTAGTCATTAAGATATCTGTAAGATTTAATGTAGGTAATATTTTCACCTTGCAAACAGATGGGCGGGGGATGTCGTTTACTTGTTAATATTTTCGTTTCAGATGATGATGAGGCCTTATCGATTATAAATAGCTTGAACTTCGTTAAGAATAGTATTAATCATCTTATGCTCTGTTGTATGGATCATGATCTCCCCCACTAGCGTCACTCTGCACCTTCATTGCCATAGTAAGGGCAGTATTACATGAAGAAATTCCAGTTATATATATAATATTTTTTTGTTGGGCAAGACTTTCATAAATTTTGCTCTATGATACATGACGGCTATTAAAAAGAAAAGGACGCGTTTTTCCGTCAGCAATCCGAGTAACCACGTCTCAGGTCACGTTGCTTCAAATTCTCTATAATTATGTCTTTTTAGGAAAGGTTTATGGGGCACACAGACCTTAATTACCTGGTCGAGGTACCACATATCTTTTATAAATTCAACCTGTCAATTAAGGGCCTCATTAAATAGTGTTCCACCCAACTGAGCATTCAGTACTTTATCATGGTGCTTCGATTTCAGTAAAAACAAGTAAAAGTATCGATAGGTCAGTAAACTAGCACACACCACATCACAGTCAAACATGATCACCTCTATACTACATTGTATCTTACCACTTTTAATTGCTACTGATTTATTTATTTAGTTAGATATTTCCATATAAATGTCCTCAGCATAAAGAATATGCACAGAGATGTGAGCTGCATGACATTAGTAGCTGGCGAGGCAGAGATTAATGTTACGGGATGGTGGTGGGATCTGCTGCAACAGTTTGGGAACACCTCTGCTCCCTTAACACCCAGCAGGAACCACTGCCCAGCACAGTCGAGTCCTCCGTGTTCAACAGTGGAGGAGAAGAGTGTGTCGGTGCCGCCCGTGATAAAGTTGTCGGAACCTCCAAAGGTGCCATTGTTTCTAGAGCGGCCCAAGGTATTACCGATGGCATGAAAACCGCTCAAAGTCGCACTTAGGGTGTGGTAGCGACCCTCCCTCTTGTACCTCACTTCTAACGTGGAAATGGTATGGATAGTGGACTTGGAAATGTGTACCCCAACCAGGTAGTCAGGAAAGCACGCCGAGAGAGTCACCTTGACTTCGACAGTGTCTTCCCCATGTGTGTGGGCCAGGACTATTGTGTCTGAGGGCTGTAGACTGAGGTACGTCCAACCTCTGTAGCATTCCTTCGTTCCCAGACATTGCCCGTGCTTTCCTACGCCTGGAAATTGAACCTTTGGCCCTCCGAATGTCATGTTGATTCTTCTAATGCCCCAAGCAACTGAAGCGACTCGCCGCTTGAAGGAAGGATTCATTTGTTGATCTGAGCTTTGGTTGGCTATTGAAAAGTTCTGGAAATCCTGATCAAGGTGCTGAATGAGAGCGTAATTTGGGCGTCGGTTAAGGTCAATGCTGAAGGAGCCATCGGCTATAGTTACAAATATAGAGAACATATTGTGCCACTTTCCTTCCCCAGGCGTGAACGCTGGGTACAGGGCCGTCTGTTGCCACCCACTGCCGCCATCACAGCGTGACACTCCGGAGCGAACTGTTGTCTCAGCTTCATCCCCGGTTACTTCCACACAAGCTAATGGAGTCTCGTCCTTCGTCACCACCTCCCAGTAGCTTTCCCAGGAGCGTGGAATGCTCTGCTCAAACTGTATGATAGCCGGGAGTGGAACTGGAGTGCTCTGCAGGTCTCTTGGAAACAGAGTGCTACACTTGCCTCCATTACTATCACCCAAGTCAGCCCAGAACACAGTCAAGATGGACAACAGCAGCAGCATCACAACTGAAAAGTGACACATTAACCAAATGAGTTTGAATAATACCAAATTTATACTAATATCTTACTTCTTGTAACACTCGATTAAAACCACATCAGATACAAATTCTGTTTCTGATTTATTTGCCTAGTTTCACTTTCAGCTCTAATTGATATAGTTAGCAGATATGGTTAGCAATCCAAATAACAAAAAATGTGGAATATATATGTGGCTATTGGACATTGTGAAACTTTAACAAGGGTATGAGCTGGTTCCCGTATAATAGAACATATACATTATGCAAATATCGCAAACAAGCAATACAAGAAGCAAAAAAAAAAAAACCCAGCAGGAGTTGAATGATAGCTCTAGACCTACCGT
Source organism: Cherax quadricarinatus (assembly GCF_026875155.1). Lineage (NCBI taxonomy): Eukaryota > Metazoa > Arthropoda > Malacostraca > Decapoda > Parastacidae > Cherax > Cherax quadricarinatus. Next base: position 1,248,726 of record NC_069442.1, read on the forward strand.
ATTGCCATCAACACATTATCAATAGTTTGTATTGTTGTTAGGTAAGACACATATGCAACAGTTAGGTATCTTTATTTCGAAACGTTTCGCCTACACAGTAGGCTTCTTCAGTCGAGTACAGAAAAGTTGATAGAAGCAGAAGAGACTTGCAGACGATGTAATCAGTCCATCACCCTTAAAGTTTTGAGGTGGTCAGTCCCTCAGTCTGGAGAAGAGCATTGTTCCATAGTCTGAAACAATATGGAGTTGAAGTATGTATGTATAATGTTCGCCAAGACCGTAGTCCTGGCACGGGTCCCAATCTTGCGATAACCCGTCTCTGGCTCCCGATGGAGAAAGGTTTCCACAATGATGCGACGCATGCCGCTCAAGTGCCCCTCTGGTCAGTTCAACTGGTGCATCTCATAAGCGACACCATATGTAACTATGGACACTAGCGAGGAGGAGGATATGTCATTATCACAGGTAACAGCTTGTCTGGTTCGTTGACCCCATGGTACACTAGTGTGGCCGCAGTCATCTCTGGGTCCTCTTCGGGAGGGAATATCACCCCTAGTTGCCTGCGGAGTGTCTCAGTAGCTTCGCACTCTAGAAGATAGTGTGTTAGGGGCCGCTGGACAACGTGCTGACAGTACTGGCACATCTCCTCAGCCTTGTCTACCATCATCTTGGCTGTGGGAAAGCCGAAACGAAGCCGATGGATGGCGGTACACTGCGCTCTGGACCAGCTTCTGTCATATGGAGGGGGTTCTCCCTGAGTCGCTGCTCGGTACCACTGTTGAGATGGGGTATCACCTAAGACCTCCCCCATAAGTTTCGTGGCTCTGGCAGCCACCAGTTTGGTCTGTCGTAGGCTGATTGGGACAGTAATCCCAACATGTGGATAGTCTGTTGCTGCCTTGGCTGCATCATCTGCCGCCTCATTTCCCCGGATGCCAGCATGGCTGGGGATCCAGTTCAATGTCGATCTATTACCCTGAACTTCTAAGGCTGTCCTTATGCTCAGGATCGATGTGATGAGGTGAACATTATCCTGTGGTTGAGGATGGGAGAGGTCATTGATTGCAGAGGTGGAATCAACATGTATGACAGGTCGGAGTCGATGTCGTAGGGCATGTGACAATGACTTAAGAAATCGTAATGACACGATTGCAAATAAACCATACCCCCGGCCGGGATTGAACCCGCGGTCATAGAGTCTCAAAACTCCAGCCCGTCGCGTTAGCCACTAGACCAGCTAGCCACAATAAGATTCATCCAACTAGGTATATTTCTACACCATAGGAAAGTTAGCACAGGCACCTCTGTGACCACAAATGCAAGTTTTTACAGACGAATCTCCAGCTAGCGTGGCCGTGACGAACTCTAGCTCAAGTCCCTTCACTGCCGTCAACATGACTTAAGAAATCGTAATGACACGATTGCAAATAAACCATACCCCCGGCCGGGATTGAACCCGCGGTCATAGAGTCTCAAAGTTAGCACAGGCACCTCTGTGATCACAGAGGTGCCTGTGCTAACTTTCCTATGGTGTAGAAATATACCTAGTTGGATGAATCTTATTGTGGCTAGCTGGTCTAGTGGCTAACGCGACGGGCTGGAGTTTTGAGACTCTATGACCGCGGGTTCAATCCCGGCCGGGGGTATGGTTTATTTGCAATCGTGTCATTACGATTTCTTAAGTCATGTTGACGGCAGTGAAGGGACTTGAGCTAGAGTTCGTCACGGCCACGCTAGCTGGAGATTCGTCTGTAAAAACTTGCATTTGTGGTCACAGAGGTGCCTGTGCTAACTTTCCTATGGTGTAGAAATATACCTAGTTGGATGAATCTTATTGTGGCTAGCTGGTCTAGTGGCTAACGCGACGGGCTGGAGTTTTGAGACTCTATGACCGCGGGTTCAATCCCGGCCGGGGGTATGGTTCATGTGACAATGCCTGCTGAATCGCCACCAGCTCAGCTTGTAGACGTTTCGCCATCCAGTGGCTTTATCAATACAAATTCTATGACATAGCTTGAAGACAGTAGGACTATATACAGAAGATGAGGTAATCAGTCCCTCAACCTAGCAGTAGGTGCGAAGAGCACCATAGTCGTGGAGATTCTGAAGCAGAAGCAAGGAGCCTATGTCCTAGAATTTGTATTGATAAAGCCACTGGATGGCGAAACGTCTACAATAAAGATACCCAGATGTTGCACGTGTCTTAATTTCATCTTGTCGGTATTATATATCATTCTTGCACAACTTGTCAGACACTGCAACATCATGGAATCTTCATTCTGAGGACATGTACATAACCTTCACGACTACGACAACTACTACTACAACTAACCCATCTCTTTGGGAAGGACCTACTTCCACTGGGGAATCGCGCCTACCAGTGACTATGCCCTCGTCTGCTACACCTGACGTTACTATATAAGCGCCAGGCTCCTTGCTTCTGCTTCAGAATCTACACGGCTATGGTGCTCTTCGCACCTACTCCTAGGTTGAGGGACTGATTACCTCATCTTCTGTTTATAGTCCTACTGTCTTCAAGCTATGTCTTAGAATTTGTATTGATAAAGCCACTGGATGGCGAAACGTCTACAATAAAGATACCCAGATGTTGCACATGTGTCTTAATTTCATCTTGTCGGTATTATATACCATTCTTGCACAACTTGTCAGACACTGCAACATCATGGAATCTTGATTCTGAGGACATGTACATAACCTTCACGACTACGACAACTACTACTACAACTAACCCATCTCTTTGGGATGGACCTACTTCCACTGGGGAATCGCGCCTACCAGTGACTATGCCCTCGTCTGCTACACCTGACGTTACTATATAAGCGCAGGCTCCTTGCTTCTGCTTCAGAATCTCCACGACTATGGTGCTCTTCGCACCTACTCCTAGGTTGACGGACTGATTACCTCATCTTCTGTATATATATAGTCCTACTGTCTTCAAGCTATGTCCTAGAATTTGTATTGATAAAGCCACTGGATGGCGAAACGTCTACAATGAAGATACCCAGATGTTGCACATGTGTCTTAATTTCATCTTGTCGGTATTATATACCATTCTTGCACATAGTGTGATGGAGTTGTGGTATACAGGTGTTGGAATGTAGAGGGTAGGGGAGAGGACAGATCCCTGGGGTACTCCGGCTTTTAGTGTGAAGTAGTCAGAGTAACAGCCTTGGAATTTGATTCTCATGGTACGGCCGTCTAGGAAGTTGCAGAGGAGTTTACGAGTAGTGAGAGGCAGGTTAAAGTTAGTGCAGAGTTTGTACTTGAGCCCTTCGTGCCAGACAGTGTCAAAGGCTTTTTCAACGTCTTTTGCAACCAGGGCTGTCCTGTTTCTTTGTTTTGTGTTTATGTGGATGTAGTTGAGAATGATGTTAATGGCATCCTGTGTGGATCTGTGTTCTGAAGCCAAACTGGCCATCAGAAAGTAGAGAATTGTGTTCCAGGTATCTGCGAAGGCGATGATTGATGAGTTTTTCAAAGAGTTTTCCTAAAGTTTCGAGGAGGCTGATAGGGTGATAGTTTCTAGGGTCAGAGTGGTCTTTATTGGGTTTAGAAAGGAGGATAGCAGTAGCAGCTTTGAAGAGGGAAGGGAAGTATCCAGAGGCAAGGGAGGCATTGAGGAGGTTTGTGTAGGCAGTAATGATAGAGTCAGGAAGGTGTTTCAGGATAATATGATTTAGGCCAGAAGCACCAGGAGCCTTGGGGGGAAGGTGTCTGAGGAGAGTTTTAATGTCTGTGTTGGTGAAAGGAGTGTCGAGTTCTTGGGAGGAGGTAAGAGAGTCTAGATGTATGTGGCTATCTGGTGTTGTTTCTTGTGTGTGTGCAGTGTTCCAGTGTTCTATGTTCTGAATGTGTTGAATAACGTTAGGGTGAGGTGGGTGAGGGTGGAAGATGTTCTCCCAGATGTGTTTGAAGATATTGGTAGCAGCCTGAGTGTCTGAGATGTGTGTGTTGTTGTGGGTGATGTGTTTGAATTTATTGGTGGGAGTTGTGCCTCTGATTTTTTTGATAAAGTTCCAGAAGGCTTTAGTGTTTTTAATACGCTGTTTGTCTGCTTGTTGTATGAGTTGTGACCAGTGATTGTTGTGGTCTTGGTCTAAGCTGTATAAAATATCGTTTCTAAGGACTTGATTAAATCTATGTGTTGTAGAGGAAGCGGTTGTGGTAGCAGATAATTAGTCTTCTTGTTCTGAGTGACGGTTTGAAGGAATAACGAGTGGTGTGAGTTTTCTTTGGTATTGCGATGTTGGCTGCTTTTGTAATGGTGTCCTGGATGAGATCAAGTTGAGTATCGATGTCAGAGATAGGTTTGTTGTTGTAGTCATAGGTGAGGTTAATATTGTCTATGTGTTGTTTGAAAGCATCCCAGTCAGCGTTCTTGTAGGAGAAGGAAGGTGTGGCTGGAATGAGGATAGGGTTGGAGGAGATGTGTAAGATGATTGGGATGTGATAAGAGCCTGTAATAGGGCCAGGTGAGATGTAGTGTTGAAATAGAGAGCTGGCTCGGTTTGCTAGAATGATGTCTGGTTTGCCTTGGCCCGTGTGGTTGTAGAAGGTATTGAAGACTGGGCCGAGATGAATTAGGTGTTTATGGTTTGTGAAGTTGAGTAATTGGAGACCAAGTTGGTTCTTACTGGTGTGATGAAAGGTGGTGTGTTTGGCATTCATGTCAGCTAGTAGGTATGTTGGTGTGTTGGTGTAGTTGAAGACTAAGGAAAGGTCGTGTATGTTGAGAATAGTGTTTGAGCGAGCATAGGTGGTGAAAAAGATAAAGGGGACCAAGGTGGGTGTGTATTCTGACTGCAAGACAGTGTTGGTGAAAAAAAGGGATTGGGAGAAATTCGTGTTTTATGTTGGAATTTACAAGGATGGCAACCCAATCGTGGGGATCATAGGGGGACTGTAGTGCAGTATAACCATAATGGCAGATGCGTTTAGGGGCTTTGAGGCAGGTACTGTTTAGCAAAACAATATCTGGCCTCTCTGTTTCAAGGAGCTCGGCCACTAGGTGTCTAATTGTAAAGTAGGAACGTACGTTGAACTGAATCACCTTAAACGTGATTTAATGGTTTCGTCATAGCAAAGTTAATGTCGGGGGAGGAGTTTGGATTAAAGCCCGTGATAGTGGTGCCATCAGTGGATGTGTGTTTGTAGGTGCTACGAACCCGTTTCCTGGAGGGGGAGGAAGAGATGGATCTGTTTTTATGTTCTTTGGTCTGTCTGTCAGAAGTTGGGGCAGGTTTAGGTTTGAGTGGATTTTGTCTGGAGGAGGTGGAGTTGGACCTGGATGAAGTTTTGGTTGTGGTGGAGGAGTGGGCGAAGGTGGATGCAGAGGAAGTGGAAGCTTTGGTAGGGGATAAGGAAGTGGAAGCTTTGGTAAGGGATGAGGAAGTGGAACCCATGGTAAGGGGTGAGGAAGTGGAAGCTTTGGAAGGGGATGAAGAAGTGGGGGGAGGGGTGGTCGTAGCAGCAGCAGTAGGGGTGTTGGTGGGAGGTGTGGAAGTAGTGAAGAGGGTAGGGAGGAGGAAAAGTTGATTGGAGTAGGAAGTAGGGGGGTGGGAGAGAGGGAGGAGGGAGAGGTTGTAGTAGGCTTAGAAGAGAAGCAGGAAGGAGAAATAATTAAAGAGGGAAGATTGTTAGCAGACAAGATTAGGTTAAGGACATGTGAGTAGTCTGATTGGTAAGCTTGAGAGATTACCATCGCAGAGTGGGCAGCAGTGGCGAGTTGACAGTTAGTTTTGTAGTCTAGTGTGGGTGTAAGTGTAGAAGGAGAAGTGCTTGTAGTCTGTATGTTGGTGTTTGATGTGTGTAGAGTAGAAGAGGTAGACCAAGTGCGTGGGTAGGCCCAGGCATTGGGGGTAGGGGAGGGAGGTGTGAAAGGGGAGGGAGGTGCAGGGAAGCGGTTGGGGAGGGAGGGAGGTTGGCTAGCTCTGAGAGCGGAGAGAATGTCTTTTCTAGTAGGGCATGAGTTTGCAACTGCAGTGTGTGACCCGCCGCAGTTAGAACATTTAAGGGGGAGGTTGCAAGTGTTCCAGAAGTGGCCAGTTCCTGAACATCTGGAGCAGGTTTGTGTGGAAGTGCATGAGATTTTGTCGTGGCCGAATTTGTAGCATTTCTGACGTTGTGTGATGGGGTGGAAGTTCGGAGTGAAGAGAGAGTTTGGAGGAATGCGGATGGTCTTGGCAAGGATTCCTTGACTGAAGAGTGTAGAGGCGTCAGAAAGAGTTGAATAGCGTATTTTGAGGATGGTAGAGTTTTCAGGTCTGTAAATATCGTCAACAGAGACTTTGTTCTTAGTACTAATGTCTTTGATTAAGTCTTCTTTGTCTGTGTCATAGGCAGTCAGGAGAGAATAGTCTACGTGTTTTGCGATCACTGTGCATTTGGCGCGGTGCTCAGGAGTCCAAATAATAGTGAAGCCTGCGTTGAGAAGTTTTTGTCTGGTCTCGGTTGAGGTGTACGTTTCGTAAGAATGTCTGTCAAGAAGTAGTTTGAAGCCTGAGTTGGTTTTAAAGACTTTCAGTTGAGGAGCGCCAGTGATCTGGTACAATAAATTTCCAGGACAGATAGTGACATGATCAGATTTAGAGTATTTGAGGTTAAGCGAGAAAGAACTGGGTTTGGAAGAGGTAGAGGCAGGGTAGGCCTTAGAGGCAGGAGTAGACAGAGTAGAGGCAGGTGTTGGCAGTAGAGGAGGAGTGGTAAGGGGAAGGAAGTGGAAGGCATTGAAGGCATCGTAAATTAGATGTTGCGGCCAAATCTGTGAGAATAATTGGTTAGGCAAGTACGTGAGAAGTAGACACACGTACTTGCCTGGCTATAACTTTAAAGTTTCTTGTGGAGTCCGTCTCTGGAGGCACAGGACACTGAGGAGGTGAGCTGTAGCTTGATGGAGCACTGTATGCCCTGAACGGTGAGGAGAGGCAACACTGGCTGTATGGCGTGCAGATCACACGTACTGGCTGAGGCGTGGAGACTTCAGACAGCAACAGGAGTGCAGAGGGAGGCTTCCTGCCTTGGGTAGGCAGCCACTGACGCACCAGTCCTGATGGTGAAGACGAAGGTCCAGTAACCACCACCCGGTGAGGAGAGCAACTCTGACTGTGAGCGATGAGGAGAGCAAACACTAGTTGTATGGCGTGCAGACTTCACATAAAGGATGAGGCGTGGAGACTTCAGACAACGGCGAGGAGAAATCAACTCCGACAACCTCTACTAGTGAGAACGGCTGGATTTGAGAGGGACCTGACCTCCCAACATCTGCGTTCTTACCTCTACTATTGACCTACGTCTCACCTCCTGGCGCTATGTTAGGCTCCATCCTGTCACTTCAACTCCATATTGTTTCAGATTATGGAACAATGCTCTTCTCCAGACTGAGGGACTGACCACCTCAAAACTTTAAGGGTGATGGACTGATTACATCGTCTTCAAGTCTCTTCTGCTTCTATCAACTTTTCTGTACTCGACTGAAGAAGCCTACTGTGTAGGCGAAACGTTTCGAAATAAAGATACCTAACTGTTGCATATGTGTCTTACCTAACAACCTGTCGGTATTTTATACCATTTTAATGTTCAGTTTGTAATGTTTCAGAAAAGAGGAGGAGGTCCAAGAAGATACGATCAAAGGGAACGCCTTTACTGTAGTGCGCAAAGGCGCTCCCTGTGATCGAATCTACTTGGACCTCCTCCTCTTTTCTGCAACATTGCAAGCTGCTGATGATGGTGTTGATTAGAATATATATATATATATATATATATATATATATATATATATATATATATATATATATATATATAATATATATATATATATATATATATATATATATATATATATATGCAAAAAAAACCACTCTGAAAGAATAGAGAAATTCCAAGCGCTTTCGTGACTACTCACATTATCAAGGAACTATGAAAGTAAAGCATCAAAGGAAGGTATATAAGGGGTCTGGCCAACACCTCATTATCAGATCCCACTACGGTTAAACACCTGACGAGCGCCGACCCAACTGGACAGGTCCTTTGCACAACCCACCAACAAACTATTCTACCCAAAAATGTAGATATACGCCAGATATACCCAAAAATGTAGATATACACCATTTCCTTGGAAAATTAAATAGCTTAGCCCATTCTATAAACTTTACTGTTGAGTTTGAAGAAAATAACTCATTGCCTTTTCTAGATGTTTTAATTAATAAAGGTAATAATGAATTCAAATTTAAAATTTACAGAAAACCTACAAATAACTGTTCCTATGTCCACTATTATTCTTCGCATCAAGATAGAGTCAAACTGTCTGTTTTCTCATCAATGTTTTTGAGAGCTTTACGAATTTGGAGTCCAGAGTTCATAGATGAGGAAATATCCAAAATTTATGAAATAGGTAATGATTTAAAATACCCAAGAAATGTAATTGATAAAATCTTTTAAAGTTGCTAGAAATACTTTTTACAATCCAAAAAGGGACAACCAGCCTTATTCAACTAAAAATATGTTGGTTCTCCCTTACCATGAAAACTTGGTTGATATGCCTTCTCTTCTTAAGACTTTTAATATTAAAGTTGTATTCAAAAATCTTGATACAGTAAAAAACTTTTGATAAAAAATTTCCCCCCAAAAATGCTGTGGATGTTTTTATAAGACCCTTGTAAAATTTGCGATAAATTTTTATTACGGTCAAACTGGTAAAAATCTCGAAAAAAGATTAAAAAAATAAATATAGCTTAGAACTGGACAAGATTCAATGTTATTTATTATGTAAGAGTTTTAACCACCCAAATTTGATTTTCAAAAATTTGAGAAAGTAGTATAAAGCAAGCCCTGGTCGACGGGGAATTTAAAATTTGAATCTTGTTTCATAAAAAAGCATTTTTCCTTTTGGGTTTATAAAAATTTAGACCCATTTAAAATTAAAGAATTTGGGAAGAATTTAAAATACACTGGACAAATAAATTTTTTAAAATTTTTTGGGGGGTGAATAGTTTTTGGGGGGTTTTGAAAAAGGACTTCCATTTGGGGCCCTTGCGCTGTCAGGGGTTTAACCCTTGTGCGATCTGATAGTGAGGGTTTTGGCCAGACCCCTATATCCCTTCCCTTTGGTGCTTTATTTCATGTTCCTTGTAAAGTGAGAAGTCACGAAAAAGGGTTGGAATTTTTTATTCTTTCAGAGTGGTTTGTTTTCCATATTTGAAATCACCTGTTTTCTGTGATCTTTTTTCATATTATATTAAAATTATATATTTATATATTATATATATATATATTATATATATTAATAAAATAATATAAGAACAAAGAATGGGGAACACTGCCGAAGGCCTCGGCCCATAAAGGCGGGCTTTTTAAAAACCCCCGCTACTCAAAGTACCCAGGAATTTACTCCTACCCACGACGCCCAAACAGAACCAGCCCGCCCACTATTTTTTTTTCAATCTCTTTTCAAATTCCCCAAAGGCCTAGCATCGAACCGTACTTGGAAGATTGTTCCACCCATCCACAACTCTGTCCGAAAAACCCAAAACGTACCTATTTCCTTTCTAAATCTTATTTTACCCCAAATTAAAAACCAAATTATTTCGGTTCTTACAGGTTTACTCCTCAGACTTTATTAATATCCATTTGTTTATGCCCTTTTCCATTTTAAAACTTCGATGATATCTCCTTCATTCTAGTTTCCATAGCGGAAGTTCAAGGCTCTAAGTCTATCTTTGACGGGGGATTTCCCAATACAATAAAAAAATTTTTTGCATTATTCTCTGTATTTCCCAATGAATTATATCCATCCCGTGGTAAGCAGATAAAAATGAGGGGCAGAATCCAAGGAGGCAGGGGCCCCATAGTGATGTATAAAGCTGTAAATAAAATTTGGACCTCTGTTATTATACTTCTTGAAATAAATCTTAGTAATCTGTCAGCCTTATTGCGCACCACTTAGGTATTGCTGTCTTGGCTTTAGATTTCTGCTTACCATGACTCTCAAGTATTTTTTACATTCTGTATATCAAGCTCTACTCATCTAGTTTATAACTTCGAGGGTTATTTTCATTACCAAGGACTAGGATTTTACACATGCCCCCACTGAACTTCATATGCCATTTTTCAAACCAAATCCTCATGGAGTTCACTGGTATCTTCCCTAAAATGAATCATAGGGCGTAATTTTGTATCATCAGCAAATCTGCTCATATCACTTGTAATTCCTTCATCAAGGTCATTAATGTAAATTATGAACAACATTGGGCCTAAAACTGATCCTTGTGGAACGCCACATAGTGACTAATCCCCATTCAATTCGACCCAATTAATGGAAACTCTCTGCTTTCAATTGGTAAGCCATGCTTCTATCCATGCTAGAACTTTACCTCCTATACCATGAGCTGCCACTTATCTTAAGAGTCTCTTGAGATACTTTTATCGAAGGCTTTACTGAAATCCAAATAAAGAATAGTATATTCTTTATCACTGTCTACTGTCTCAAATGTTTTATTGAAGAACGTCAGTAAATTTGTCAGGCAGGAACGACCTCTCGTGAACCCATTCTGAGATCATTAATCAAATTATGCTCTTAAAGGTGACTTCTAATAATATCAACTATAATTGATTCTAATAATTTGTTTACCACTATGGACGGTAATTTGATGGAACGGACTAATCTCTTGATTTGAATATAGGAACCACATTACTTATCTTCCACATCTCTGGCACAACACCAGTGAGGATGGACGCATTAAACACGTTCGTTAATGGCTGACTAACTTCCATCTTGCATTCCTTAAGTACTCTGGAAAACAACTCGTCGGGTCCTGGGGACCTATTTTGTTTCAGTTTATCTATGTTTGATAACCGTGTCCCTCGTGAGAGTAATGTTAGTTAATTTGAATTCTTCAGGAACTGAATAATTGTTAGTTTCTGGAATCTCATTTACGTAATGGCATAGTGGGAAAAGTGCTGTCATGGTTCAAGTTGATGAAATTAAGACACATGTGTAACATCTGGGTATCTTTATTGTAGACGTTTCGCCATCCAGTGGCTTTATTAATACAAATTCCAGGACATAACTGGAAGATAGTAGGATTATATACAGAAGATGAGGTAATCAGTCCCTCAACCTTGGTTCGAGTCATGGCTCACCAATAGGAAGCAGAGAGTGTGCATAAACGGGGTTAAATCTGAGTGGGGATTTGTAATACGTGGCGTTCCGCAGGGATGGGTTTTAGACCCGTTGTTGTTTATGCAATATATAAATGATCATGACGAGGGAATTACTAGAGATATAAGCAGATTCGCTGATTACAAGAAGATAGGTAGGATAATCGATTCCGTGAGGATTCCCCTCACGGAAGGTTCCTTGAAGTTGGTGAAGGGCTTTTAATTTAGGGAATTGGATCTGTGCTCCAGTTCCCCGAATTAAGCCTGAATGCCTTCCACATCCCCCCCTGCGCTGTATAATCCTACGGGTTTAGCGCTTCCCCTTGATAATAATAATAATAATAATAATAATAATAATAATAATAATTCAGGAGGATTTAGACAAACTCAGTTCGTGGTGAGAAAAGTGGCAGATGCATTTCAATGTAAATAAATGTAAAGTTCTAAAGTTCGGAAATGTTCATAACCCTAGCACCTACCAGCTTAATAATGTTGAACTTAGTCGTACAGAATGCGAAAAGGATTTGTCGGTTATGGTAAGCAGCAACCTTAAACCAAGACAGCAGTGTCTAAGCGTGCGTAATAAGGCAAATAAGTTACTGGGATTTTTATTAAGAAATGTAAGCAACAGAAGCCCAGCTGTTATACTACAGCTTTATACATCATTAGTAAGGTCTCACCTAGATTATTTAGCTCAATTCTGGTCTCCATATTACAGAATGGATATAAATTCGTTAGAAAGCATTCAGCGACGAATGACAAAAGTAATTCATTGCATTAGAAATCTTCCGTATGAAGAAAGACTGAAGTCCCTTAAACTGCATTCATTTGTAAGACGAAGAATTAGGGAAGACATGGTCGAAGTGTATAAGTGGAAGATGGGTATTAATAAAGGGGATATAAATAAGGTCTTAAGGATATCTCTCCAAGAGAGAACCCGCAGTAATGGATTCAAATTAGACAAGTTTAGATTTAGAAAGGATATAGGAAAGTATTGGTTTGGAAATAGGATGAGTGGAACAGTCTTCCTAGTAGGGTTATTGAGGCTAAAACCTTAGGTAGTTTCAAATTCAGGTTGGATAAATACATGAGTGAGAGGAGTTGGATTTGAGTGGGACTTGTGCCTGAGTTAATAGAATTATCAAAGCTTGTTGCTTGGAAAGAATTGAAAATTGAGTTGTGCAAATATTCTGTTAGTTGGATGGATTGTGAAGGACCTGTCTAGTATGGGCCAACAGGCCTGCTGCAGTGTTCCTTCTTTCTTATGTTCTTATGTCTTCTTCTGTAAAGACTGACAAAAAATAGTCACTAAAACGAGAACGCATTTCCAGTTCGTTATCCGTCAGCTGATCATTCCAAATTTTCAGAGGTCCTACTTTTTCCCTCACCTTCGTCCTATAGCCTAAGCAACACAGACCCCAGCCTTTACCTAGAAACAGATTAACTCTGTGGCACTCCATGTATGCTCAAGGCATAATCCTTAAAGAAAAGGGAGAAGAAAATGTAAACTAGAAAAAGAAAGGTGCTCCTTTTACAGGCGAAGGCAAAGAATAACAAAGCAGCTAAAAGAGGCCAATATATCTGTAATACGTAGGGAGACACTGACCAGAGAAATAGCAAATATCGAACTAAATCTAAAAGAATCTATAGGAGTCAAGAATCGCGGGAAGAACTAAAAGCCATAAATAAAATCGAAAGAAACCGAAAGTATTTCTTTTCTTATGCCAAATCAAAGTCGAGAACAACATCCAGTATTGGGCCCCTACATAAACAAGATGGGTCCTACACAGATGACAGCAAGGAAATGAGTGAGCTACCCAAGTCCCAATATGACTCGGTTTTTAGCGAGCCGCTAACCAAACTGAGAGTCGAAGATCTAAATGATTTTTTATGAGAGCCACAGAATTTGGTAAGCACAAGCATATCTGACATTATCCTGACGCCAAATGACTTCGAACAGACAATAAATGACATGCCCATGCATTCTGCCCCAGGGCCAGACTCATGGAACTTCTTGTTCATCAAGAACTGCAAGAAGCCCCTATTACGTGCTGTTAACATCCTATGGAGAGGGAGCATGGACACTGGGGTCGTCCCACAGTTACTAAAAACAACAGACATAGCCCCACTCCACAATAGCAAAGAGCTACAGACCGATAGCTCTAGCGTCCTATATCATAAAAACCTTTGAAAGGGTTCTAAGAAGCAAGATCGCCACCCATCTAGATACCCATCAGTTACACAACCCAGGGCAGCATGGGTTTAGAGCAGGGTCGCTCCTGTCTGTCCCAACTACTGGACCACTACGACAAGGTCCTGGATGCTCTAGAAGACAAACAAAATGCCGATGTAGTATACACAGACTTTGCAAAAACCTTCAACAAGTATGACCATGGTGTCATAGCGCACAAAATGCGTGATAAAGGAATAACAGGAAAAGTTAGTAGATGGATCTATAATCTCCTGACAAATAAACACAAAAAGAA
>NC_069442.1:1262886-1278194 GCF_026875155.1 Cherax quadricarinatus
AGGTTGAACCGGTTTTGTTATACAAAAATTCTATATTACCTACACTTGCAAGTAATCTTAGCTCATCTATCTTATTTCTTAGACTCGTACTATTTGTATAGTTGTGCAAGAATGGTATGTAGTACCGAAAAGATGAAATTAAAGGGACACGTGCAACATCTGGGTATTTTATTGTAGACGTTTCGCCATCCAGTGGCTTTATCAATACAAATTCTAGGACATAGCTTGAAGACAGTAGGACTATATACAGAAGATGAGGTAATCAGTCCCCTAACCTAGGAGTAGGTGCGAAGAGCACCATAGTCGTGGAGTTTTCTGAAGCAGAAGCTACTACTACAACTAACCCCATCTTTTTGGGAAGGACCTACTTCCACTGGGGAACCCCGCCTCCCCAGTGACTATGCCCTCGTCTGCTACCCCTGACGTTACTATATAAGCGCAGGCTCCTTGCTTCTGCTTCAGAATCTCCACGACTATGGTGCTCTTCGCACCTACTCCTAGGTTGGGGGACGGGATTACCTCATCTTCTGTTTATAGTTTATGTCTTCAAGTTATGGCCTAAAAATTTGTATTGATAAAGCCACTGGATGGCGAAACGTCTACAATAAAGATACCCAGATGTTGCACATGTGTCTTAATTTCATATTTGTATAGTGTTGGAGTGGTTGACATTTTTGTTTAATAAATGTATGAAAGAATGAATGAGCCTCAAAACTCCATAAATGTATGCCAGATTTCCGACATTACCCTAACTCCGATAGATTTCGAAAAAGCCATTGACAACATGCCTATGCACTCAGCCCCGGGCCCAGACTCGTGGAACTCTGTTTTCATTAAGAACTGCAAGAAACCCCTCTAGCGTGCCCTAAGTACACTATGGAGGAGGAGCTTGGACATGGATGAAATTCCACAGTCACTTAAAACAACGGATATAGCCCCACTCCATAAAGGTGGCAGCAAAGCATTAGCTAAGAACTATAGACCAATAGCTCTGACGCCCCACATCATAAAATCTTTGAAAGAGTGCTAAGAAGCAGGATTGCAAATCACCTGGATTCCCAAATCTGCACAATCCAGGGCAACATGGGTTCAGGGCAGGTCGCTCCTGCCTCTCACAACTACTGGGTCACTATGGGCATGGCCTTGGATGCATGGAAGAAAATCAGAATGCAGATGTAATATACAAAAGACTTTGCAAAAGCATTTGACAAATGCGATCATGGCGTAAAAGCCCATAAAAAAACGTGCTAAAGGAATAACTGGGGGAAAGTGGGAGATGGATCTTTCCAACTTCCTAACAAACGAACACAAAGAGTAGTGGTCAACAGAGGTATAATCGGAGGCTGCTATAGTGAAGAGCTCTGTTCCACAAGGCACAGTACTCGCCCCATCTTATTCCTTATTCCTCATATCAGACATAGACAGATCCCGTCTATAACCACAGCACCGTATCATCCTTTGCGGTTGATACTAGGATCTGCATGAGGCTGTATTTGCTGTAGGAACGCGGTTAACCTCCATGAAAGATATAAACAATGTTTTCAGTGGGCTCGGTTAAAACAGTATGATGATTCAATGAGGGACAAATTCCAACTACTCGTTATGGGGGGGAAATAAATAAAAAACTGGAGGAGATTCAATAACTAGAACAGAGTATTACTACTGACTAAGGTCCATACAATAGAACGGAATAATAATGTAAGGGACCTGGGAGTAGTAAGGGTCTGAGGATCTCACTTTCAAGGATCACAAACGTGCCACGATCGCGTGCAAAGAAATGATAGGATGATAATGAGAACTTTCAAAACGAGAGATGCAAGCACTATGATGATCCTTTTCAAATCACTTGTTCTCTCTAGGTGGAATACATGCCGTACATTAAATCTCTATCAAAGCTGAGTGAAATCGCCAGATCTAGAGAGTGTACAGAGATCCCTTTACTGACGTTACGTTCTGTCAAGCAACTTAACTACTGGGGGAACGCTTGGAAGACTATGACTTGTATCGTTGAACGCAGGAGGGAGAGATTATATCATAATCTCCACTTGGACATCTTGGTAGGAATTTGGTCCCAATCTGCACACAGAAATCAATCCCTACGAAAGTAAAAGAATCTGGGGCAGGCGATGCAAATGCCCCAATAAAAAGTAGGGGCGCCATTGAGTAACTAAGGGAAAACACCATAAGTGTCCGGGGCCCAAAACTGTTACACAGCTCCCATCAAGCATTAAGGGGAATTGCCAAATAAAACCCCTGGCTGCCTTCAAGAGAGAGGCTGGACAGATTCTAAAGTCAGTGCCGGATCAGCCGGGCTGTGGCTCGTACGTTGGACTGCGTGCGGCCAGCAGTAACAGACCTAGTTGATCAGGTCCTGATCCATCGGGACCCTCAGGATGGCCTGGTTCATGGACGGGCCCCCGCGGGGCGTTGATCCCGGAAGAACCTCAAGTAACCTCCAGGTACCTAGGATGGTAGAGAGCAAGTGTAATTCCTTCATATAACGGGAAGGGGGCGACAAAAGAGATTGCAAACAAATTATAGAGAAATAAAATTTTGGATACCAGGAAAAGTGTTACGGTAGGGTTATTATTGAAAGAATTAGAGGTAAGGCAGAATGCAGGATTGGGGAAATGGAGCAAGGAGGCTTTAGAGTGGGTTGGGGATGTGTAGATCAGTGTTACATTGAAAGCAATATATGTGAACGCATTTAGATAAAAGGCAGGGAGTTTTATTGCATTTATGGATTTAGAAAAGGCATATGATAGGTGGCTAGGGGAAAACAATATGGCAGGACGTTGTAAGTTACTAAAAGCTGGGAAGAGTTTTTATGAGGATAGTGAGGCTCAGGTTAGGGTGAGTAGAAGAGAGGAAAACAACTTCCCTGTAAAGGTGGGTCTTAGACAGAGATGTGTAATGTCAAATTGGTTGCTTAATATTTTTAGATGGGGTTGTAAAAGAAGTAAATACTGGGGTGTTCGGGATAGGGGTGGAATTATATTATGGGGAATCTAATACAAAATGGGAATTGACTCAGTTACTTTTTACCGATGATACTGTGCTTATGAGAGATTCTAAAGAATAGTTGCAAAGGTTAGTGGACGAGTTTGGGAGAGTGTGTAAAGGTAGAAAGTTGAAAGTGAACATAGAAAAGAGTAAGGTGACGAGAGTATCAAATGATTTAGATAAAGAAAAACTGGATATCAAATTGAAGAGGAGGAGTGCGAGAGAATGAATGTTTTTTAGATGTTTGGGAGATGACGAGTCAGTGGATGGATGTATGAAGGATGAGGTTAATCATAGAATTGATGAGGAAAAAAAAAGGTGAGTGGTGATTGTGGTATATGTGGAGACAAGAAAATTTTTTTTATCTATGGAGGCAAAGAAGGGAATGTGAAAGTATAGTGGTACCAACACTCTTATATGGGTGTGAAGCTTGGGCTGTGAATGCAGCAGCGAGGAGGCGGTTGGAGGCAGTGGGATGTCTGTTTTAATGGCAGTTGTGGTGTAAAATATTATGCAGAGAAATCGCGAGTGTGGAAATTAGGAGAGGATGTGGGTTAATAAAAGTATTTAGTCAGAGGGTGAAGAGGGGGTTGGTTGAGGTGGTTTGGTCTTAGTGAAAATGGAACAAGTAGAATGATTTGGAGAGCGCTAAATCTGTAGGGAAAGGAAGGGCGGGTATGGGTCGTCCTCTAAAAGGTTTTGCAAGGGACGGGGGGGTAAAGGAGGTTTTGATGGTGAGGGGCTTGGACTTCAAGAAGAATGTGCGAAGCGTGCGTGTTAGATGGAGTGAACAGACACGAATGGTTTGGGACTGACAAAGCTGTTGGATGTGAGCAGGGTAATATTTAGTGATAGAGATTTCTGGGAAACCAGTTTATTTTTATAAAGCCGGACTTGAGTCCTGGAAATGGGAGTACAATGCCTGCACTCCTAAAGGAAGGGTTTCGGGGGGGATATTAACGTTTGGAGGGATATGGTGTGTCTCTTATAAGTATATGCTTCTAAAATGGTTGTATTTTGAGCACCTCTGCAAAGACAGTGATTTGTGTTGAGTGTGGTGAAAGAGTTGAATGGTGATGAAAGCATTTTTTTGGGGGGACTTTCTTTCTTTTTTGGGTCACCCTGCCTTGGTGGGAGACGGCCGACTTGCTCTCTCTCTCTCTCTCTCTCTCTGTTCTTCTCTGTCTCTCTCTCTCTGTCTCTCTCTCCTCTCTCTCTCTCTTCTCTCTCTCTCTCTCTCTCTCTCTTCTCTCTCTCTCTCTCTCTCTCTCTCTCTCTATTTATATATATATCTATCTTATATATATGTATATTATAATATATAGAGCAAGTCGGCGTCTCCCACCGAGGACAGGGGGACCCAAAAACGAAAAGAAGTCCCCCAAAAAAATAACTTGCTATACACATAATATATATATATAATATATATATATATATATATATATGCTATATATATATATATATATATATATATATATTTAATATGTATTATATATATATATATATATATATATATATATATACTATATATTAATATGTGTGTGTGTGTGTGTGTGTGTGTGTGTGTGGTGATGTGGGTGTGTGTGTGTGTGTGTGTGTGGTGTGTGTGTGCGTGTGTGTATAGCAAGTCGGCGTCTCCAACCGAGGCAGGGTGACCCAAAAAAGAAAGTCCCCCCAAAAAAATACTTTCATCATCATTCAACACTTTCACCTCACTCACACATAATCACTGTTTTAGCAGAGGTGCTCAGAATACAACAGTTTAGAAGCATGTACGTATAAAGAGACACAACACAGAGCAAAAAAAAAGTATACAAAGAAAATTTAAATAATTTAACACCATTTTAATATGTCAATTTAGGTTACGAAGACTTCGTAGCCTAAATTGCTTTTTCAAAATATTGAACAAGTTCGATATTCACTAGCAAGAAAATCATAAAATTATACGGGTCATAAAATCATCTAAACAAATTGTAACATACTGAATGGCAAGTGTTTTATAATGCATGTGGGTGAAAAAAAATTGCAGATAATAGCTGTGCATTAGTGGCAAGGGTAATAACGATTACGTGGGCGGAATACACACTTTTTGAAACTTCAAGATTCTACTGCGTCACAGTCCACTCCTGCAGTGGCCATTCAAAACACACTAGCGAAGTTCAGAGCTGCACGGATTTCAATTGGTCAGTCCACTAGAGCACTGTATTTGAAAAGATTATAAGGGATAGACTAAGGAGAGAAGTAGACAAAAATCTAGTGACACAGAGAGTGCGCTGTCACAAGTCCTCGCGTGTGCACTACTAGTACTATTATAATAAGATTGAATAGTATTGTAATAGTACTGAAATAGTTCCTGCTCATCCCAACTATTCATCGATTACATATTTCTTGTTACAATAGCAATGCCCATTTTTCAAAAACCTGAGCTTCTATTTTCCTGCCGTTTTCATACTGTCAGTTGGTGGCGGGGGAGAGGGTGATAGAGTAATTGTTTTGTTTAATGATTCTTTCTTGTTCTCAGTCATTTTATAGTAGTAAATTGTCTTCTCTTCGTAATATAATTGACTGGGTTCTTTTCCTCGATACTTACTTTTTATTATTTTGGAGAAATAATGATAATACTTTGCAATAGCTTCTGTGAGAAGTTGAAGACCTTCATCCTATCTGGGTTTACCAAAAGTATTTGTTTCTCTGCTTCTTTACATTGTGTCTCTAAAATCTTCTTGCTCTTTTACCTTGTTGCTTCAGCAAATATCCCGCGCTGCTGTAAACACTCGAATGATAAAAACAAAAGAATTTATCGTTGGTAGAAAACCTCGTCTCTCGTGGCCAGCCACCTCATGATGCACAGTCTTGTAAGCAAACATTTCTCAGCGAGTGTTTTTTCATGACGCATTATAGAGTGTTGACTTCTTCTGTAGATTTTTTCAGTCCCAGGGTTGCAAAAATCACACCATGACTGGGTACATACTCTAAATTCTATTGGTTTCTTCTAGTTGAGATAGGTAAGCTCCTGTTGGACACACAAGGCCTTGTGTATTGAGATAGTAGTTCTATTGACACAGGTTTCTTTTGTGTTGAGATAGATAGCTCCTATTTGACACGCAGGTCTGTGTTGGAGATACGTATACCTATGACCATAGTCCTGAGTGCCAATCTTTCTCTTGCCTGAAGTGATACACTTGGAGTTTGAACATTTCCAAAGGACTGTTTACCAAATTATGTCGCGTCCTGAGTTAATTATATTTAAAAGGTTAAATATCCGGTTTTTATGGTTCTGTTATGTAACTTTCCTAGTCTAACTAATGGAGGTAAACTGTTGGAAATGGCGAAGGTTGTCGATGCTTACTTCAGATCATTTAAGTACATTTGTTCTTTTCGAGAATTCAGTCCAATCGTCTCCCACGTACAGTAACTTGCATTATTGCAATCTGGGAGATTCCTCGAGTTTTGTTGCTGATGCTCTCTCATTTTTTTTATTTTTAATAAGCTATCAACTATTTAATTCAGTCCTGACAAGGATAAGGTTATTGTCGGCGAGCGTTCTTTTGTTCCTTTTATAGAAAAAAGACTAATGTAATAGATAAAGCAGACATCGTAAGACAAAATTAAATTTTGAATTACATAATAAAAAACATACAAACCATAAAATGCAACTAAATCTCATCGAAGCAAGATTTATATAACCATTATTCATCAACGGTTACACAAATTGAAATGGGAGCTGATGGTTTTTTCCGCGCTATAGAAAAAGATTAGCTGTCTAGCTAGAGAAACAACTCTCCTCACCAGTAGAGCATTAAGACTGTAGCTGAAGTAGTGCAACAAATTTTTGGTGTTTACCTTGTGTATCCTTGTGTTGCCTTGTGTTGCGAGTGAGCGAGGCATATTGGCCGATTTCCGTTAACTTGTGGAAATTTACATTCTTATCTGGATGTAAACTATAATGTACATACCAGTAAATGGTGTAACAAAGATAATTATTATTTATCAAAGTTACTGACAAGTAGGAACTTCTGGGACACCTAGGTCGCAAAAAAAATGTCCCCTTAGATACTACCATGTCATATCCACAAGTTGCTCTAGACCTATTGATTTACAAATGAAATGTACTTACACACTGGAATTCTGTGTATTTATATAAATTTGTGAAGTGCATATTAAAATTAATGTTACTTATACACATTTATATAACAGAAGGAGAATATATCTTAATATCAACTCCACCAATTTGATTGGAGATTAATGTGCATCATACTCAGAAAACCCTCACTGTCTATACATGAAAATAACACTGGCCAGCGGTTGTACAACATAAACAGGACTTATCTGAGGGTCCTAGAGCTGTCTTGTCCAGTTCGCCTGATATCTCAAGATATGCAGGAATGCACATCCAACAATTTGGCTCCTATTTGAGAGGTGTCAGCCAAAATTTAACCTTAGAGCACCGAAAATTCTTACCCGATTATTCCACTAAACGTTTTTGTTGACTAGTTCAAACATGGCGTCTCTTCTGCACTGGCGCTGAATTTCCCCTTTTGTTTATACATTAAATTTTTATTAAATACTATGTAAATACACTAATTTACATAAAAAATACACTGTATTTTTTCCGGAAAATACATTATTTTCCACACTGCAGCCGGCCGGAGTTCGTTGCTAACCACCCAAAATTACCTCCTTCCTTTGGAGACGGACTCAGCCGGTTTCTGGCTTGAGTGGCTGTTATTCTAGTAGGTTTTACCACGTTTTAAAATCTTCTGGCACCACTCAGTCAGACGTTATCTTCAATATCACTCATGTCATTTTCCCTCAGATTTTCATTTACATTTGACTGAATACCATTTAATTCCAAGGGAATCAATTTATAATTGTGCATAAACTTTCCTGGCCATGACACAACACTTTGACATTCCGGACAACATCTGTGCTTCGGGGTACAATGTCAATACTTTGCCCTGTGGCCACAATGTTTGATGTTGTTCAGTATCAATACTGCACAATGTCAACCTGGTTGAATGTTCTTCCTCTGTCGCACCATAAAAGTGTTCACGTAGTGTACAGAGTATTCCTTATGCCACACATTAGACCAATTTCAATTACTTTATTAACATTTTAAATTTACCACACAACACTGCCGCTTCATTGTAATCTTTATCCACTTTCTTTCCAGAATTATCTCTATAGACAGGGGGAAGCTTCCAATTTCCTTCCACATATTAGGTGAGAAGGTGTTAATACATCTGTACGGTGTATCACTCATGCGTGAGAGGCCGATTATTTTATATCTGATATCCGCCTCCACTTAAACACTGCACGGAATTCTTCCAAATTAATTTTCTTCCGGTGTAGTAGACGTTGCGGAGACACCTTCTTTCCACTGTACTCCTATAAGCTTTCGTACAGTCCCCTGCCAGGGGTTCTAGGTGTAATAAATTTCCAGGTACACCTCGCTGGTTACACAGAGATTGAACATCGTTACTATTATTTAACTCTAATCAAAGGTGAGCACCTCTGCTACCAAAATTTGCTGGCATTATCCCGAAATCTCATCTCGGACAGGATCTACCTAGCTGCAAAATTTCGAAACAGCTGTGGTAAACTGTTCTGCAGACAAGTCTGTGCCAACTTCTAAAAGAACTGCCCTTGTAGCAGTTACGAGCGAACAACAAACATACACTTTCAGTGGAACATCCATCTGACAGTACCTGTTAAAAGTATTGAACCACTAGAGTCTACACCTGTTACATCAAATGGTCATCACTATCTTGTACACGCTACTTTGGCAATACATGGTAGAGGGAGCTGGGTTACTTATGGGATCTGGCACCCACCACACAGCAGACATATTACACTAGATTTAATCACCCTTTTTACACTTTGCCGTCTTGTGAATCCAGAAAGTTTCCCTAATACATTTTAAGGGAATCTTGTACCCCACCATGCATTACATTTTTATGGGGCATTTAGGCACAATTAAATTTGTTAGAGATGAGTTTTGGGCAGTAGGATAGGGTGTTTAGCATAATCACCCCAATTCATCATTTTGTAACCTACCTCGGGACCTAATTACATTGTTCTCTAAATACGCCCCAGTTTCTCTTAGTATTGGAACCTTTCAAATTTTTCTTTCCATCATCATTTATATTCTCATTTCCATAGTTTATATTCTTGTTACCCTCTTATCCAATATTCAAGAGGGATGTGAAAACTTATATGAGATATTTCATCTTGTTTAGAATTTAAACACCAACTTAGTTTCATGATTAGTTTGGGTAAGAAAAATGGACTTTTATATTCCAGTGGCTAAGGTAGGACCAAACTATTGCGAGCGGTGGTCACAGTAATTCAACAGGAGCAATATACGCCTTTTGTACAGGCCAATTTGCTTTATTTACAACCAGCTCGGTCCTTTTAAATCCATGATACAGCATTTACAAATTTTGCATAAGGTAAACCTCAAGACAAGAAATCAGCTGGATTCTCCTCACAGGTATATGATTAAATGTAACATATGCTGACCCAAAACTTATTATACTTCTCTTGCATCTGGTTAATTTCAGCGACTCTGTTTTTTAACATAACACAATTTTCCTGTTTCCATTACGCATCCTTGTAAGGATTACTCATTATCAGACCCAAATTACAGAGCCGATAATATTTATCTCCTGCAGCTTATTTCTTATATAATTAGCTAATTTTGACACCTACATAAATGGCTGTTAATCCAACTGAGTAAGGTACATGACTTTTAATTGGAGACACTTTAGCCTTAGACATAACAAGAGAAAAGTAACACTATTACATTGAAGATAAACAATGCTCACATATGCAATTTTGAAGCATCAAAGAAATGTCCGAGTACATTATTCCATTTGGATTGACCACCTGGCATTGGGACTCAACACTGGCATTTTTTCATAATCACCAATTTATTCATCCCACTGTTAATGGAATTCCTCAGGTAGAAAATTTCATCCAAGCAATTTAAGTTCCATGCTTCCTGTATTAATTAATTTCCCTCTTATAGTAAGGGGTTGACACTTTAAACCTAGGGCATCAAAACTTTTGGAAAACTTCAGCAAGCAAGACTCTCTTAGTTAATTTATTGGGCATACTGTAATTATTAGGTTTTAACATTAACAATATTCAGTATCCAAGTTATTCCAATACATTAATATATTTCTGGCACTTCATCTCAGGGTAATTTTCATTATTTTGTCCTTTAATTTGGATGAATTACTATTCCATTCCTCCGAGGCATTTCGCACTTTCTGCATTTTTATTAGACTCTCCTTAAGTCATTAACAGTTCCTCTTCAAGTTGACGTCACACCCAGGAAATTGTCCACCATAAAATTGTTTAAGGGTGTGCATTTATCGTCGCTTGAAGAAGAAACAGAATGGAGTAGCACCAATCACTACGCTCCTAAAGTGGGTCCCTAGGATTCTCAGGCCATAAGAAGGGGTACAAACCCGTCACCTATTGTAAGCCCAACTCTTAGAAAGCTTTCCTTATGTCAGCCATCAGTCATAATCTTCATCTTGTATATTTATGTGATATCTCCTAATTTTTCCGTCAACGACGACCTGTCATCCAACAGTCATTTAAACTAGGTACATTTTTGTTACTCTGGCATTCAAATTAAACACAATCCTTAGAGGAGTGGTCCATAGAAATCCTTTTCACTCCGTGATGTGGCAAATAGTGACTAGAAAATTTTGGCTTGCTCAGGAGGGACCTTTCTATAAAATTTATTAATTAATTGTTCAGCAATATTCATTATAGGCAGTTAACAATTCTGGTGTCTTACGCAGTTCGCGGAGCTTGAGCTTTAATTTGTCCATATGCCATTTTGTAATTAGTGGGCAATTCTGGATGGTTCCAATCTCAGGGAAGTCGTACCCTGTATTGTCCAGATTCAAATTATGCATCGCTCATGTGTTGCTCTGAGTAAAAGAATCGTCTGGACTTTCTTATATTTAATTTATTCCAATGCTGTCTATTCCCACAATTTATTGCACTGCCTCCCAACACCATCCTTTGGAAGAATTATTACTGGGGTTACGATTTCATGGAGTATGACACCACAGTTATGGTATTTATAGTTTCCTTAGTCATTGCATTATTATTATGAGGAATCTACCATATCATTACAAGGCCTCCTGTAGTCTTTAAAAGGGTGACACAACATTTTCTTTACCATTACCCTTACAATAGGAGGCATAATTGTCCACTACCTATCAAAATATTTATTGGGCCCTACAGAATCATTCATTTACACCAGAAGGCTAAATTTACATTATATGAATTCTTTCTGTAGCCTTTAATAAGCCTAATGCAGATATTTTCTCTGAAAGTCTATCTACAATTACTGCATTAACTCCGTTTTTTCTCATTGCCAACCTGACAGTTACATAAAACAGTGTCATGCAATTGAGCCCTTTATCCGAGAGAGAAAACAGATAATTTTCAAGTTGTGGGATCTCCCATCTTTACTTTCATACCATCAAGACATTTACGTTTTATGAAAGTAGCTGGGATTCCCTGGTCAATAATGCAGTTACTTTTTTTGCATTTATGCCTTTTATCATTCAATTTTTATCTGTAAACACAGTATGGATATTCAGCAAAACAAACATTATTAACATTAGCAGCAATTTTTACACTTAGCTTTACTGTTTTGTCAGGATTGTCAAACATTATCAATTATTTATCAACATTTCATACAGACCTATCACCATGATTATATGGTGTCTTCCTTTGTGACATTGATAACAGTTGTTTAATTTGGCATGACAATGTTTACATTGTGTTTACCTAACACCTGTTACATCTTGTCAAGTTTCACTCCAATCTTTCAACTTCAGCATTCCATGAATTGTATGCACTGCATTCTTAGAAAAATGAGTACCCTTGCAGATAAGACATCTTATTAATTGTGACTACCTTTAGGAGGGTACTTATTCTTTTCTTACCTTGTGGAGGATCATTTATTTCTGTTCCTGCTACTTGATATGCACCTATGCAACATTTTTTAGGAAATGAATTTTGATTATACCATTGAGATATTTTTTCCTTTGGTGAAACTTGACAGATACCTCAGAGTTATTATGGATGCATCTTTAAATTGAGTTATTGGATGGTCTGCAACTGCACAATTTAATTCTTGAAGACCTTGTATATTTCCTCCAGTCCAAAATAAACCTTGTGATCTTAGTTCAGAGAGTCATTCAAGTGTTTTATAGCTTAATTTATTCTGTACCATGACACTCAATAACCAGTCTTGATTCACTTTCAAATTATATTTATTACTTAAAGTTTTGAGAGTCTCTCGTTTAACTCTAACTGCTTGTAACCTTTGTAAGTGTGATACTGGAGATTTTTAAATTAACAGTGACCATTCACTAGATCCAACCTACTTTGTTCTATATTACCATAAGTGACCTTCAACAAGTCCACTGCTTCCTTGTAAGAGTCAAATAATTGGGAAAGGCTTGTATGGTATGTGAAGCATCTCTCTAAATCTGTCCTTCGAGGTAAATAATTTAGTTAAACGGCTAGATTCAATCCTATCATGCACAGCTGCTTTAAATTGACCGCAAAATTCCTCCCAGTTTTCTCCAGGATTAAATACCGGTAAACATAAATTCTGGGAGGTTTTGGCAAAAAGACATCTTATTTGTTGGAAGCAGGACTGATTACTGCTGGTTTACACATTTTAATTTATTCAAAGTCTGACTTTTACAAGAAAGAATATTTTCTTCTCAATTCATCTAATACTGGTTAATCTTGAGATCTACTTCAGTCTATCTTACCACAGTTTACTAACAAATCTCACTTCATATTTGTTGTAATATATTGGTAATGAATCATATCTAGTCCCCAAAGCATCTAAATACGATTTTAAATCATCGTATTCTCAGTTTCTTGATTTCATTAAGTCCAGCACTTACTATATGCCTTGGTTACTTGACCTTTTTCTAGCCTCGTAGTGATGCTTTCTTTGCTCTATATTCCATATGTTTGTCTTCTATATTAATTCCTCATTTTCAGCCATGATGCAATGTATTAAATTCAACTTATTCAATAACATGATTATGTACTTAATTATGCACTTCATAAAGATAAATAGTACAACTTACTTTGAATTAAATCCTAGCTACACTGAGCTTTGCATTTCATGTAAAGGAAAAATTATAATTATAAAATTTTTAAATGTACATTAATACAAACCTTTAGCCAGACTTGGCCCTTATCAAAATTATTATTTTACAAAATTAATATAAATCCTTGCCAGAATTTGGCAAGCAAAAAAATTAATTTTAGACGGCATTATATAATCTTTAGCCACACTTGGCTTATAATTTAACTATTGTAATATTATATTCCTTACACATTAAGTAAATTTGTGAACTTAAAACATCACCTCTTCTGTCATTTCACATATATTATTAAAGTAATTAACTAATAATGACTTCCTAATTACTCCGGTTTAAGAAGGGACCAACGGGCAAATTAAATGTGGAAAATTACATTTAATCTGGATGTAAACTCATAATGTACATACCAGTAAATGGTAACAAAAGATAATATTATTTATCAAAGTAACAGACAAGTAGGGGGAATTGGGACACCTTGGGTCGCAAAAAATGTCCCCCCTTCGATACCTTCACTGTCATATCCACAAGTTGCTCTAGGCCTATTAATTACAAATGAAATGTACTACACACCTGGTGGAATTCTGGTAAATATATAATTGGTGGTGTGTATATTAAAATTAATGATACTTGTACAATTTATATAACAGAAGGAGAAATATATCTTAATCACTCACCAATTTGACTGGAGATTAATGTGCATCAATACTCAGAAAACCTCACGGTCTGTACATGAAATAACACTGGCCGAAGTTACAACATAACAGACTTACTGAAGTTCCAGGAGCTGTCTTGTCCAGTCGTCTGATATCTCAAGTTATTGCAGGAATGCACATCCAACAATTTCGCGTCCTATTGAGAGGTTGTCAGCACATTTAACCTCTAGAGCACGATTTCTTCGATTATTTCACTAACGTTTGTGTTGATAGTTCAACCATGGCGAGTCTCTTCTGCGCAGCGCGCAGAGCTTCCATTTTTTTATAACATGAATTTTATTAAATACAATGTATTACACTAATTTACATAAGAAATACACTGTATTTTTTTCCGGAAAATACATTATTTTCCACACAACTAGTCTGATTATAAGACGTAAATTAAAGTCCGGTAGATTAGTTAAGAAAAATTTCATAAATTGCGCCGATGAGATGATGGGAAGAAAGACATCAGTTACCATACAAACACAATAAATTATTGATGTAAGCTAAGACAATTTAAAGTAAAAAGTATAATAAAAAATATTTTAAGTTGCAAGATAAGGACGAAAATGTAAGATAAGTAACAGCTGTAAAAAAAAAATTGAGACATGTATAGTATTTGGGTATATTTAGTGTCGAAACGTTTCGGCTGCTCAGCAGGCTGCTTCAGTCTAATGATGAGGTGACTAATACAGAGAAAATGAAAAAGATGGAGAAGTTAAATATGAAATATCATTTCTTTGGTATCATTTTTTACTTCTCCCATGCTTCTGCTCTCTTCATCATTTATTCTCACCTATCTGGCTGAAGAAGTCTGCCGGATAAGCAAAATATTTGAACAATATACTCACCCATTTATTGTATATGTGTCTTACTCATCTACTTGCCGTTAATTTATACCAGAATAATAATAATATAATGTTAAAAGGTAACCTATATTCAAAATAAATAGAAGAGAATAACTTAGAACCAAATTGCTTGGAAATCAAAGGAATAACAAAAACCAGAGTCAGCAAAGCTAATCCATCTATACGTCCAAGCGAGAGTCAGCCTGTTACCGTTGTCATAAACCCGGCCATGTCAAGTCCAACTACCCAATCAAGCCCCAACCCAAAGGAAAAATTAACATCTTCCCAATTGAGATGAACCAGAAAGAGCCACATCTCCCTTCAGGAGAAAAAAAATTGAAGTAACAACTTATAGGGATACCGGGACTTACTGTTCTCTTTTAAGAGAGGGAGTACTCCCATCTCTGAAAAGACGTTCTTTTAGAAGCATTTGGAGGAGCTGTATTTTCTGTCCCTTTACATAAGATACATGTGCACTGTTTCTGTCTTGAAAGTCAGCTTGACTGTCCATTTTCTTCCCTTCAAGTACCCTCCTATTCTCTGAAAATTTACTGCCTCAGAGATGTCCATTTGCTTTTTCTTTGATGAGTTTTCAAACT
>NC_069442.1:1278694-1339760 GCF_026875155.1 Cherax quadricarinatus
GTACAATCGGGGAATGAGATGTACTTGCCAAGGAGTTTTGGTTAGTTTTAGTGTTCCAGAAAAAAAGTCATTACTTCAGGATGGAGTGGTCATTGTAAAAAAATAAAAAAAAAATTATGAAGAATTCATTAGTGGTTTTCAATCCATAGTAAATTCACGAACTGACATAGATGAGATTGCTAAGTTAATTATCTTAAATGTCTTGTGAAGGGAGAACCCTAGAACTGATTAAGTCATTTCCGGTGGTCAAAGGCAATTATCAAATAGCCTTACTTTGTCTTAGCAGACAATTACTTTGATGATGACAAGGCTAGAGTTAGACATGCAGTCTTAATATCAAGCTTGAAGCCACCCAAACATTGTTATTCAGACTTACAGGCATTTAGAATCACATTAGACAATAGTCTCAGATCTCAGGTGCTAAATATGACCTAAGACAATGTGTTTGGGTTTTATCAGTGGTATTGTACAGGATAAGCTGTCACCACAAACTATTGAACGATTAAATTTTTATGTTCAATAAACGCTATTTCACTTGTGAAGACATTAGCAATGGTTTACAAACAATATTTTTCATGCATGCAAGCAACGAGACAAGATAAAAAAATCCACAAATCCCGTGGATAACAAACCTTCAACTCAGTATAAAAAGAGTATACCTACTCCCACTAAACCACATAATGGGAAATCCCAATAGGCATTTTCCAAGCTGTGAATACAATAGACAGTAAACAGACGTCATACATAAACGTACTCCAAAATTGTACTTTGTGATGGAACACATTGGTCACAGTATTGTATTCAATACACATCAATGGAGGCACGTAAACAACGTGTTCATCAGCTGAAAAGGGCATCAAGTGTTTAGGTGAACACAAGGGAGGTAAATGCTCACTGAAAAGTTTTAAATGCAAGGGTATGCATCATACAGCATTATGCCCAAATGCTTTTGCTGAACAGCAGCATACTTCCACAGAATCAGGAAGTCAACAAGCAACATCATTAAATGTGAGAGATAAGTTTAAAGCAACTGCTCTCCCGATAGCTCGAATTGAGTTATCTAATAAATTACACAAAACCAATGTTGCTAACACTATTTGATCAAGGCTCATAAAGGTCCTTCATAAGAAGGACAGTGTTACAGAAACTTAATAAACAACCCTATGCCAAAGTACAGTTAGATATAGCTGTTTCTTTCCACAATTCTGGTAAACAGACATATGACCTAGCCAGAATCACTGTTGGTCTAGGAAACAGGAAAAGGACAGTAGAAACTGTGGTAGTAGATGATTTGCCTAAGTCTGTGCAGATCCAGGGATTAAAAGAAACAGTTGCAGCACTGAAAGCAGCTAAGGTCAAGTTAGCCTGTCCTGACATACAGACGGACACTATTAGTCCAATTGATTTAATCATTGGAAGTGATTATTATCACTGTTTGTGCAAAATTGTAATAAACATGATGTTCACTTGCTGAAACAGCAGGAGGCCACATGATATGTGGTCCCATTCCCTCTCAAAGTGGGAAAGAAGCTGATATTGATTCAGTGGAAAATGTACAATTTTTTTTTTTTTTATATTTTATTTAAAACCAATACAGTTTAACATAAAAAATAAAGAAACAGTATGGGAACCTAATCAATTAACCGACAACGGATTGTACCTACATGCTCGCAAGATATTTTCAACAAAAACTTACATCAAGAACATAACTAAAAAAAAAAATTACATGTCACAGGGTCATGAATTGATATATATACAAAACCTTGCATATAATAAATTACATATAAATGACATCTACAAAGGTTTTAATACACTTGAACATAAAATACAAAAAGTTATACCGTTAAATATTTCACTTAATCAAAAACCAAAACCAAAAACATCAAAACGACAATAATTAATCACCCCCTAACAAAAGCTGAAATCCCCCAAAAAAAATAAAAAAAAAAATACAGTTTAACAAAAAATTAAGAAAATAACCCCCAATCAAATTTCAAACAAGGAAACTACGTCCAAATTCAAACTTTCCCCCAACAACAAAAACTTAACATAAGAATTGCATAAACCCCAAACCGTATAGGGTAAGACAAAAAAAAAAAAACTTTAAAAAAATCAATCATGCATATATAAAGAAAAAAACGTTACCCATACAAACCAAAAAACAAAAAAAATATAATTTAAATAACCATCCCAAACCCAACACCCCCCCCCCAACCAAACAACAAAACAAAAATTTTAAAAATACACATTAACAAGCACTGAACCCCCTCAAACAGAAATAAAAAGTAAAAATTCCGTGCAAAAACCCAGACTAAAAAAAAAAAACTAAAACAATTCAGGGGCAAATAATTATTTTAAAAAAATAAAAGTTATAAAGAAATATACCATAAAATATAAAATAAAAAAAATTAATATATACACAAAAAAAACCCCAACAACCACTCAAAACCACACACCAAAAGTCCAAAAAAACCAAAAACCATTCCCAAACCCCAAACAACATTAAAGGGACCCCCCCCCCGAAAAAACCCCTTTTGCCCCCCTTTCCCTCCAACCTTGAAAACCCCTTCATCCCTCTTTTTCCTCACATTTTATTTTTAAAAATCTTTAACGAAACCCGGGGTTACACCCTTTGGGGGAAGGCTTTTGGGCAAGGGGGAACCCGACACCAATCCCAATTTCCCTAAAAAGAGCCCCCACCATCTCAAGGAACCCCTTAAATATCCAATCACAGATTTACGAGAATTCCAAACGTTACATTCTATACCCCTCTAAAAAAGCCGATCCCACCTTTCCCCTCCCATAAAAAACTCTGTTACGACACCTCGTACATAGAACGTTTTAAACCGAAAAAACCTTTTTCTCTCCTCACTATCCCCTCTCCCCCTCATCCCCACACATATATATATAATCTACCAATTATAACAAAAGCTTTAAAACCACCCTCGTCTAATCCCCACCCATATCTAGATTTAGAGCACGCAAAACCGACACCCCACGGCCCCCCACCCTCGTACCAACCTATTTAACCACACCTAACCTCCCTCCCTTCACAAAAGTAAACTACAGGGAACGCGTCTCACCCCCCCTCCACAGATACCACACCCCCCACCCCTACCAAACCTTCTGTTTCGTAATATCTCACCGAGGAAAGGGATCCCATGCAAAAAAGAAACATCACCTACCCCCGGGGTTTTTAACTTAAATTTTACTAAATCAAAACCCAAAAATACCTTCCACGCATACATGGGAAAAAACCCCTCAACGGGGACAACGCACCTACCTACAAGTAACCTACAAAACCCCCCTTTATACGAACCTTTCTCAGTTCCCAACAAACATCACAGCCCTCAAAACTTTTTCACATTCCCTCAATCCATTCCTCGATACCCATACCCAGCCGTCGTGTACCTTCCCAACTGCCCGTTTTTCACACCCTCACGCAACACCCCCCATTTAATAAACCACTTTTACCCTCCGTCTAAAATCCAAAAACCCCCAAAAACCCCCCCTGATACAGGTAACTTTTACAACCCCCTCCGTAACCAATCACAACGTGAACCCCATAAAAATTTTGTAAAAACCCCTCTTAGTACCCCCGAAATCGCTGTCCCTGAAAAGGGGAACACAGCTGCAACAACCAAACCTTACTATACAATAAAATTTTTCACGACTATCACTCGCTGTATCAAGTTAGGTCGGGGGGTCTCAAACACCTAGATGCCCCCGTCCTTTCCAATAACCATCCAATTTCCCCCCACCCGCAACCATTATCCCATAAATAATCCCCCACAAATCTTTTAACAACATTACATCTCCCCCCCCACACCCCCCCCCAAGAACCCAACCCCATGCACCTTGACTTCGCACTTTACCTGCAACCCGTGGCATTTCCCAAAATAATTGCACCACCTCGCCACACCCCTCATTGACATCCCTGCACGAATGAAACATTGGGTCGTCAAAAATTTCCAAATTTAACCCCCCGGCCCCTCCCCCCCCCCCCCCCTTTCCCAACCATGGCGTAATAAGCTAGGGTCAACCATTCTATAAAAGGGGCCCCCGGAAAAAACGCAAACAATATTTGGGGCATGGGGGATCCCTGTCAAGGCCTCTTCCCATTGCAATTTCCCCCCCATAAAAACCCATTAATCTGTACCTATTTTTTGCCCCCTTGTACAACGTATTTACCCACCAACATTTCCCCCCCCAAAACCCGTCTCCTAAGATAACCTGCAAACTCCCCCTTTTCCACTCATCATATCTCCCTGCCAGTCTAGAGCCAACAAAACCCCCCCTCCCCCCCCCACCCTTAGCTTCCACAAAACTTCTCATATCCCATGTCCTTCAATCACGACCTTCCCCCCACCCGAACTGAGATTTTGACCACCCCCTCCCACACACATTTGAACCTATTAAACCAAAATTTTTGCAAACACCCTTTTAGTCTGCCACATCAGGGTTGGCTCGGTACCCTCCCCAAGGGGGGGGGTGCCCCCTTTACCTTTGGGACCAACCTACTACTGCTGTTTCCGCTTCCCCCCCCAACTTACCCTTCCCTTCAAAATATTAAAAAACCTAACTATAAATTCCTTTTTCAACGCCCAATTGTAAATAAAATTTTACCCGGGGGACCATCAATACCGGGAGCTTTCCCCCTTCCCCTTCCCCCCAACGCATTCCCTATTTCCTCTGCCGTAAACGCCCACCTAAAGCCCTTTCGACACATTTCCTAAAAATTTCACGTCACATACTACCACCTTGTCCAATGCCCCCCCACCCCCCCCCCCCCACTGTTCCAGTACTTCTCGTACCAAACCCCCGCATACCCCCCACATCCCCTTTGTGGTTCGTACTCCTGCCCCACTCTATAATTTCCCAACCATCTCCCCTTACCTCTAAACAGGATAGCCCTCCACCTGCCTTTGCTTTTGATGCCGCAAAAACAGCTGAGGCTTTCGCCCCAAAGCCTTCCCCCACCCCTGCCTGCAAAACCCTTTCAGCTTGAAACCTTTCATTTTGCAACACCCCAACCTCCCCTTTATTCGCATTTTCATCCATAGGAAAAAATTATTTCCCCACCCCCCCCCCTCCCATAGCAACCCTTTTTCCTATCCTCTAAATATTTCCAGTCCAATTTTTTAAAATTTTAATACTTTTCCTTCCTCCTAAAACTTTCTAATCCTTTCCTTTGCGACACTATCCCACCATTCACAATGTCATCCACTCCCTGTTCTTCCACACTAAGCTCCCTCCATAGACTGAAAACCCCCCTAACCCCTCCTCATCACCTAACACACTTTATATTTTAATTTCCCAAAAACTTTTATATATGTCCCCGGAGCGTCCCCCACCCAAAACCCCACCACCCTGCCCCATGATCTGACATTGTAGCCTCCCCTACTGAAAGTTTCACGTTCAACCCCTGAGAAAGGGACACCTATCTAGCTCGCAGCATAACCACCCTAACAAACGTATATTTTACCCCCCACACCCTCCCCCAAAGGCATACTAACCTAACACCCTTAATAAACCCTAAAAGCCACAGACATATATCCCGCCCCTTTTGGGTCCACACAGCCACCCTATTCACTATTCCATCCCCACCAAATATCGCCACCTCTGGCATGCACTTAGGGAAAAACACAAGATCCCACCACAAAAAAAATTTTTTACCTTTTTGTTATTTTCTGCCGGGGGCAACACACTCACAAAAGACAAAACGCTTACCCATCCACCACCCATCCCACCAAAACCCTCCCCCCCCCCTCCTCCCCCCCTTCTCTGCAAAACAAACGGTCGTCTCCCTTATTAAAATTCCCACACCACCTTTTAGAACGGGGAGATGGCAGGGTAACTACCCCAAAACCTCCACCTCCAACACCCCAAAACCCTTTTGAAATTGGCTCCTCAGGAACACAACATCCCCCTCTAATTTATTCGAAAATACAAAAACCAATCTCCTTCATACCCCACATAACCCCTTAACAAAATTTTCAGCATACCCCTAAGGCCTATTAAAATTTTTCCCCCCCCCTGCTTCCTCTCATCACTCTTACAACTCCAAGCTTGAATTAAGTTTTGGACACCCTTTAAGTGCTCTCTTCCCTCCCCCCTTCTTCCGGGGCCTCCTACAAAGCTACCACCACCTACACCACTACCCCTTCCCCCACTTCCCTCCCATCTGTTCCCAAGGCCTTTTTGCAGCGTAAGGACGTCATCAAATCTATGTACCGCCCTCTTTCTCGGACAGTCATTTACAAAAATATTTGATCAGATGTTTCCTCTCGATGCCCCCCACCTCCACCTGAAATGGTGTAATGGTAAAAGGACGACTCCAAACCACCATCACTCCCAAATTTTCATGTCTCAGACTTTCTGGAAGCGACGATTCTCCAATGACACCAGCTCAGATGAACATCCCTCCTGGTGGTGCCAACTCTTCAACACCTCCACCAATTCCCCCCAATCTCAAAACCTTCCTTGTACATTCTCTCCCCTTATCCACAGGGGAAAACACCCCGATCAGGCAGTTGGGGGGCGGGACCCAACTCACCACCAGTCCCCGTTGCCCCATCCCCTATCTCGCTCCACAAAACACCACGCCCTCCTCCGATGTTTGTTCCTCACCTCCACCTTTTAAGCAGGGGCCCGACGTCCACCACAGGGCCCCCGGCACAGTCTTCGTTGTCACAGGGCCCGCAGTGAAACATACTCCCCCAAGGCCCGTACGTCTTGTCCTGGGGACATTACCCAAATTTCCGCGTCCTGAAATTTTAGGACACATAGTGGTATTGGGTTTTCCTCAAAGTCATTTTGAGGTTTTAAAAACCCTCTGGAAAACCCGCATAGGCTCCCCCCCACCTGTTGGGATAATGCACCTCCCCATACTTCTCAAAAACTTTCCTTTTATCCGCCTCGTCCGCCTAAAGGAAAACGTTGCGTAACTTATCCACGTATAAAACCGTGAAACATCTACATTTTTAAGTACACTGGTGTACGTTAAGACCACGTCCTGAAACCTGGTGACTATGATTCATAACCGTAGCTGATAGCTGTTTGGACGAAAATTCTTTGGCCTCCGTTTAATGCTACACCATACAAGTACTATCTTGTATTGCCATATGTCCCAGAAAGATCCTTTGGCAATAAGGACTTGCGCAGAACTAGGCGATATCGTTCCTTTAAAGTAGCTCAACGCCTACAGTATTTTAGGAGTCTAGATAGCCCGCATCTTGACAATCACAGTGCAACCTATGTTGTTAACAGAGGCGTCCCTGGACAGACACCACTTCACACCGCATGCAGCCGGTAACTGACAAGGGAGCTCGCCTTACAAACAGCAGAGGGGTGCATGAGCACAACCGCACTCTTACGTGGTCAGGCAGCGAAAAATGTAGGAAAAGGTACTAATACAAAATTCGTATAAGCATTGTTCTCCTCGGCACCAAGTGTCCAACAACCTTACGTCGTCCCATATAGGTCTTCATCCTGCCAAAGGGCATTTTCAGTAAATCAGTCCTTTTTCAGTCTTTTCTCAGTTGTTGTTTGAGGTATATTTTTGATAAATATTTTTCACAAAGAGTGAAAACACTTTGTCTTGTGCACCAAAACTGGAGGAAATCGGACGGTAAACAAAAAAGCAACATTTAATTCTCATGCGGCCTCCTGAAAGAACCCTTTTGAGTTAGTCTTTGAATCCCTCGTGGCCTTAGCCTCATAATGCTTCTTTAATTGAATTGAATTTAATTGAAAATATTGATTTCTTTACTGCCAATCCCCTCTTTTGATACGCTTATATATGCCTCTCTTTTGACCAATGAGATGTTTTAATCTATTGTTCATCGATCTGGGATAATTTTTGTTAGATCTAATTTCCCTACTCGGAACAAAAGTTGTCTGGGCAGCTAGAACTATGTTCTGAAAAACGTCATATTGGCAACCAAGATCACCTACCTGACCCTTAGTCAGGACATCCCAATTTAGCCCACCCAGGTAATTTTTCAGTCCCATAAAGTCGGCCAAGCGAAAATCTGAGACAGAGATTTGATTGCAGTTATCTGGGTAATTCCATGATATATTGAAGCTAAGTGATTTGTGATCACTTTTCCCAAGCTCATCATTAACCTCAAGATTATTAATTAGTGAATCTTTGTTACCAAGAACCAAGTCAAGCAGATTGTTTCCTCTAGTTGGTTCTGTCACAACCTGTTCTAAAAAGCAATCCTGAACCATATCAAGAAAGTCACTAGACTCAAGATTTCCTGTCATATTGTTCCAGTCAATTTGTCTAAAGTTAAAATCTCCCATTATCACAACATTTTCGTATCTAGATTCCTTATGAATATCGTCCCATAACAGCTTACTGCCCTCCTTATCAAGGTTTAGGGGCCTATAAATCACACCCAAAATTAATTTGTTATGTCCCTCGAGAAACTGTAGCCAAACAAATTCTGTGTTCGACGTTTCTAATCTTATATCATGTCTAAGACTATTTAAATTTTCTCTGACATACATCACCACACCACCACCCTTCCTGTTAGGTAAGACACATATGCAACAGGTAGGTATCTTTATTTCCAAACGTTTCTCTAACGTAGGTTTCAGTCTCAGTACAGAAAAGTTGTTCAAAACAATTACAACTTAAGACATTAATCAGTCCATCACCCTTAAGTTTTGAGGTGGTCATCCTCAGTCTGAGAAGAGCATTGTTCCGTTGTCCTGAAACAATTGAAGTTGAAGTGACAGATGGAGCTTTATATAGTGCCAGGGTTTGGACGTAGGTTGCTTTGGAGGGCAGGTCCCTCTCAAAACTCAGCCGTTTTTCACTAGTAGGGTTGTCGAAGTTGATGGTCTGTACCAAGATTTCCCCTTTTGTTTTGCGGGTGTCTGACAGAATAACTTTAAAAAATGGTAAAAAATACCGACAGATTGTTCTTTTCCTGTCAGACACTGCAAAAACAAGGGACCCTTGGTACAGACCATCAACTTCGAAAACCCTTTAACTGTTGAGAACGGCGGGAGGGGGGAGAGGGACCTGCCCCCCCAAAGAACCTCCCGTCCCCACCTCCGGGGCACTAAAATAAAGCTCCACCCTGTCACTTCAATTTCCCAATTGTTTCAGAAAACGGAACAATGCTCTTTCCCAACTGGGGGACTGACCCCCTTTTCAAAATTTTAAAGGGGTGATGGACTAAATTACACGTCTTCAAGTATCTTCTGCTTCATAAAACCTTTTCTGTCCCTCAAATGAAACCCTTTACTGTGTGGGCGAAACGTTTCGAAATAAAGTACCTAACGTTGCATAGTTTTCTTCCCTAACAATCTGTCGGAAATTTTATACCTTTTTTAATTTTTCATTCTGTCAGACCCCTGAAAACAAAAGGGGGTATCTTGGTACAGACCTTTCAATTCGACAACCTCTACTGTGAGAAGGCCCTGAGTTTGGGGAGGGACCGGCCCCCCCAAAGGGCAACCTACGTCTAAAACCCCCTTTGGCCCACTATATAAAGCTCCACCCTGCCCATTTTCAACTTCATATTTTTCCCGACAACGGAACAAAGGGTTTCTTCTCCAACTGAGGGACTGACCACCTAAAAACCCTTTAAGGGGGATGGACTGATTACATCGTCTTAAAAGTATCTTCTGCTTTCATCAACTTTTCTGTAATGCGGGAAAAAAACCCTACTGTGTAGGCAAAACTTTTGGGGAAAAAAGGGAAATCCCTAACTGTTGCATATGTGTTTTAAACCAAAACAATCTGTCTTTATTTTTTTACCATTTTAATAAACCCCCCCTTCCTTTTTGACCCTATCAGTGTGAAATATTTTTATAACCCTGTTTTGTTGAATTCAAAAGGCATTTTTTCTCTATGTTTAAAAGGGTTGAACCAAGTCTCTTTTTTTCCAATAATATCTATATTCCCCTCCCACTTGAAAGGTAATCTTAGCTATCTATCTTTTTTTTAAAGACTCCTTATTTTTTATAGAAAACCCTTAAGGAAGCAGTCATTTCGTTTCCCCTACTACCTTTTTTTGGGTTTTTGTTGATCAATTGTTTTGCCATTACAAAGAAAAACTTTTTTTGGGGAATATTTTTTTAAACTTTTCCCTGAGGAAATCCTGGTAATAACTGCTTTTTTTTAACCCCTAAGGGCCCCCACCCTGTTTGGGTTTCTCAAAAAAACACCCATACCTTTATAATCTATCAGTTTAAATTCCTGACAAGTCATCAATTACCCTCTTTAATTTTAATTGGCTAATGCAAACCAAATTCCCTCCCCAGAGAGAAAGAACCCCTCCCTTGCATACATATCAAATTTTCCCAAAAAATGGGGGCCCCCGGTTTTTAATGAATGGGGGTTTTTAAAATTTTCCCTTTCAGTACCCTTTTAGCCAGCATTTATAAACCCGTTGCCCTAGAATCCATTTTTGCCCACTCCCTTTCTAGCAAAAAATGCTACATAGGGCGGGAAACCCTCCTTAGACCTAATACTTTTTATGGGGTAAACCTGTAAATTATCCAGCAGCTCCTCTCTCCTGCCCTTCCCCAAAGGCATTACCCCCAGCACTAAGACAGAAAATGGGCTTGGTTTCCCCTTACCTCCATAAAATTATCCAACCTTCGGACTAAATTTGCCCCCCCCCCCCACCAACTCCAGGGGAAGGCCCCACTTCGTTTTGACCTTTCTGTCCCCGGTTACAAAAAAACACGGTTCCCCTATATCTTTTCCTGAGGGAAACGCCCCAATTTAAAAAATTCTTACCTTTTTAGCAGGGGGGTTTATTTGGGACCTTCAACATCACTAACCACTTTAAGTGGGGATCGCCTGGGGGAACAAGAATCGATTTCCTTCCTTCACATCTTCTTAAATTTAAATCTCCTCATCTTCCTTCTTCCCGAATGTGAACCACTTTTCCACTTTTAAAACGGTGCCCCCTAAACACCCCGCTGGTGACCATTTCCTTTCCAGCTAAAAAACCTTTTTCACACTCAATCCCAAAATCAAAACTATGAGAAGCTTTTGCAACCTATTTTTCCTCCTGAAAAAGAGAATTCCTTTTTCCCAAAAACTTGAAACCTGAGATTCTAAAACACTACAACAAGCCATGGTGTGTGGTAACAGCCCGCGCTAACTCCCCAGAACTTAGGATACTTAACTGCTGTACATGTCTACATGTCTTGCTGAAATTCCAAGTTGTTTGAGCTTTAATCTCGGTGTTGGCCAAGTGCTATTTACAATAAAACATTAGAAGCTGTGAAGGCGGGGCCAGGAGCTTTGACTCGACCCCTGCAACCACAACTAGGTGAGTACACAGACACACACATACACACACACATACAACACACACACACACACACACACACATCACACACACACACACACACACACACACACCACACACACACAGAGAGGAACAAGCACTTGTACAAGCTGTAGTACACACACACATACACACATACACAGGATTTCACACCTTCCTGTGAACTGACCCTCTAACCCTCCCTCCCTGAACATTAAAATGGTATAAAATACCGACAGGTTGTTAGGTAAGACACATATGCAACAGTTAGGTATCTTTATTATGAAACGTTTCGCCTACGTAGGCTTCTTCAGTCAAGTACAGAAAAGTTGATAGAAGCAGAAGATACTTGAAGACGATGTAATCAGTCCATCACCCTTAAAGTTTTGAGGTGGTCAGTCCCTCAGTCTGGAGAAGAGCATTGTTCCATAGTATGAAACAATATGGAGATGAAGTGACAGAATGGAGCTTTTTATAGCGCCAAGAGGTGAGACGTAGGCCACTAGGAGAGGTAAGAACTCAGATGTTGAAAGGTCAGGTCCTTCTCAAATCCAGCCGCTCTCACTAGTGGAAGTTGTCGAAGTTGATTGCAGGTCTGTACCAAGATACCCTTGTTTCATACTATGGAACAATGCTCTTCTCCAGACTGAGGGACTGACCACCTCAAAACTTTAAGGGTGATGGACTGATTACATCGTCTTCAAGTATCTTCTGCTTCTATCAACTTTTCTGTACTTGACTGAAGAAGCCTACTGTGTAGGCGAAACGTTTCATAATAAAGATACCTAACTGTTGCATATGTGTCTTACCTAACAACCTGTCGGTATTTTATACCATTTTAATGTTCAATCTGTCAGACACTGCAACACAAGGGTATCTTGGTACAGACCTGCAATCAACTTCGACAACTTCCACTAGTGAGAGCGGCTGGATTTGAGAAGGACCTGACCTTTCAACATCTGAGTTCTTACCTCTCCTAGTGGCCTACGTCTCACCTCTTGGCGCTATAAAAAAGCTCCATTCTGTCACTTCATCTCCATATTGTTTCATACTATGGAACAATGCTCTTCTCCAGACTGAGGGACTGACCACCTCAAAACTTTAAGGGTGATGGACTGATTACATCGTCTTCAAGTATCTTCTGCTTCTATCAACTTTTCTGTACTTGACTGAAGAAGCCTACTGTGTAGGCGAAACGTTTCATAATAAAGATACCTAACTGTTGCATATGTGTCTTACCTAACAACCTCCCTCCCTCTCTCTCTCTCCCTCTCTCACTACCTATCTCCCTCTTTCCCTCTACCTATCTCTCTACCTACCTCTCTCTCTACCTACCTCTCTCTCTCCCTCTCTCTCCTCTCTCTCTCTCTCTCTCCTCTCTCTCCTCTCTCTCTCTCTCTCTCTCTCTCTCTCTCTCTCTCTCTCTCTCTCTCCTCTCTCACTCCTCTCTCTCCTCCCCCTCTCTCTCTCACTCTCTCTCTCCCTCCCCTTTTCCCTTCTCACTCTCCCCCTTTCTCTATCCTTCTACCCTCTCTCCTCTCCTCTCTCTCTCTCTCTCTCTTTCTCTCTCTCTCTCTCACTCGTCTCCTCTCTCTCTCTCCTCTCTCTCTCTCTCTCTTCTCTCTCTCTCTCTCTCTCTCTCTTCCCCCTTTTCCCTTCTCACTCTCCCCCTCTCTCCTTCTACCTTTCCAATCTTTCTCTTTCCCCCTCTCTCTTTCACTCTCTCTCTCCCCCTTTTACCTTCTCGCTCTCCCCCTCTCTCTCTCCTTCTACCTTTCCCTTCTCTCTCTCTCTCTCAATAAAAAAATTAAATGGTGGGGACTCGCAGGAATCAGGGATCAGTTGAGAATGGTTCTTGTAGGGAGGAGTGGATGGACGAGCAGTGGAAAAGGATGGAACAAGAGTGGGAGAGAAAATTAGGAGAGCTTTCTGAAAAAATGGAGAAAGAGCTTTCTGTGAAATTGGAAAAAAGGTTGGAGAAGGAAACGAAGAATTGGGAGGCACAAGTCGAAACTGCAGTAGCCAGGATAAGGGTCCTAGAAGTTGAGGTAAACAGACTGAAGCAAGTTACAGGGGCATTGACCAGAGAAGACACAGCATATGAAGCTGAGAGGCCAAACAGGAAGGAGATATGAATTATGCTAAGGTCATATCAGCCTGCTAAGAAGGGCCAAGGAGTGAAAGGGAAGAGCAGCTGGGTGCAGATGGAGAGGGTGATAGGTCGAATGCAGAGGCACAACTATGCTACCAAGAGCCACTGGAGAAATCAAGGGAGAAATGACAACATACAGACAGGATCCAGAGTCACAGATAGAGGGGCAATGGGAGGAGGGAAGGTCAAAATCAGTGTTTATCCATGGGCTTCAGGAGAGAGAGGAAAGGACACACACTGGAAGACGGCAAGAAGAAAGAAAGGAGATTGAGAAAATCATTATGGAAATAAGTGAAGAAGACATGGACGAGATTGCAAATTTTCAGAGAATAGGGTGGTACTTGAAGGGGAGAAACCGAATGATCAAGCTGATTCTCAGGACAGAAACAGTGAGGAGAAGGATCCTCCAAGAGAAACCAAAGTTGAAATACTCGGAAAAGTACAAGAGGGTGTTCCTAGATAGAGACAGAACACAAACAGAATGACAGCATCTGACGGAGAGGACAAAAAAGCGAAAGGAGCTAGGAAAGGAGACAAGGATGGAACCAGCAAGGTCAGTCAGAGTAAACAAGCCAAGAGCAAGCCACACACAACTACCCAAAACCCCCCAAACCTATCACACCTCCCAACACAAACTACAGTCCATCCCCACAGCCCCACCCAACCCCCAGTTTAGAATCCCACAGTATCTACCAGTCCCCCACCCTCACGGGCCCCCCCAAACCACAGTGTTGGAAAGGAAACTGAAGGTAGGTTCGAAAAACGCTGTTGGAATAACAAAAAGGGGAGGAGTGGCTGAAGGTCAAAAGGGGCACCCCGGGACATTATAGCTCTCACAGAAACCAAGCTTAAGACATGATAACAAGCCACTTCCAACGGAAACCAACCCCTGAGGGAAAGACAGAGTGAACAGGGGGGGTGGGGAGGGGCACTGCGACAAAAAACCGATGGAATTTTGAGGGGCGTAGAGGGGGAAAAGCAGAGAAGGAAGTGATTGCATAGCGGGAATCTTCACTTGGGGGCCCCAAGGGGGGTAATTGCAGTGATGTTTAACCCACCACAAACAGCAGGAGGCCAAGGCAAGAGTATGATGAAGCAATAAGCGATGGTTGCACACGGGCTGCAGTGGCCAAAGAGCTCATCATGCAGGGCAAAGCTCCTATCATAGGTGAGTTTTTAAACCCCAAGGAGATAGATGGGGAACTTTGGAGCCATGGGACCAAGATACATGGAAAAGGGGTAAGATAGGGGGTGGAGGGAAAAATTATGTACCAACCTAAGGGACAATACAAGAGAGAGAGGAGAGGAGACCAGCAAGACTGGGCTTAGTATTCCCTTTAGTGGAGCGATATTGGGACACACATAAAAAGACCCCCTTGGGGGCCCGTGCCATGTGGTTTTAAGCTTTGAATACACATAGAGCTACAAATGGGGGGAAAGCGGAAGGCCAGGACAAATGAACCAAACTACAAGAAAGGGGACTACAGGGGAATGAGGAAATTCCGAAAGGGGTTCATTTGGGGCAGGAACTGGCAGGGAATCAGTTAATGAATATGGAATATGTAGCAACAATGTGCAAGGGGGCTGAGGGGAATTTGTACCCCAAGGGTAAAGGGAAAAAAAAGAAAGCCGGATGAGCCCCTGGGTTCACCCCGGGGAGGGAGGCAAAAACCAAGTGTGCTAGGGGAAGGAAAAATTAGAAGGCAAAGGACCCCCAGGGGAATAAGGGGAAAAAGTCGTAGAGCCCGAAACAAATACACAAATAAGAAGGGAGGCCAACACAATGGAAAACGACATAGCAGCGAAAGCAAATTGACCCAAAATGTTTTTAACAGCCACATCGGGGGAAAAAACAGTCAAAACCCGAACACTGAGAAGGGAAGGGGGGAGACAACAAAAATGACCGTGAAGTATGTGAAACTAACAAAAATTCAAAGAATGTTCCAAGGAACAGAAGGGGGCCCCAAAAGACGGAAGGGGGGCCACCACCAATGCGG
This sequence comes from Cherax quadricarinatus, assembly GCF_026875155.1. Taxonomy (NCBI): domain Eukaryota; kingdom Metazoa; phylum Arthropoda; class Malacostraca; order Decapoda; family Parastacidae; genus Cherax; species Cherax quadricarinatus. The sequence goes on from NC_069442.1 coordinate 1,294,147, forward strand.
GGCACAATACACAACCGTGGAAAAAGTGTAAGGCTTCTGAGTGGCTAGATACCTCAAAGGCAATGGGGCCGGATAACATCCCCCATGGGTCCTGAGAGAGGGAGCAGAGGTGCATGTGTACCCTAACAACAAAATTTAATACATCTATCGAAACAGGGGGGATGCCTGAGGCATGGAAGACAGCAAATGTAGTCCTAAAATTTAAAAAAGGAGACAGAATGAAGCCTAAACACAGCCAGTGTCAAATGACATGTATAATATGCAAAATCATGGAGAAGATTACAGAGAAAGGGGGGAACACAAAAGGAATGATCTCATCAAAAAGCAGCGAACATGGTTTCAGGGATGGGAAATCCTGTGTCCAAACCTACTGGCGTTCTATGAAGGGAAAAGCATAAGACAAGAGAGAGAGAGGGGTGGGGGGTTTTGCATTTTCTTGGACTGCAAGAAGGCGTTTGACACAGTTCCACACAAGAGATTAGTGCAAAAACTGGAGGACCAAGCAGGGCTAACAGGGAAGGCACTACGATGGTTCAGGGAATACTTGTCAGGGAGACAGCAGCGAGTCATGGTACGTGGCGAGGTGTCAGAGTGGGCACCTGTGACCAGCGGGGTCCCACAAGGGTCAGTCCTAGGACAAGTGCTGTTTCTGGTATTTGTGAACGACATGACGGAAGGAATAGACTCCGAGGTGTCCCTGTTTGCAGATGACGTGAAGTTGATGAGAAGAATTCATTCGATCGTAGTCCAGGCAGAGCTACAGAAGGATCTGGACAGGCTGCAGACCTGGTCCAGCAATTGGCTCCTGGAGTTCTATCCCACAGAGTGCAAAGTCATGAAGATTGGGGAAGGGCAAAGAAGACTGCAGACAGAGTACAGTCTAGGGGGCCAGAGACTACAAACCTCACTCAAGGAAAAAGATCTTGAGGTGAGTATAATACCAAACACATCTCCTGAAGCGCACATCAACCAAATAACTGCTGCAGCCCATGGGCGCCTAGCAAACCTCTGAACAGCATTCCGACATCTTAATAAGGAATCGTTCAGGACCCTGTACACCGTGTACGTTAGGCCCATATTGGAGTATGCGGCACCCTGTTTGGAACCCACACCTAGCCAAGCACGTAAAGAAACTAGAGAAAGTGCAGAGGTTTGCAACAAGACTAGTCCCAGAGCTAAGAGGTATGTCCTACGAGGAGAGGTTAAGGGAAATCAACCTGGCGACAATGGAGGACAGGAGAGATAGGGGGGGACATGATAACGACATACGAAATACTGAGAGCAATTGACAAGGTGGACAAAAACAGGATGTTCCAGAGATTGGACACAGTAACAAGGGGACACAGATGGAAGATGAAGACACAGATGAATCACAGGGATGTTAGGAAGTATTTCTTCAGCCACAGAGTAGTCAGTAAGTGGAATAGTTTGGGAAGCGATGTAGTGGAGGCAGAATCCATACATAGCTTTAAGCAGAGGTATGATAAAGCTCACAGTTCAGGGAGAGTGGACCTAGTAGCGACCAGTGAAGAGCGGGCCAGGAGCTTGGACTCGACCCCTGCAACCTCAACTAGGTGAGTACACACAGTATGGTTTCAAGATGGAAACTCCTGTGCCTGAAACCTACTGGAGATAGGGGATTGGGTAGATTACATTTCTTGGACTGTAAGAAGGCTTTCGACAGTTCTGAACAAGAGATTAGTGCAAAAGCTAGAGTAGCAAGAAGGAATAACAGGGAAGGCACTACAGTGGTTCAGGAAATATCTGACAGGAAGGAAACAACGAGTGATGGTATATAACGAGATGTTAGAGTAGGCGTTTGTGACGAGGGGGCTTCTACAAGGGTCAGTCCTAGTGCCTGGAGTATACCTGGAGGGTATTCCGGGGATGAACGCCCCCGTGGCCCGTTCCATGACCAGGTCTTCTGGTGGATCAGGGCCTGATCAGCGAGGCTGTTACTGCTAGCCGCACGTAGTTCAACGTGCGAACCACAACCCGGCTGATCCGGCACTGACTTTAGGTATCTGTCCAGCTCTCTCTTGAAGACAACCAGAGGGTCTATTGGTAATTACCCTTATGGCTGTTTGAAGGCTGTTGAACAGTTTTGGGCCCCGGACACTTACTGTGTTTTCTCTTAGTGTACTAATGGCGCCCCTACTTTTCACTGGGTGTATGTTGCATCGCCTGCCAAGTCTTTTGCTTTCGTACGGAGTAAGTTCTTCGTGCAGATTAGGGACCAGTCGCTCCAGGATCTTCCAGGTGTAGATTATGATATATCTTTCTCGCCTGCACTTCAGTGAGTACAAGTCAAGTGCTTCCAAGCGTTCCCAGTAGTTAAGGTGTTTGAGGGAATTTATATGTGCAGTAATGGTACTCTGTACATTCTCTAGATCTGCAATTTCACCTGCCTTGAATGGAGATGTTCAACAGTATTCCAGTCTAGAGAAAACAAGTGATTTAATTAGCATCATCATTGGTTTGGCATCTCTTGTCTTGAATGTTCTCATTATCCATCCTTCCAATTTCCTCGCAGATGTGATAGTGGCACTGTTTTGATTCTTGAAAGTGAGATCCTCAGACATTACCTCTCCCAGGTCCTTCACATTACTTATCCACTCTTTTGTGTGATTAGTGTTTGTAGTATCCTCAGTTTAATTATTATTTCCTTCAGTTTTCCATAACGGAGTGATTGGAATTTGTCTTCATTGAACATCATATTGTTCTCCGTTGCCCATTGGAAAACTTAGTTTTTATCATCTTAGAGATCATTGAAGAGCTTGACGCAAGTGATCACGAGTACGAGAATAAGGATAATACAGTTAAAGTCCCCGATTTTCGTTCTGACTCTTATAATGGACTTAGGGAACACGTGTCTAATCTCGATTGGGGTTGACTAGCTAATGATTTTATTGACGATGATCATACTTTCGATTACGAAGGGATCTGCATTTATGATTGTTTTCTTAATAATGTACAACGTGCTCAGAGTATATATATTCTCCAGAGAGAAATTATTCAAATAACGATACCAAATGGATTAACAGGAGGCTAAAGCAACTATTAGGGGAGAAAAGAGGAATTTATAGGCACATCAAAAGAGGAGAGGTTAACATTATTGACCAATATATTCAGTTTAAAAGAGAAGTTAAAAAAGCGATTAGAAAGGCTAAACGAGACTATGAAAATAGAGTTGCTAATGAATCAAAGACTAATCCAAAAGCGATTCTTTTAAGTGTATACCTGGAGTTTACCTGGAGAGAGTTCCGGGGTTCAACGCCCCCGCGGCCCGGTCTGTGACCAGGCCTCATGGAGAATCAGGGCCGGATTAAAAAGGCTGTTACTGCTGGCCGCACGGTATCCAACGTACGAATCACGGCTGGTCAGGTACTGACTTTAGGCGCTTGTCCAGTGCCTACTTGAAGACAGCCAGAGGTCTATCGGTAATCCCCTTTATGTATGCTGGGAGGTAGTTGAACAGTCTTGGGCCCCTAACACTTATTGTGTTGTCTCTTAACGAGCAAGTGGCACCCCTGCTTTTCATTGGGGGGATGTTGCATCGTCTGCCAAGTCTCTTGCTTTCGTACGGACTGATCGTCGTGTGTAAGTTTGGTATTAATCCCTGTATGATTTTCCAGGTGTATATAATCATGTATCTCTCCTACCTGCATTCTAGGGAGTACAGGTTGAGGAACTTCAAGCGTTCCCAATAACTGAGGTGGTTTATCTCAGTTATGCACGCCGTGAAGGTTCTCTGTACATTTTCTAGGTCAGCAATTTCACTTGCCTTGAAAGGTGCTGTTAGCATGCAGCAATATTCCAGCTTAGATAGAACAAGCAACCTGAAGAGTGTCATCATGGGCTTGGCATCCCTGGTTTTGAAGGTTCTCATTACCCATCCTATCATTTTTCTGGAAGATGCTATTGATACAATATTATGGTCCTTGAAGGTGAGATCTTCCGACATGATCACTCCCAGGTCTTTAACGTTAGTTTTTCGCTCTATTGTGTGGTTGGAATTTGTTTTATAGTCCAATGAAATTTTAATTTCCTCACGTTTACCATATTGAAATAGTTGAAATTTCTAATCATTAAACTTCATATTGTTTTCCGCAGCCCATTTAAAGATTTGGTTGATGTCCGCCTGGAGCCTTGCAGTGAATGCAATGGAGGACACTGTCATGCAGATTCGGGTATCATCTGCAAAGGAAGACATGGAACTATGGCTTATATCCCTGTCTATGTCCGATATGAGAATTAGGAACAAGATGGGAGCGAGTACTGTGCCTTTAGGAACAGAGCTTTTCACCGTAGCCGCCTCAGACTTTACTCTGTTGACTACTACTCTTTGTGTTCTATTTGTCAGGAGATTATAGATCCATCTACTAACTTTTCCTGTTATTCCTTTATCACGCATTTTGTGCGCTATGACACCATGGTCATACTTGTTGAAGGTTTTTGCAAAGTCTGTGTATACTACATCGGCATTTTGTCTTCTAGAGCATCCAGGACCTTGTCGTAGTGGTCCAGTAGTTGGGACAGACAGGAGCGACCCTGCTCTAAACCCATGCTGCCCTGGGTTGGGGTAACTGATGGGTATCTAGATGGGTGGCGATCTTGCTTCTTAGAACCCTTTCAAAGGTTTTTATGATATAGGACGCTAGAGCTATCGGTCTGTAGCTCTTTGCTATTGGGGAGTGGGGCCTATGTCTGTTGTTTTTAGTAACTGTGGGACGACCCCAGTGTCCATGCTCCCTCGCCATAGGATGTTAACAGCACGTAATAGGGGCTTCTTGCAGTTCTTGATGAACAAGAATTTTCCCATGAGTCTGGCCCTGGGGCAGAATGGCATGGGCAGTCATTTATTGTCTGTTCGAAGTCATTTGGCGTCAGGATAATGTCAGATATGCTTGTGCTTACCAAATTCTGTGGCTCTCAATAAAAAATCATTTAGATCTTCGATTTCAGTTTGGTTAGCGGCTCGCTAAAAACCGAGTCATATTGGGACTTGGGTAGCTCACTCATTTCCTTGCTGTCATCTGTGTAGGACCCATCTTGTTTATGTGGGGGCCCAATACTGATGTTGTTCTCGACTTTGTTTTGGGCATAAGAAAGAAATATTTTTCGGTTTCTTTCGATTTTATTTATGGCTTTTAGTTCTTCCCGCGATCTTGACTCCTAAAGATTCTTTTAGATTTAGTTCGATATTTGCTAATTTCCTGGTCAGTGTCTCCCTACGTATTACAGATATATTGGCCTCTTTAGCTGCTTTGTTATTCTTTGCCTTCGCCTGTAAAAGGAGCACCTTTCTTTTTCTAGTTTACATTTTCTTCTCCTTTTCTTTAAGGATTATGCCTTGAGCATACATGGAGTGCCACAGAGTTAATTTTGTTCAGGTAAAGGCTGGGGTCTGTGTTGCTTAGGCTATAGGCGAAGGTGAGGGAAAAAGTAGGACTTCTGAAAATTTGGAATGATCAGCTGACGGATAACGAACTGGAAATGCGTTTCTCGTTTTAGTGACTATTTTTTTTCAGTCTTTACAGAAGAAGACATAAGAACATAAGAAAGAAGGAACACTGCAGCAGGCCTGTTGGCCCTACTAGACAGGTCCTTCACAATCCATCCCAAATAACAGAATATTTGCACAACTCAATTTTCAATTCTTTCCCAAACAACAAGCTTTTATAATTTTATTAACTCAGGCACAAGTCCCACTCAAATCCAACTCCTCTCACTCATGTATTTATCCAACCTGAATTTGAAACTACCTAAGGTTTTAGCCTCAATAACCCTACTAGGAAGACTGTTCCACTCATCCTATTTTCCAAACCAATACTTTCCTTATCCTTTCTAAATCTAAACTTGTCTAATTTGAATCCATTACTGCGGGTTCTCTCTTGGAGAATATCCTTAAGACCTTATTATATCCCCTTATTAATACCCATCTTCCACTTATACACTTCGACCATGTCTTCCCTAATTCTTCGTCTTACAAATGAATGCAGTTTAAGGGACTTCAGTCTTTCCTTTATACGGAAGATTTCTAATGCAATGAATTACTTTTGTCATTCGTCGCTGAATGCTTTCTAACGAATTTATATCCATTCTGTAATAAGGAGACCAGAATTGAGCTAAATAACTAGGTGAGACCTTACTAATGATGTATAAAGCTGTAGTATAACAGCTGGGCTTCTGTTGCTTACATTTCTTAATAAAAATCCCAGTAACTTATTTGCCTTATTACGCACGCTTAGACACTGCTGTCTTGTTTAAGGTTGCTGCTTACCATAACCGACAAATCCTTTTCGCATTCTGTACGACTAAGTTTAACAAATTTTTAAGCTGTAGGCGCTAGGGTTATGAACATTTCCGAACTTTAGAACTTTACATTTATTTACATTTAAATGCATCTGCCACTTTCTCACCACGAACTGAGTTTGTCTAAATCCTCCTGAATTATTATTATTATTATTATTATTATTATTATAATTATCAGGGAAGCGCTAAACCCGTAGGATTATACAGCGCAGGGGGGGATGTGGAAGGCATTCAGGGTTAATTCGGGAACTGGAGCACAGATCCAATTCCCTAAATTAAAGCCCTTCAAAACCCAAATTCAAGGAACCTTCCGTGAGGGAATCCTCACGGAATCGATTATCCTACCTATCTTCTTGTAATCAGCGAATCTGCTTATATCTCTAGTAATTCCCTCGTCATGATCATTTATATATTGCATAAACAACAACGGGTCTAAAACCCTCCCGGGGGAACGCCACGTATTACAAATCCCCACTCAGATTTAAACCCCGTTTTTGCACACTCTCTGCTTCCTATTGGTGAGCCATGACTCGAAAACCCAAAGGGTTTAGGGACGATTACCTCATCTTCTGTATATAATCCTACTATCTTCCAGTTATGTCCTGGAATTGTATTAATAAAGCCACTGGGGTGGCGAAACGTCTACAATAAAAAATACCCAATGTTTTCCCCATTGGGCTTAATTTCATCAACTTGAACCATGACAGCACTTTTCCCACTATGCCATTACGTAAATGAGATTCCAGAAAAATAACAATTATTCAGTTCCTGAAGAATTCAAATTAACTAACATTACTCTCACGAGGGACACGGGTTTTCAAACATAGATAAACTGAAACAAAATAGGTCCCCAGGACCCGACGAGTTGTTTTTCCCGAGTACTTAAGGAATGCAAGATGGAAGTTAGTCAGCCATTAACGAACGTGTTTAATGCTCCATCCTCACTGGTGTTGTGCCGAGATGTGGAAGATAAGTAATGTGGGTTTCCCATATTCAAATCAAGAGATTAGTCCGTTCCATCAAATTACCGTCCATAGTGGTAAACAAATTATTAGAATCAATTATAGTTGATATTATTAGAAGTCACCTTTAAGAGCATAATTTGATTAATGATCTCAGAATGGGGTTTACGAGAGGTCGTTCCTGCCTGACAAATTTACTGACGTTTTTTCAATAAAACATTTGAGACAGTAGACAGTGATAAAGAATATACTATTCTTTATTTGGATTTCAGTAAAGCCTTCGATAAAGTATCTCAAGAGACTCTTAAGATAAGTGGCAGCTCATGGTATAGGAGGTAAAGTTCTAGCATGGATAGAAGCATGGCTTACCAATTGAAAGCAGAGAGTTTCCATTAATTGGGTCGAATTTTTAATGGGGATTAGTCACTAGTGGCGTTCCACAAGGATCAGTTTTAGGCCAATGTTGTTCATAATTTACATTAATGACCTTGATGAAGGAATTACAAGTGATATGAGCAGATTTGCTGATGATACAAAAATTACGCCCTATGATTCATTTTAGGGGAAAATACCATGAACTCCATGAGGATTTGGTTTGAAAAATGGCATATGAAGTTCAGTGGGGGCATGTGAAAATCCTAGTCCTTGGTAAGAAAATAACCCTCGAAGTTATAAACTAGATGAAGTAGAGCTTGATATACAGAATTTTAAAAAATACTTGAGAGTCAATGGTAAGCAGAAATTTTAAAGCCAAGACAGCAATACCTAAGTGTGCGCAATAAGGCTGACAGATTACTAAGATTTATTTCAAGAAGTATAAGTAACAAGGTCCTAAAGTTATTTTACAGCTTTATACATCACTAGTGAGGCCTGCCTCACTTGGATTCTGCCGCTCAGGTTTAGTCTGCTTTTCCACAGGATGGATATAGATTCATTGGAGAATATACAGAGAATAATGACTAAAATTATTTAATTTTATTAGGAATCCCCGTACAAAAAATAGACTTAGAGCCTTGAATCTTCCTGCTATGGAGAGACGTAGAATGAGAGGAGATATCATCGAATGTATAACTGGATGATAGGGATAAAAAAAATGTGATATTAATAAAGTACTGAGGAGTCGAACCTGGTAAGAACCAGAAATAATGGGGTTTAAGTTGGGTAAAAAAGATTTTTGAAAGGAAATAGGTACGCTTTGGGTTTTTCGGACAGAGTTGTGGATGGGTGGAACAATCTTCCAAGTACGGTGATAGATGCAAGGACCTTGGGTAGATTTGAAAAGAGATTGAACAAATATATGATGGGCGGGGGTGGTTCTGATTGGCGTCGGGTACGGGAGTAAATTCCTGGGTAGCTTTGAGTAGCGGTGGTTTTTATAAAGTCCCGCCTTGTATGGGGCCAGTAGGCCTTCGGCAGTGTTCCTCCATTCGTATTTTCTTTTATATATATATATTTATATATATATAATATATATATATATAATATATATATATATATATATATATATATATGCAATAAGATCACAGTAAAAAAGGTGATTTCAGAATATGGAAAACAACCACTCTGAAAAAAAAGAGAAATTCCAACGCTTTCGTGACTTCTCACATTATCAAGGAACTATGAAAGTAAAGCATCCAAGGAAGGTATATAAGGGGTCTGGCCAACACCTCACTATCAGATCGCACAACGGTTAAACACCTGACGAGCGCAGGCCCAACTGGGCAGGTCCTTTGCAAAAAAACCCCCCAACAAACTATTCTAAACCCAGAAAAATTTTAAAAACTATTATTTGTCCAGTGTATTATTAAATTCTTCCCAAATTCTATTAATTATAAATGGGTCTAATTTATATAAACCAAAGGAAATATGCTTTTTATGAAACAAGATTCAATTATATTCCTGTCGACCATGGACTTGCTTGATACTACTTTCTCAACTTTTTGAAAATCAATTGGATGGTTAAAATCTCTTACATGAATAAATAGAGCATTGGAATCTTGTCCAGTTCTAATGCTATATTTATGTTGTTTTAATCTTTGTTCGAGATTTTTACCAGTTTGACCGTAATAAACTTTATCGCAAATTTTACAAGGAATCTTATAGACACATCCATCAGCATTTTGGGGGGAATTCTTTATCAAAAGTTTTTTACTGTATCAAGATTTTTGAATACAACTTTAATATTAAAAGTCTTAAGAAGAGAAGGCATATCAACCAATTTTCATGGTAAGGGAGAACCAACATATTTTAGTTGAATAAGGCTGGTTGTCCCTTTTTGGATTGTAAAAGTATTTCTAGCAACTTAAAAGATTTATCAATTTCATTTCTTGGGTATTTTAAAAACATTACCTATTTCATAAATTTTGGATATTTCCTCATCTATAACTCTGGACTCCAAATTCGTAAAGCTCTCAAAAACATTGTGAAAAACAGACAGTTTGACCTCTATCTTGATGCGAAGAATAAAAAGTGGACATAGGAACAGTTATTTGTAGGTTTTCTGTAAATTTTAAATTGAATTCATTATTACCTTTATTAATTAAAACATCTAGAAAAGGCAATGAGTTATTTTCTTCAAACTCAACAGTAAAGTTTATAGAATGGCTAAGCTATTTAATTTTCCAAGGAAATGGTTTTATAAACTACATTTTGGGGTATATCTGGCGTATATCTACATTTTTGGGGAGAATATTTGTTGGGGGGTTGTGCAAAGGACCTGTCCAGTTGGGTTTGGCGCTCGTCAGGTGTTTAACCGTATGGGATCTGATAATGAGGTGTTGGCCAGACCCCTTATATACCTTCCTTTGATGCTTTACTTTCATAGTTCCTTGATAATGTGAGTAGTCACGAAAGCGCTTGGAATTTCTCTATTCTTTCAGAGTGGTTTTTTTTTTTCATATAAAATATAATATATATATATATATATATATATATATAATATATATATATATATATATAATATATATATATAAATTATATATTTTAAAATATATATATTCTAATCAACACATCATCAGCAGCTTGCAATGTTGCAGAAAAGAGGAGAGGTTCCCCAAATAGATTCGATCACAGGGAGCGCCTTTGCGCACTACAGTAAAGGCGTTCCCTTTGATCGTATCTTCTTGACCTCCTCCTCTTTTTCTAAACATTACAAACTGAAACATTAAAATGGTAAAATACCGACAGTGTTAGGTAAGACACAATATACAACAGTTAGAGTATCTTTATTTCTCGAAACGTTTCGCCTACACAGTCGGCTTCAATCTTCAGTCGAGTACAGAAAAGTTGAATAGAGCAGATGAGACTTGAAGACGATGGTAATCAGTCCATCACCCATAAAGTTTTGAGGATGGTCAGTCCCTTCAGTCTGGAGAAGAGGCATTGTGTTCCATAATCTGAAACATATGGAGTGAAAGTGACTGGATGGAGGACCTAACATAGCGCCAGGAGGTGAGGACGTAGGTCAATAGTAGAGGTAATGAACGCAGATGTGGGTTAAGGTCAGTCCCTCTCAAATCCATAGCGTTCTCAAACTTCTAGTAGAGGTTGCGGAGTTGATTTTCCTCGCCGTTGCTGAAAGTCTCCACGCCCATCCTTTAGTGTGAAGTCTGCGCACGCCATACAACCTATGTTTGCTCTCGCTCATGCGCTCACATCAGATTTCTCTCTCTATCCTCACCGGGTGGTGGTTCTGGACCTTCGCGTCATCACCATCTGACTGGTGCGTCAGTGGCATGCCTAACCCAAGGCAGGAAGCCTCCCTCTGCACTCCTGTTGCGTCTTAAGTCCCACGCCCTTCAGCCAGTTACGTGGATCTGCACGACATAACAGCCAGTGTTTGGCCTCTCCTCACCGTTCCATGGGCAATACAGTGCTACCATCAAGGGCTACAGCCACCTCCTCAGTTGTCTCTGTAGGCCACCAGAGACGGCGACTCCACAAGAAACTTTAAAATTATAGCCAAGGCAAGTGACCGTGATGTCTACTTCTCACGTACTTGCCAAAAATCCAATTATACTTCACCGATTTGGCCCGTCAACATCTAAAGTTACGATGCTTCCATGCCTTCCACATCCTTCCCCTTACCGGACTCCTTGCCTCTACTGCAACACCTGCCTCTACTCCTGTCACTCCTTGCTCTAAGGCCTACCCTAGCCTCAACCTCTTACCAAACCCAGTTTCATTTCATCGCTTAACCTCAAAATACTTCAAATCTGACATCAAGTCACTATCTGTCACTGGAAATTTATTGTACCAGATCCACCTGGCGTCTCCTTCAACTGAAATGTCTTTAAAACCAATCAAGGCTTCAAACAACTTCTTACAACATTCTACGAAACGTACACACTCAACCGAGACCAGCACAAAACTTCCAACGCAGCTCTTTCACTATTTATATGGGACTCCCTGAGCACACGCGCCAAATGCACGAGCTGATCGCAAAACACGTAACTATTCTCTCCTGACCTGCCTATGACAACCCAGACAAAGAAACTTAATCAAAGACATTAGTCACTCTAAAACAAAGTCTCTGTTTTGTCATATTTAACGACCTGAAAACTCTATCCATCCTCAAAATACGCTATTCAACTCTCTTCTGACGCTCTACACTCTTCAGTCAAGGAATCCTTGCCAAAGTTTACCAACCGCATTCCTCCAAACTCTTCTCTTCCCACTATTCCGATGCTTCCACCGACCAAATCTACACAACGTCAGAATGCCTACAAAATTCGGACCACGACAAATTCTCAATGCACTTCCACACAAACCTGCTCCAGATGTTCAGAACTGGCCACTTCTGGAACACTTGCAACCTCCCCCTTAAATTGTTTCAACTGCGGCGGGTCACGCAACTGCAGTTGAGCAAACTCATGCCTGCTACCAGAAAAGACATTCTCTCCGACTCTCAGAGCTAGCTAAACCTCCCTCCTCCCCGGGAACCGCTTCCCTGCACCTCCCTACCCCTTTCCACACCTCCCCCCCTACCCCCAATGCCTGGGCCTACCCACGCACTCTGTTAAGCCCCTCTTCTACTCTACACACATCAACAACACCAACATACAGACTAACACAGCATCTTACTCCTTTCTACACTTACACCCACACTAGACTACAAATACTAACTGTCAACTCGCCACTGGCATGCCCACTTTCTGCGATGTAGATCTCTCAAGCTTACCAATCAGTCACTACTCCATGTCCTTAACCTAATCTGGTCTGCTAACAATCTTCCCTCTGTTAATTATTTCTCCTTCCATTGCTTCTCTTCTATAAGAGCCTACTAAGACATACGCTTCTCCCCTCCTCCCTCTCTCCCACCCCCCAACTTCCACTCCAATCACAACTTTCCCTCCTCCCCTACCGGCCCTCTTACACTACTTTCCCACACCTCGCCACCAACACCCCTACTGCTGCTGTGCTAACACCGACCACCTGCCTCCCCCCACAGCCCCACTTACTTCACATTTCCCCTTCCAAAGCTTCCACTCTTCCTCACCCCTTACCATGGGATCCACTTCTCTCATGCCCCTTACCAAGAGCTTCCACTTCCTATCCCCTAACCAAAGCTTCCACTTCTCTGCATCACACACATCGCCCACTCCTCCACCACAACCAAAAACTTCATCCCAGGTCCAACTCACTCCGTCCAGACAAAATCCACTCAAACCTAAACCTGCCCCAACCTTCTGACAGACAGACCAAAAGAACATAAAAACAGATCATCTCTTCCACCCACCTTACCAGAAATCGGGTTCAGTAGCACCACAAACACACCTCCACTGATGGCACCAATATCACCGGGCTTTAATTCCAAACTCCTCCCCCCGACATTAACTTTGCGTTTATGACGAAACCATTACATCACGTTATAAGGTTGATTCAGTCTTCAAAAACGTACGGTCCTACTTTACAAACTTAGACCCTAGTGGCCGAGCTCCTTGAAGACAAGAGAGAGGCTCCCAGATATATGTTTTGAGCTAAAACAGATACCTGGCCCCTCAAAGCCCCTCAAACGCATACTGCCATTATGGTTAATAATCTGCACTACAGTCCCATCCTATGAATTCCCCACGATTGAGGTTCTGCCAACCTTGTAAATTCCAACAATAAAACACGAATTGTCTCCCAATACTCCTTTTTTTTCACCAACACTGTCATTGCAGTCACAATACACACCACCTTGTCCCCTTTATCTTTTTCCACAACACCTATGCTCGCTCCAAATACACTAATACTCAACATACACCGACGCTTTCCTTAGTACTTCAACTTACACCAACCACACCAACATACCTACTAGCTGAACAGTGAATTGCCAAACAAAACCACCCTTCATCACACCAGTAAGAACCAACTTGGTCTCCATTACTCAACTTCACACAACCATAAAACACCTAATTCATCTATCTCGCCAGCAGTCTTTCAATACCTTTCTACAACCACACGGGGCCAAGGCAAATCCATACATCATTCTAGCAAACCGAGCCATGCCTCTATTTCACACTATCATCTCACCTGGCCCATATTACAGGCTCTTACTCACATCCCAATCATCTTACACATCTCCTCCAACCCTATCCTCATTCCAGCCACACACCTTCCTTCTCCTACACTGAACCTGACTGGGATGCTTTCAAACAACACATAGAATTATTAACCTCACCTATTTGACAACATACAACGAAACCTATCTCTGAACATCGATACATCAACTTGATCTCATCCAGGACACATGTACAAAAGCAGCCAACATCGAGCAATAACCAAAGAAAACTCACACCAAACTCTTTATTTACCTTCAAACCGTCACTCAGAACAGAAGACTAAATTAATCTGCTACCAACAACCGTTCCTCTACAGACACATAGATTTAATCAAGTCCTTAGAAACGAAATCTTTATACAGCTAAGACCGAAAGACCGAACAACAATCACTGGTCACAGGTGAACTCATAACAACAAGCAGACAAACAGCGTATAAAAAACACTAAGCCTTCTCTGGTGAAAGAACTGGTTCATCAAAAAAATCAAGGCATCATACTCCCACCAATTTAATTCAAACGACATCACCCACACAACCACACATCACAGACACTCAGGCTGCTACCAATAATCTTCAAACACATTCACTGTGGAGAACACTACTTCTCCACCCTCACTCCACCTCACCCTAAACGTTATTCAAACACATTCAAAAACATAGAACACTGTAACACTGGCACATCACACAGAAACAACACCAGATAGCCACATCACATCTAGACTTGCTCTTACCTCCTCCCAAGAACTCGTACACTCCATTCCCCAACACAGACATTAAAACTCTCCACAGACACCTTCCCCCCCAAGGCTGCCTGGTGCTTCTGGCCTAAAATCCATATTATCCTAAAACACCTTACCTGAAATCTATCATTACTGCCTACAACAAACGCTCCTTCAATCCGTCACCTTGCTCTGGATAACTGTCCCTTCCGCTCTTCAAAAGCTGCTACTGGCTATCCTCCTTTCCTAAACCCAATAAAATCCACTCTGACCCAAGAAACTATCACCCTATTCACCTCCTCGATACTTGTAGGAAAAACTCTTTGAAAAACTCATCAATCATCGCTCTTTCGCCAGATACCTGGAACACAATTCTCCACTTTCTGATGGCCAGTTTGACTTCAGATACACAGATCCACACAGGATGCCATTAACATCATTCTCAACTACATCCACATAAACACAAAACAACAAACAAGGACAGCCTGGTATTGCAAAAGACTTGAAAAAGCCTTTGACACTGTCTGGCACAGAAGGCGGCTCAAGTACAAACTCTGCACTAACTGCTTTAAAACCCTGCCCTCTCCACTTACACGTAAACTCCTCTGCATCTTCCTAGACGGCCGTACCATGAGAAATTAAATTCCAAGGCTGTTACTCTGACAACTACACAACTAACTAGGGCCGAGTACCATCCAGGGATCTGCCCTCTCCCCCTACCCTCTACATCCCAAACCTGTATACCCAGCAACTCCATCACACTAGGTGCAGGAAAAGTAATAATTACCGACAAAGATGAAATTAAGACACATGTGTCAACATCTGGTATCTTATTTGGTAGACGTTTCGCCGCCATCCAGTGGCTTTCATATCAATACAAATTCTAAGGACATAGCTGAGCCATAGTAGGCGACTATATATATAACAGAAGATAGGACGGTCTAAAATCAGTCCGTCAACCTAGGAGTAGGTTGCGAAAGCCACCATAGTCCTGGAGAATCTGAAGGCAGAAGCAAGGAGCCTGCGCTTATTATAGAAAAAAAAACGTCAGGTGTAGCAGACGAGGGGCATAGTCACCTGTAGCGCGATTCCCGTCAGTGGCAGTAGGTCCATGGCCCAAAGAGAGGGGTTAGATTTGTAGAGTAGTTGTCGTAGTCGTGAAAGGTCATGTAGCATGTCCTCAGAATCAAGATTCCATGATGTTGCAGTGTCTAGAATAAGTTGTGCAGAGAATGGTAAATAATACCCGACATAGATTGAAATTAGACACATGTGCAAAACAATCTGGGTATCTTATTGTAGACGTTTCGCCATCCAGTGGCTTTCTTAATCAATGACAACGTTCTAAGACATGAGCTATGCAAGACAGTAGGAACTATAAACAGAAGATGAGGTAATCAGTCCCTCAACCTAGGAGTAGGTTCGAAGAGCACCATACCGTGTAGATCTGAAAGCAGAAGCAAGGAGCTGGCGCTTATATATAACGTCAGGTTGTAGGCAGACGAGTGCATAGCACAGGTAGGGGAGTCGTCCGCGCTTCTCCCCAGTGGCAAGTATGTCCTTCCCAAAGAGATGGGGCAGTTTGTAGTACAGTAGTTGTCGTATCGTGGAAGGTTATGTACAATGTCCTCTATGAATGAAGATTCCATGAATGTTGCAGTAGTCTGACAATATTGTGCCAAGAATTGGATATATAATACCAGACACCAGATGAAATTAAAGAACACGTTCAACATCTGGGTATCTGTTTATTCTGTAGCGACGTTCAGCCATCCAGTGGGTCATTAATTCATACAATTCTAGGTACATAGGAGCTCCTTGCTTCTGCTTCAAGAATCTCCACGACTATGGTGCTACTTCGCACCTACTGCTAGGTTGAGCGATCTGATTACCTCAATCTTCTGTATATAGTCCACTGTCTTCAAGCTAAGTCATAGAATTTGTATTGATAAAGTCACGAGATGGCAGAAACGTCTACAAGCTGACTTGGTGGCGATTCTCAGCAGGCATTGCGCACATGAACCATACTCCCCCGGCCGGATTGAGTACCCGCGGTCATAGAGTCTCAAAACACCAGCCCGTCGCGTTAGCCACTAGACCAGCTAGCCACAATAAGATTCGTATTCCAACTAGGTATATTCACAACCATATGGTAAAGTTAGCACAGGCCACCTTACTCTGTGCCAACAAATGCAAGTTTTTATATCAGACGACTCCAGCTCAGGGCGTGGCCGTGACGAACTCTAGTCTCAAGTCCCTTCACTGCCGTCAACATGACTTAATAAATCGTAATGACACGATATGAGCAAATAAAAACCATACCCCCGGCCGGGATTGAACCCGCGGTCATAAGTCCTCAAAACTCCAGCCCGTCGAGCGTTAGCCACTCAGACCATGCTAAGCCACAATAAGATTTCATCCAACTACAGTAAAAATGTTCTACACCATAGGAAAGATTAGCACAAGCACCTCATGTGCTCACAGAGGTGCCTGTGGCTAACTTTTGAGAGGAGACTCTATTAGACCGGAGCGGGGTTCTATCCCGAGTCCGGGGTATGGTTATTTGCAATCGTGTTCATGTACGATTTCTTAAGTCATGTTGACGGCAGTGAAGAGAGACTGAGTTAGAGTTTCGTCACGGCCACGCTAGCTGGAGATTCGTCGTAAAAACTTGCATTTGTGGTCACAGAGGTGCCTGTGCTAACTTTCCATGGTTGTAGAATATACAAAGTTGGAATGAATCTTAATTGTGGCTAGCTTGGTCTAGATGGCTAACGCGACTGCTGGAGTTCTTTGAGACTCCTATGACCGCGGGGGTTCAATCCCGGCCGGGGGTATGGTTTTAATTTGCAATCGTGTCATTAGTACGATTTCTTAAGGTCATTGAGTCACATGCCCTACTACATCGACTCCGACCGTCATACATGTTTGATTCCACCTCTGCAGATCAATACCTCGTCCCATCCTCAACCACACCGGATAATGTTCACCTCAATCACATCGATCCGAGGCATAAGGACAGTCCTTAGAAGTTCAGGATAAATAATCGACATATGAACAGGATCCCCGAAGACCATGCTGCGCATCCGGCGGAAATGAGGCGCAGATGAAGCAGCCAAGTCAAGCACAGACTAATCCACATGTTGGTGATTTCTGTCCGCAATCAGCCTACGAACAGACCAAACTGGTGGCTGCAGAGCCATCGAAACTTATGGGGGAGGTCTTAGGTATAACGCCCATCTCAACAGTGTTACCCGAGCAGCGTCTCCAGGGAGAAACCCCCTCCATATGACAGAGACTGGTCCTTAGAAAGGCGCAAGTGTACCGCCATCCATCCTTCGTTTCGGCCTTCCCCACAGCCAAGATGATGGTCGATCAAGCTGAGGAAGATGTGCCAGTCTGTCAGCAACGTTGTCCAGCGGCCCTTCTAAACAGCTCATCTTCTAAGTGAGCGAAGCTACTGTAGACACTCCGCAGGCAACTAGGGTGTGATCTCTTCCCATCCCGAAAGAGGACCCAGAGATGACTGCGGTGACCACAACTAGTGTACCATGGGTCAACGAACCAGAACAAGCTAGCGTTAACCCTGTGGATAATGACATTATCCTCCTCCTCGCTAGTGTCCATAGATTACATATGGTGTCGCTTATAGAAGCACCTATTGAACTGACCAGAAGGGGCTTCCTTGAGGCGGCATGCGTCCGCAATCATTGTGAGAAAACCTTTCACCATGCCGGGAAGCCCAGAGACGGAGGTTATCGCAAGTTTGGGACCGCCGTGCCAGGACTACGTCATGGCGAACATTTATACATACATGAACTTCAACTCCATATTGTTTCAGACTATTGAAAAATGCCTCTTCTTCCAGACTGAGGGACTGACACCTCAAAACTTTAAGGTGATGAGACCTGATTACATCGTCTGCAAGTCTCTTCTGGCTATCTATCAACTTTTCTGTACTCGACTGAAGAAGCCTACTGTTTAGGCGAATACGTTTCGGAAATAAAGATACCTAACTGTTGCATATGTGTCAGGTAGCCTAACAACAATACAATACTATTGACTAATGTGTTTGATAGGCATATACGGTTTAGGGTCTAGAGCTATCATTCCAACTCCTGCGTGGGTTTTTTTTTTTCTTTTGCTTCTTGTATTGCTTGTTCGCGATATTTGGCATAATGCGTATATGTTCTATTATACGGAGGAAACCCGCTCATACCATTGTTAAAGTTTCACAATGATCCCAATAGCCAATAATATATTCTCACATTTTTTATTGTTATTTGGATTGCTACCATATCTGAGCTAACTATATCAATTAAGCTGAAAGTGAAACTAGGCAAATAATCAGAAACAGAATTAGTATCTGATGTGGTTTTAATCGAGTGTTAACAATAAGCTAAGATAATAGTATATAATTTGGAGTATTATTCATACACCTCATTTGGTTAATGTGTCACTTTCAGTTGTGATGCAGCTGCTGTTGTCCATCTTATGACTGTGTTCTGTGCTGACATTCTGGGTGATAGTAATGGTAGGCACAGTGTAGCACTCTGTTTCCAAGACAGACCTGCTGAGCCCTCCTCTATTCTTCCATCTCCCGCTATCATACAGTTTGACAGAGCACCTCCACGCTCCTGGAAAGCTACTGGGACGAGGTGGTGACGCGATAGGGACGAGACTCCCATTAGTCTTGTGTGGAAGTAACCGCGGGATGACAAGCTGGAGACAACAGTTCGCTCCGAGTGTCCACCTGTGAATGGCGGCAGTGGGATGGCAACAGACGGCCCTGTACCCCAGCGTTCACGGCTGGGGAAGGAAAGTGGCACTAATATGTTCTCTTATAATTTAACTATAGCCGATGCTCCCTTCAGCATTGACCTTAACCGACGCCCAAATTACGCTTCTCCAATCCAGACACCTTTGATCAGGATTCCAAACATTTTCAATAGCAACCAAAGCTCAGATCAACAATGAATCCTTCTTTCAAAGCGGCGACGCGCTATCAGTTGCTTGGGGCATTAGAAAGAATCAACAATGACATTCGAATGAGCTGCCAAAGGTTCAATTTCCAGGCGTAGGAAAGCCCGGCAATGTCTGGGAACGAAGGAATGCTACAGAGGTTGGTGACGTACCTCAGTCTAACAGCACCTTCAGCACACAATAGTACCTGGGCCCACACACATGGGAAGACACTGTCAAGTCCAAGGTGACTCTCTCGGCGTGCTTTCGCTGACAATACCTGGTTGGGGAACACATTTCCAAGTCCACTATCCATACCATTTCACGTATAAAAATGTGAGGTACAATAGGGAGAGGTCGCTACCACAAGCCCGTAAGTGCGACTTTGGAGACGTTTCATGCCATCGGTAAACCTTGGGCCGCTCTAGAAACAATGGCAACCTTTGGAGGTTCCGACAACTTTTATCACGTGCGGCACCGACACACTCTTCTCCACCACTGTTAACACGGGAGGACTCGTCTGTGCTGGGCATGGTTCCTGCTGGAGGGTGTTAAGGAGGCAGAGCGGGTGTTCACCAAATATGTTGGCAAGCAGATCCCATACCACCATCCCGTAACATTATCTCTGCCTTCCCAGCTACTAATGTCATGCAGCTCACTATCTCTGTGCAATATTCTTATTATGCGAGGACATTTAAATGTGAAATATCTAACTAAATAAATAATATCAGTAGCATTAAAAGTGGTCAGATACAATTGAAGTATAGAGGTGATCCTTGTTTGACTGTGCTTTGGTGTGTTGCTATTTACCTGACCTATTCTGAACATTTACTTGTTTTTACGAACTCGAAGCCACCATGGATAAAGTACTGAATGCTCAGTTGGGTGGAACACTAATTTAATGAGGCCCTTAATTGAGTACAGGTTGAATTTAATAAAAGATATGTTGGTACCTCGACCAGGTAAATTAAGGTCTGTGTGCCCCATAAACCTTTCCTAAAAGAACAAATTATAGAGAGATGGACGTCGCAACGTGAACCTGAGACGTAGTTACTACGGATTGCTGACGAAAAACGCGTCCTTTCTTTGTTAAAAGCCGTCATGTAACAAGGAAGCAAAATTTATAGAAAGTCTTGCCCAACAAAAAAATATTAATATATAACTGGAATTTCCACTTCATGTAATAACTGCCCTTACTAGCCCAATGAAAGGTGCAGAGTGACGCTAGTGGGGGAGATCATGATCCATACAACAGGAGCTATAAATAATGAATCTAATAATTCTATGAAACGAAGTTCAAGCTATTTCTATAATCGATAAGGCACTCATGCATCAACTGAAATAACGAAAATCTATTAACTTAAAGCAACAGCGACATCCCCCCCGCCCATCTGTTTGCACAGGTGAAAATATTACCTACATAAATCTTAAAGATATCTTAAATGACTAACCTAACCTTAATAATAAATTACACCCATAAATAAATCCACCATAGTGAGAATGTTGTACATAGCCCATATGACTCACGAAATCGAATAACACGATTACAAAATAAAACAACGTGCGAGGTGGGTTTTGAACTCCAACTGCTAGGAGGTTTTGAAAACTCCACTTGCCAATGAAGTTCAATTACAACCTGTACCGTGGTTTACATAACCTATGTTAGATACCTTAAAAGATTATGCAGAGCCAGTATTGATATTAGCTATGTTAAGTTTCTCTCCGACCCTTGGTGAGTAAATACAAAAGGAAACCCTCGGAATTATTCTTGTACATGAGAATGGTATATCAACATGTCAAATCACTGCAACGAGATATTTTCTGGACTGTCCTAAAAATCTACCACTGTATTCGAATTTTAAGAAATGAACCAAGACACTTGTCCATGTGAAATCATTACTAAATGTCTAGAAGTCATTGCTAAATAGATTTAAATGCGGTTGTGAAAATATAACAGTTTATATTAAGTTTTACAACAGGAAAGCATTTCACACCTCCTTAGGAAGAGATGTGCTCATTTAATAATCACATACCTGGAAAGCCCCTCCCAAGAAGCTTCATAACTAGTCATCCCTTCCTTATTAAGTCACTTGTAAAAGTAACTGCTCAAGAAGAAATTTCTCGACTCAACTGGTAGTAATAATTTTATCATAAGTCTTATGTACACTGATGATCTAGTAGCTGAGTGTACTGGCAGGGTCTGCATCTGCTCTTAGGTTGCTACTTCCCTAGTTAAGAATGATAGGCACTTTGAGATCTTGAAGTTAGACCATAAAATTTAACAACTTAGGAGTCGACACTGCAAAATGAATTGTTAGACATCCTAATGGGGCGCTAAAAGCTAACTTATGAAACGCTGAAGCTTTAAACTCTGATTTTACTGATTTTAGTCATCAACTGAAGAGCTCTTGTTCACATAATGACTAACAGCATGATCATTGGAGAAGCCAAGTAATAAATACTAAAAAAAAAAACGTAAAAAGGAATTAATGTACAATTGCTATGGATTTTCATCACACATTGGATTACTCATGTTCAAAAATTTGAAATTTTAAAAGGATGTTCGTTATACCAGTATCCACCCAAGGAAAATGGAGAATATAATTTTGGTGTATTATGTGTCTAGTTATTAAGAATAATATTAGGAGAAAAAGTAAATGTTTTGAAAACTGAATAATTTTGGAATGCATTAAGAAGTCTGAGTAGATCTATTTACGCCAGTAATGATAATATACGTAGCGACGGTAAGTACGTTTGATTGGAGCAACATTGCAATGTGAACGGATTGACTGATGTTGCAGTGGCCAAGCTTGAGTTTGAGGTTACAAGTACTTCTGGCAATTTGGCGCAGAACACAGAATGATGTGAATCAAATCAAATCCAAAGTATAAGGGCCAGCGCCTAAGGTTACTTAAGAGCTAGGCCACGATACACTTGGAATATACTTATTGAGGAATATAAGAGATAGTATAATAAGAGCTATGTTACAATGACAATTGATGAAAGATATGATACAAGAAATATTAATAAAATTTTCCTAAATTTGCTCGTAATCAGATAAGTGAACTTTGGCTCTAAATCCTGATTTAATCCTGTCAAATCTTTTTGGAGGCCTAGTTCCTAAGCCTTTTATGTATCCCAATGCTGTTGCCTACCGTCACACAGATGGATTATGGGGCGCATCAATAAACTAGCCACTTAGGTGGCAAAATCTAAAAGTACTAAATAATGTGAAGAACTGTTCATACCATGATAATGGAACCTCACCTACTCTTCTTATATTCGAATTATTTATTTCGATTCTATTTCCTCCACGAGCAGCAATGACCCCTATCAAAGGTGTCCATGGGCGTTACAATAAAGACAAGCAAACTATATAAAAACTGAGCAACATAACAGATTTGAAATGCCCGATCCATTGTCCATTATTTTTGAGAAAATTCATTAAGTAACAACATGTCTAGGGAGAAAATAAATCGGTTGGGTAGTGAAATTACGTAGATATTGTCACTATTCAGAAAACGAGTGCGTCTATGACACAGAAAGTTGTAAAGGTGAGTGGACCGAGACGGACCGTGAGCTGACCGAGACAGACCTTCGCGAGTGACCGAGAACGGACCGTGAGTTGTCAGAGACGAACCCGTACAGTGAACCACAGGGTTCTAAACTATTTCCTGGTTATGCGCCGACTATCGCCAATTGAGCAAAGTCCGCATCTTCTCCACTTCTCAATCCATCTTTCATATAAAAATTTAAATGTATAGAAAGGAAGGGTAAAAATACCTAGGGATTGAACACAGAGCGTCCATATTTGTTTTTGTATTAAAAGCAAAAAGGGAGATAAAAAAAAAGTGTAAAAAAAAGTTAGGGTAATAAGCCTCTTGAGTATATCCCTGGTAAAGTGTATGTGTAGGTTATTACTGAATAGAATTTATTATGGTAAGACGGAAGAACAGAAATCGCCAGATGAACTAGCATGGTAATAGTGTATACTCCGGCACTATGTGCCAAAGTTATCTTGGGTTACACAAAGGTTTCCTAACATCAGTCAAAGTTGAAGAAAGGCCTCAAAGTAACTTAGTTTTAACCGACCCCCCCATCAGGCGACGTTGCAACTAACGTTTCAAAACAATCTTTGAACAGAAATCATGAGCTAAAATATCCACACAGCTATTCGGCTACTGGGGGGGTTAGACACCAAGCTGCAGACAACCCAAGAATAACTCTGGCACGAGTGGCCAGTAGTATTTCACTGTACCATGACGGAGTGTGATAAAGTATATATGGGGGAAAACAGCCGATCTCTGACATTTAGGATCAAAGAACACAAAAACACCTGCGGCAAAAACGAGACGCGTAAAGGCGCGTGTGTTCAACATAAAGAACGAATGTATTGACACACCATCTTGAGAAATCAGTGAGGCCTAGACTAGTAATTAATTAAGGGTTGAGCTAAGACAGCTTAAAATGCTGAGAAGCGACCCTAATTACTGTCATTAACTCAATTTCTATTCATCAAAAGGTCCGGTAATTTACAGCTATCCAAATTTCAAATCAACCTGTAACTGATGCTCAGAGGTTTTTCCCGCAACCCAACTCCATCTCGAAACAATATTATTACTGCTTACAAAAAACCCACTACACTACTCATCCATCCTGACTCCGTGCCCCCTATATATAACTCGTTTTCTTAGTTTTCACAATATTAGGAACTGAGAAGCCACTGTGCGAAACGTTTCCCCTTTAAATAAACATATCCTGAACTGCTACATAAGTGTCTTTTTTTCCACATCTTGAGTCGGTACACCATACCATTTACTCAGCGATTACAAAGACCTGATATTCATTAGTAATTTATAAGAAAGGAGGAACACCGGACAACAGTGCATATTGGCCCATCACAGATCCTATCTCAATCCAGCCACTTACCAAAAATATATTGCCCAAACCCATTATCTAGTGCTACAGAAAGCCGTAAGCATTGATAACCCCATTTAACTAATGAAGAAAGCCCTCACTTTAAATCCAGCTTCTCTCATTCGTGTAATTATCATGTCTAAATATCTGAAAGTCTATCCAAGTTTTAGCTTCAATAACTCTACTAGGTCAATACATGTTCCACCATCAACTAACCCTCTATTTTCTTTCCAAACAAAGTTCTTTCTCATATCCTTTCTAAATCTAAATCCTTTATATCACTGGTCTCTCTCTCGAGGGATAATCCTCAGGACTTATTTATACCTCTCTTTGTTATACCCCATCACCACTTATGCACTTTCGTTCATGTCTCCCCTCATTCTTTCGTCTTATCAGGGAAATGTAATTTTAGAGAGACATTTCAATCTTTCTTGGATGTAGGATTACTTAACAGAATGGATTAATTTTTCTTTCTTCGCTGAATGTTTGCAAACGAATTATACTCCATTCTGTAATATAAACCAAACTGAGGCCTTTGGCCAATAATAATTATAAAGACCCTGAAGTGAGGCCTATTATGATGTGTAGAACTGTAAGTATAACCGCTGGACTTCTGTTGCATACACTCTTGATAAAAATCCAGTATCTCTGTTTTGCCCAATTTAATGTACGTGTAGGTGTTACTGGTCATGGTTTCAGGTTTCTGCTTTACCAAACTTCTAAATTTGTACACATTCCGTATCTGCTTAGTCTTGCATATTTTAATATTTTATAAACGCTAGGTTATGAACATTCTCCATGGTTTCAGAAACTTTGCATTTAGCAACAATGAACGTAAAAAAAAGGGTGGGTAAAAGTAAATCTGCCACTTTACACCACAGTTTTTCTTTAAATCACTCCTAAGATCATGACAACTTCCTCTGAAAAATCATCTTACACCTATCTTCGAAGTGTCATTAGCGAATTTTGCTCATATCACTAGTTATTTCCTCATCGGTCATTTAATGCTTATTAAAAATATACGGAGGCCTCAACCTGATCCCTCTGGAAAACGCCGCTTGTTAAAATCCACACTCAGATTTCATCTCCATTTAATGACCATTCTCTGCATCTGTTAGCGAGGCATAGACTCACATCCCATGACAGCACATTTTTTTTTCCTGCCCAGGTACCATGAGCTGCCACTTTTCTTAAACATTGCCTAGTGCGGTACTCTATTCAGGAATCTTTACTAAAATACTGACAAATAATATCGAATTCTTATATCATAATCAACATCCTCAAAAGCTTTACTGCAATAAAGTTGGTAAAAGGCATAACAACTCAAGTGTTTCCATGGTAAGGGAGAACACACATATTTGTAGTTGAATAATGGTCTGGTTGTCCCTTTTTGGATTGTAAAAGAGGTATTTCTAGCAACTTTAAAAATTTATCAATTACATTTCTTGGGTAATTTTCTTAAAATCATAACCTATTTCATAAATTTTGGATATTTCCTCATACTATGAACTCTGGACTCCAAATTCGTTAAAGCTCTCAAAAACAATTGATGAGAAACATGACAGTTTGACTTATCTTGATGCGAAGTAATTATAAGTGGACATAGGAACCAGTTTTTGTAAGGTTTTCTGTAAATTTTTAAATTTGAATTCATATACCTTTATTTAATTAAAACATCTAGAAAAGGCAATGAGTTATTTTTCTTCAAACTCAACAGTAAAGTTTATAGAATGGGCTAAGCTATTTAATTCTCGCAAGGAAATGGTGTATATCTACATTTTTGGGAATAATCTGCGTATATCTACATTTTTTTGGTAGAATAGTTTGTTGGGTGAGGTATGTGCAAGAAAGGAACCTGTCCATTATATGGGTCGGCGCGCTCGTCAGGGGTGTTTAACCGAAAGGGATCTGATAATTGAGGTAGTTGGAGCCAGACCCCTTATATACCTATCCTTTGATGCTTTACTTAATCATAGTTCCTTGAATAATGTGAGTAGTCACGAAAGCGCTTGGAATTTCTCTCTATTCTTTCAGAGTGGGTCTTTTTTTTGCATATAATATATATATAAATATATTTATAATATCTATATATAATATATATATATATAATTATAATATATAATATATATATATAGTATATATAAAATATATATATTATATATATATATAGATATATATATATATATATATAATATATATATATATTATATAATATTATAGATATATATATATATATTTCCTAATCAACACCACATCAGCAGCTTCAAAGGTTGCAGAAAAGAGGAGGAGGTCCAAGTAGTTTCGATCACAGGGAGCGCCTTTGAGCGCACTACAGTAAAAAGGCGTTCCCTTTGATCGTATCTTCTTGACCACCTCCTCATTATCTAAACATTACAAACTGAAACATTAAAATGGTAAAATACCGACAGTGTTAGGTAAGACACAATATACAACAGTTAGAGTATCTTTATTTCTCGAAACGTTTCGCCTACACAGTCGGCTTCAATCTTCAGTCGAGTACAGAAAAGTTGAATAGAGCAGATGAGACTTGAAGACGATGGTAATCAGTCCATCACCCATAAAGTTTTGAGGATGGTCAGTCCCTTCAGTCTGGAGAAGAGGCATTGTGTTCCATAATCTGAAACATATGGAGTGAAAGTGACTGGATGGAGGACCTAACATAGCGCCAGGAGGTGAGGACGTAGGTCAATAGTAGAGGTAATGAACGCAGATGTGGGTTAAGGTCAGTCCCTCTCAAATCCATAGCGTTCTCAAACTTCTAGTAGAGGTTGCGGAGTTGATTTTCCTCGCCGTTGCTGAAAGTCTCCACGCCCATCCTTTAGTGTGAAGTCTGCGCACGCCATACAACCTATGTTTGCTCTCGCTCATGCGCTCACATCAGATTTCTCTCTCTATCCTCACCGGGTGGTGGTTCTGGACCTTCGCGTCATCACCATCTGACTGGTGCGTCAGTGGCATGCCTAACCCAAGGCAGGAAGCCTCCCTCTGCACTCCTGTTGCGTCTTAAGTCCCACGCCCTTCAGCCAGTTACGTGGATCTGCACGACATAACAGCCAGTGTTTGGCCTCTCCTCACCGTTCCATGGGCAATACAGTGCTACCATCAAGGGCTACAGCCACCTCCTCAGTTGTCTCTGTAGGCCACCAGAGACGGCGACTCCACAAGAAACTTTAAAATTATAGCCAAGGCAAGTGACCGTGATGTCTACTTCTCACGTACTTGCCAAAAATCCAATTATACTTCACCGATTTGGCCCGTCAACATCTAAAGTTACGATGCTTCCATGCCTTCCACATCCTTCCCCTTACCGGACTCCTTGCCTCTACTGCAACACCTGCCTCTACTCCTGTCACTCCTTGCTCTAAGGCCTACCCTAGCCTCAACCTCTTACCAAACCCAGTTTCATTTCATCGCTTAACCTCAAAATACTTCAAATCTGACATCAAGTCACTATCTGTCACTGGAAATTTATTGTACCAGATCCACCTGGCGTCTCCTTCAACTGAAATGTCTTTAAAACCAATCAAGGCTTCAAACAACTTCTTACAACATTCTACGAAACGTACACACTCAACCGAGACCAGCACAAAACTTCCAACGCAGCTCTTTCACTATTTATATGGGACTCCCTGAGCACACGCGCCAAATGCACGAGCTGATCGCAAAACACGTAACTATTCTCTCCTGACCTGCCTATGACAACCCAGACAAAGAAACTTAATCAAAGACATTAGTCACTCTAAAACAAAGTCTCTGTTTTGTCATATTTAACGACCTGAAAACTCTATCCATCCTCAAAATACGCTATTCAACTCTCTTCTGACGCTCTACACTCTTCAGTCAAGGAATCCTTGCCAAAGTTTACCAACCGCATTCCTCCAAACTCTTCTCTTCCCACTATTCCGATGCTTCCACCGACCAAATCTACACAACGTCAGAATGCCTACAAAATTCGGACCACGACAAATTCTCAATGCACTTCCACACAAACCTGCTCCAGATGTTCAGAACTGGCCACTTCTGGAACACTTGCAACCTCCCCCTTAAATTGTTTCAACTGCGGCGGGTCACGCAACTGCAGTTGAGCAAACTCATGCCTGCTACCAGAAAAGACATTCTCTCCGACTCTCAGAGCTAGCTAAACCTCCCTCCTCCCCGGGAACCGCTTCCCTGCACCTCCCTACCCCTTTCCACACCTCCCCCCCTACCCCCAATGCCTGGGCCTACCCACGCACTCTGTTAAGCCCCTCTTCTACTCTACACACATCAACAACACCAACATACAGACTAACACAGCATCTTACTCCTTTCTACACTTACACCCACACTAGACTACAAATACTAACTGTCAACTCGCCACTGGCATGCCCACTTTCTGCGATGTAGATCTCTCAAGCTTACCAATCAGTCACTACTCCATGTCCTTAACCTAATCTGGTCTGCTAACAATCTTCCCTCTGTTAATTATTTCTCCTTCCATTGCTTCTCTTCTATAAGAGCCTACTAAGACATACGCTTCTCCCCTCCTCCCTCTCTCCCACCCCCCAACTTCCACTCCAATCACAACTTTCCCTCCTCCCCTACCGGCCCTCTTACACTACTTTCCCACACCTCGCCACCAACACCCCTACTGCTGCTGTGCTAACACCGACCACCTGCCTCCCCCCACAGCCCCACTTACTTCACATTTCCCCTTCCAAAGCTTCCACTCTTCCTCACCCCTTACCATGGGATCCACTTCTCTCATGCCCCTTACCAAGAGCTTCCACTTCCTATCCCCTAACCAAAGCTTCCACTTCTCTGCATCACACACATCGCCCACTCCTCCACCACAACCAAAAACTTCATCCCAGGTCCAACTCACTCCGTCCAGACAAAATCCACTCAAACCTAAACCTGCCCCAACCTTCTGACAGACAGACCAAAAGAACATAAAAACAGATCATCTCTTCCACCCACCTTACCAGAAATCGGGTTCAGTAGCACCACAAACACACCTCCACTGATGGCACCAATATCACCGGGCTTTAATTCCAAACTCCTCCCCCCGACATTAACTTTGCGTTTATGACGAAACCATTACATCACGTTATAAGGTTGATTCAGTCTTCAAAAACGTACGGTCCTACTTTACAAACTTAGACCCTAGTGGCCGAGCTCCTTGAAGACAAGAGAGAGGCTCCCAGATATATGTTTTGAGCTAAAACAGATACCTGGCCCCTCAAAGCCCCTCAAACGCATACTGCCATTATGGTTAATAATCTGCACTACAGTCCCATCCTATGAATTCCCCACGATTGAGGTTCTGCCAACCTTGTAAATTCCAACAATAAAACACGAATTGTCTCCCAATACTCCTTTTTTTTCACCAACACTGTCATTGCAGTCACAATACACACCACCTTGTCCCCTTTATCTTTTTCCACAACACCTATGCTCGCTCCAAATACACTAATACTCAACATACACCGACGCTTTCCTTAGTACTTCAACTTACACCAACCACACCAACATACCTACTAGCTGAACAGTGAATTGCCAAACAAAACCACCCTTCATCACACCAGTAAGAACCAACTTGGTCTCCATTACTCAACTTCACACAACCATAAAACACCTAATTCATCTATCTCGCCAGCAGTCTTTCAATACCTTTCTACAACCACACGGGGCCAAGGCAAATCCATACATCATTCTAGCAAACCGAGCCATGCCTCTATTTCACACTATCATCTCACCTGGCCCATATTACAGGCTCTTACTCACATCCCAATCATCTTACACATCTCCTCCAACCCTATCCTCATTCCAGCCACACACCTTCCTTCTCCTACACTGAACCTGACTGGGATGCTTTCAAACAACACATAGAATTATTAACCTCACCTATTTGACAACATACAACGAAACCTATCTCTGAACATCGATACATCAACTTGATCTCATCCAGGACACATGTACAAAAGCAGCCAACATCGAGCAATAACCAAAGAAAACTCACACCAAACTCTTTATTTACCTTCAAACCGTCACTCAGAACAGAAGACTAAATTAATCTGCTACCAACAACCGTTCCTCTACAGACACATAGATTTAATCAAGTCCTTAGAAACGAAATCTTTATACAGCTAAGACCGAAAGACCGAACAACAATCACTGGTCACAGGTGAACTCATAACAACAAGCAGACAAACAGCGTATAAAAAACACTAAGCCTTCTCTGGTGAAAGAACTGGTTCATCAAAAAAATCAAGGCATCATACTCCCACCAATTTAATTCAAACGACATCACCCACACAACCACACATCACAGACACTCAGGCTGCTACCAATAATCTTCAAACACATTCACTGTGGAGAACACTACTTCTCCACCCTCACTCCACCTCACCCTAAACGTTATTCAAACACATTCAAAAACATAGAACACTGTAACACTGGCACATCACACAGAAACAACACCAGATAGCCACATCACATCTAGACTTGCTCTTACCTCCTCCCAAGAACTCGTACACTCCATTCCCCAACACAGACATTAAAACTCTCCACAGACACCTTCCCCCCCAAGGCTGCCTGGTGCTTCTGGCCTAAAATCCATATTATCCTAAAACACCTTACCTGAAATCTATCATTACTGCCTACAACAAACGCTCCTTCAATCCGTCACCTTGCTCTGGATAACTGTCCCTTCCGCTCTTCAAAAGCTGCTACTGGCTATCCTCCTTTCCTAAACCCAATAAAATCCACTCTGACCCAAGAAACTATCACCCTATTCACCTCCTCGATACTTGTAGGAAAAACTCTTTGAAAAACTCATCAATCATCGCTCTTTCGCCAGATACCTGGAACACAATTCTCCACTTTCTGATGGCCAGTTTGACTTCAGATACACAGATCCACACAGGATGCCATTAACATCATTCTCAACTACATCCACATAAACACAAAACAACAAACAAGGACAGCCTGGTATTGCAAAAGACTTGAAAAAGCCTTTGACACTGTCTGGCACAGAAGGCGGCTCAAGTACAAACTCTGCACTAACTGCTTTAAAACCCTGCCCTCTCCACTTACACGTAAACTCCTCTGCATCTTCCTAGACGGCCGTACCATGAGAAATTAAATTCCAAGGCTGTTACTCTGACAACTACACAACTAACTAGGGCCGAGTACCAGGGGGGCGCGGTGGGGGCGGGGGCCGGGGGGGGGGGGGGGGGGGGGCGAGGGCGCGGGGGGGGCGCGGGGGGGGGGGCGCGGGGGCGGGGGCGGGGGGGGGCGGGGGGCGGCACGGGGGGGGGTCGTGGGCGGGGGGTGTGGGGGGGGGGTCGGGGCGGGGGTCGTGGGGGGGTCGGGGGCGGGGTCGTTGGCGGGGGTCGGGGGCGGGGGTCGTGGGCGGGGGGGTCGTGGGTGGGGGTCGTGGGGGGGGTTTTATGGGCGGGGCGTGGGCGGGGGTCGTGGGGGGGGGGTCGTGGGCGGGGGTCGTGGGGGGGGTCGTGGGCGGGGTAAGGCATTAGCACATGGTGTAAAAAGGTATTAGCACACAGGGTGAAAACGGCACCCTTTGATACGGCGCCCTTGAAAAAAAACCCCTTACTTATTATATATGATATATATATATATATGTTATAGGTATATTATATGTATATAGGTAGTAGGTTGGTAACAGCAACCCCCCGGGGAAAAGTACACCGTCTGCCAGATGACTGTGAAAAAAAAACCTGTAACTGTTTTCATAGGGTGGATTGCTGGTTTTTTTTTCTGCTCATAAACACGCTAAGAAAACAGGGATATTTTGCTTTCCTATTACACTTTGGTCACATTTCACAGAACCACTGCATAATATATATACAAACATCGGGTTTTTCTCCTTTTTCAAAATAGCTTTTGTTCTTTTTTTTTCTTCTATTGCCAGGGGAAGTGGAAAAGAATCTTTCCTCTTTAAGCCATGCGTGTCGATGGGGGACAAAATCCCCGGGCAAGGGGTTTAAACCCCTTCCCCGATAAAATTTTACAAAAAAAGGAGAAGAAAAAACTTTATAAAACTGGGTTGCTTAAATGTGCGGGGAGTAGTGCGGATGACAAAAAAAACAGATATTGCTGATGTTATGAATGAAAAAAATTTGGATGTCCGGGCCCCCTAAGCAAACAAAGCTGAAGGGGGTAGGAGAGTTTCAGTGGGGGGAAATAAAGGGATTAAATTGGAGTATCTGAGAGAGTTAAGCAAAGGAAGGGGGAGCAGTAAAAGTTAAAGATCATTATGGGGAAAGGGAAAAAAGAATTGAAAGTGTAAAATTTAGAAAAATGTGGGTTAAAATAAAGGGGGGATGCGAGAAAAGGGCATAATAAGCGTGTATGCACCTGGAGAAGAGAGGAATAGAGGGAGAGAGAGATTTTGGGGGGATGTTAAGTGATGTATAGGAGCCCTTTTAACCAAATGAGAGAGTAATTTGGTAGGGACTTGAATGCTAAAGTAGGAAAAATTTTAGAGAGGGTGTGGTAGGAAGTTTGGGGTGCCCGGGTTTTAAATGATAATGGGAGCCCTTTGATTGAACTTTGTATAGAAAGGGGGTTTTTTTTTATAGGTAATACATATTTTTAAAAAAAAGAGGATAAATAAGTATACACGATTATGTAGGGCGAATGACGTGTTTGTTGGATTATGTATTGGTAGATAAAAGACTGTTGATAGACTTCAGGATGTACATGTTTATAGAGGGGCCACAGATATATCAGATCATTTCTAGTTGTAGCTACCTGGGGTAAAAAGGAGATGGGGGTACAAGGAATAGAAACATCAGGGGAAGGAGAGGTGAAGGTTATAAACTAAAAGAGGGGGGCAGTTAGGGGAAGATATAAACGCTTTTTTGGGGATAGATGGGCTAATGGAGATAGGCAAAGGGGTCGAAGAGGATGGGTAGGGTTTTAAAAAGTAGTGTTAGATGTTTGCAGAAGTTTGTGGTTAAGGAAAGTGGGGGCAGGAGGGGGAAAAGGAGGGTTTGGTGGGAAAGAGATGTAAAAGAGTAGAAAGGGGGAAAAAGTTAGCATTGAGAATTTTTTTCAAAATAGAAGTGATGCAAGGGGGGAAGAGTATATGGGAAAAAAAGAGAAGTTTAAAAGAGTGGTGAAGCAAAATTAAAAAAAGAGAAATGAGAGAGTGGGTGAGTGTTATCAAAAAAATTTTGTTGAAAATAAGAAAAAATTTTGGAGGAGATTAACAAGTTAAGAAAGCCAGAGAAAAATGGATTTGTCAGTTAAAAATAGGAGAAAATAAATGAAAAACGGTCAACAATGCTGATATTCAATCTGAATCGCACACAGTGACACGAGGTATCAGCTATTAAGAAACTACACTTACAAACGTTAGCAACACGTGAAAGTTACTCGAGAAATAACTTCTTACAATGCACTGATTACTGTCAACTAGGATGGGATCACAATCTGAAACACAAGGGACAACAACAACACTCAAGTGAGCACACTAGCCACAGAAACGTCTTTCTGCAATGGCTTGTGGCATCAACAAGAGATGGCATTACTAGTTTCAAGTAATCGTTTTCCGACAAGGCGTCCCCTTTGGAGAAACTACTACTTGGACTAGGAGACATTGTAGGGATAGGCAGAGCACTCAAAGCAGTCTGAGCGTCCTCGGACACTTGAGGCAATACACTATCTTGCATATCTGAAGGTGTAGGTGGAACACAGATGGGAGTGACAGAGTTACCAGTGCCTGACCGCTTGGGTACGCTACTGGAGAATGCATTGGCTTGTAAGGACTTAATGCGTACATCATACTCTGCAGCAGTATGACAGATTTCTGATCCAAGCTGGTAACCCCAGAATGGAACGATCAAGTCGTCAATTTGGGCATGCCATCGGTAAGGGTCGAGCACAATGCGTAAGTCTCGCATGGAAGCAAATCCCAGTAGAAGGTCACCAGGGAAAGTAATCTGGTCGACAATAAGAAAAGCAGCAGTTAAGTCTCTGCCTTGGATAGTAAAGGTGAGTGAAGTCTGACCTCGGACTCGCAGAAGGGAACCAGCTACTCCGCTAAGGGAGGTTACAGTAGTTGGTTCAACGAGGAGGACACGTCGAAACTGCTTCTCTTTAAACAAGCTGATGATATTAACTTGCGCACCAGAGTCCATGAACACATGAACGGGCGCATTATGGACAGAAGCTTGTACTAAAGGACCAATCGTTTCGTTAGGAGTTATATGCAAACAGAAAGGTGGGTTGTCATCGGAGAAGGCATTTTCTACTTCATCCCCAAATTCCTCTACGTCAGAGACGTGTGAAGCAGCATCAACAGCAGGGTTGTCATTCTCAAGGCTGGCTAAGGCTTCATAGAATTTTGGCCCTGGGATGGTTTTTACTCGTTTTCACCTACTACTGTCACGACTGGACGAGTAGACTTGGGCGCTCGGATTCCCCCGAACTGGAAGAATGCCTGGTTCTGGTTAGTTTGTGAACCACGACGTCTGTTTCCTCTCCTGGTTTTCTGCGGTTGGAACGGCCACGGAAAGATCAAAGTACTGCAGGTTGAAGAGAGCGTTGCACTCAATGTGTCATGTCTATGAATTCTATGATAAGTACAGTAGGGAAGATCTGACTGGTACTCATCATCAGTACGATGCTTCTTAGGGTGACTATCATGACAATTAATAGCAATTGGCCACGGTAACCACAATTGTAGCAACTCTTTGACTGTGGGTACTGTACATACTACGGGTGCTATGGGAAAAGATGGCTCTTAACATTTGCTTTGGATGATGGACGCGAGTGATTAAGGTTGGGAGTTTTGGTAGTAGCACAAACTAGAGGAGGTACAGGATTTAGACAAAGTGGTTGCATAGACTTACAAAAAAAGGGAAGGTTCCCTCGGGACACAAATTTTCGTACATGGATTAGAGCTGCAAGCGGTCCCACAGTAGCATCTAGCGGACTTGAATTGTACACATACATAGTGTCAGTGGCATTAGTTGTTTAATAGCTCCAAATGGGGCCCTAATTTGGGCAAACCCATCAAGGGCTGGTTTATCGATATCTTTAAGGTACTTGGAATTTTGACCTTTTTTAAAACGAATGAGGACATTGTTATAAGACGAAGAGAAAAATCATCTAAAGACTCTTCTGGTCTCGGAGCTGTGCAAACTAATTCTTTGAGAACAACAAACGGATCGGTTTCTCGCACCGGTTCAAGATAGTTGCGAATTAACTGTTCATAATCTTGCCACCTGGTTAGATCTTGAAAGTCCTTCATACGAATTAAGTTAAATACATGTGGGGCTGCTGGAGAAAGGTTAGACTCTACTTCCGATACTGATTAAACAACTCTCAGATGGAAGACCATCAACTGAAGCATCAGCTCTGGCTCGAACAGCGGAAAACCAACCTTCAAGGTTGTCTGGATTACCATTGAACAATGGCATAGCATCATACGGATCACGACTAAAATTACGCAGGCTAGAAGTCTGAGTATTTCTATCGTTTGATAAGGAGTTACTCGAATTTTGGGCTGACGCATTAATGGTTGTAGTAGCAGCATGTGCTGAGGCATTGCTTGAGAAGACTTGAGACATGTTTGCAAAATGTAAAACAAGAATTTAGAGAAACAAAAGAAAACGTAGCTGAGGAATACACAACACAGTGAACTTAAATGGGAAAAAAATTGCTTAACGATTCTGCATAAGTAATTAAAAATTGACAGGTCACACAGTAAGCAAAGAACTCACACAAGAAAAATACGCAACTGAATGAACAACACTTTGAAAATCAAGAGAACTTGCACTTTACTCAAATCTGATTTTCTCAACTTTACTTTAAATTGAATGAATGGCACAGTGAGTTGTCTTTACTTTCAATGCAATAGGGAAACACACAATAAAATGATAAAATGGACTCAATTAAACTTGTGCAAAAACAAACTGGTACACAATTCACTGAATTAAAATAAAATGGCACAGAAAGAATAAAATATTATGCACAGATCAGAGCATATGAAACTGAACTGAAATAAACTGTAGCAATATTGCAAATGACAATTGCTAATTAAAAAGTATTGCACAACACTGCATAAAATCTCTGCGAAAAAACTTTAATGGCAACACAATCTTTGCACAAGAATTATTGCAAAATGAGTCAATGTGCAATCATAAAAAAATTATTACACACGCAAGAAAAGAAATATATCAAGGAATGAACTGAGGGAACAATTTGACTCTTAACTGCAGCTTAAACAACACTTAACAAGCAAAAGAACAATTTACTCTAAAAGAAGAACTTAAAAATTGCACTAAGAGTGAATTTGTTCAATGAAACATGAAAAAAAATAATAGGTGCTAAAACACATAACAAAAAAGTTTGAACACTTACAGTGATGCAGAACACAACACATCAACATAAACACAATACTAGAATTTTCTTGCAATGAAACTTGATGTGTGAAAAATTTTGTAAAAGTGATTTCTTGCTTGCACAAAATAATGGCACTAATATCTGTGGAAATAAGACAACTTAGACACTGGCTAAATGAAAAGAATATGAACACAAGAATGTTCAACACACGGAAAAAAAAAAGAATATACAAATGCTGGGATGAAAAAAATTATATATAACTGAGACAACACTGAGTTGTGATGCAGGACACAATTAAATAAATTACTGGATTACTCCACTGAATCACTGAGACACTAGGTGATTCTGAAGTGTAAACACAAGTCTATACTGCTCATATGTTGCACAAAAAAACAAGGAAAAAAACTAAGTGTATAAAAGTGTATAAAAAGTGTATAAAAAGACACACAACACAACAGACAAAAGATAATGCACGAAAATTAACACTGAATTAAAGGGAGATAAAAAGATTTTTGCAAACAAACACTGAGTCTGATCGAGAGTCCCCTGAATGTCCTAAGAAAATCACTGGAACACAAAAGAAATGTCTCAACACTCGAAAAAATGTCTCTATGAAAAAAATATTAATTATCGCTGTAACGACTTGGTGAAGAATGAGGTAGATGGTAGTGGAGAGTAGAGGATTGTTTATGTCGTCTTGCTGCTGTCCTCTGCACACGTGATCGTAGAATTGCGCTTACATCGACGACAGACACACAGGAGGCTTTCAACGGTGGCGCGAAACACACTCTAGCTCTTGACCCCCTATGTGGTCCTTAGAATATGGTGCTGCTACAACCCTTAGTAGTGCGCCAAAACACTGGTAGAGGTTGGGTGAATACCACAACAAAGTAAGAGTGGTTGGGTTTGTGGGTTAACAGGGCTAAGACCTGGCAATGGTGAGACACACGTGGTGAGTGGGTGGTTGGGCCTATGGGTTGAACGGCGTAAAGCCTCACTGAGGACAGCCCACTGCCGCGAAGAAAATTCTAAGCCGGCTAGCTTAAAATACACCACGAAATACCACAACACCACAAGGATGAAAAAGAGCACTCAGAATTGCTTGGAGCTTGATCACAAGCGATGAAGACTACTCACGTGGCTTGCTTGAGAAACTGGGGTAAGAAACTGGGTTAGTTGCTAGCTGGCTTATCTTAACCCTTCACACAGAATAGCTTGATAACTTCACACGATGACCCACAGCAGGGGTGGAAGCTGGTTTGGCAGGCAAAGGAACTGGATGGAGTAGACTAGGCTCGACTGGGCTCCCTCACCACAGACTGGAAGCTGGCTTATTTTGCAAACTCGGGTCAACCCCTCGGGAGTGATGCAAATAAGCAGATAAACACTAATACAAAGAGACTGACCAGTGAATGGTGTAGAAGCTGGTAGGAGCTTGGGCGGGAGAACTGGCTGAGATAGCTGGCTGGCGTTAACCTTCTCGGTAGGCCTACTCGCAAGATGGCAGGCTCGGTCGAAATTTATCTCCAGAAATCGCTGTAATCGTTAGAATTACAGGCCCTCCATTGCCACCATTTATCGTATGGGTTCTTAAATGGAGATATCGAGGGTTGAAGGTAGACACTTGTTGGATGGTAACGATATATATTGTCAGACTGAGATGATGGGAGATGGAGCCCAGCCTTGCCGTGTTCTAGCCTGGATGATCTACCGCCGACTGAGGCCGAGGCAGAGGTACGAACGTACACATGCACATCCCATGACGTCACACAAAGTCACAGGCCTAAAAGGGATCTCCTATCTAAAGCACATGGATGATACTATATGCTATGCTATATAACACAGGGATCAGCAACTATGCTGACACCTTTTTCTGTAAGATTCTGGCCAGTGTCTGGGGAAAATTGGGAGTGAGTTGAGCTGTGGGCCCTTTGTGCAGCCAGCAGTTCATGACCAGTACATACTGGCATCTGTCAGCCTTGAAGCTAGTGTCACTCTCTGCATAGTAGTCAAGGGGATTCACACCCCCTTGTATACAGGAATTTATGAGGTGCAGGCAGGTCACTAATATCGACTGAATATTGCAGGAATTAAGGCTCCCGGTTGCACGTGGTTCTGAGGGGAAGTTCACAGGCACTAAAGCTTAGGGATGTTGAAGACCGGGACAAATTCTCCAACACCAAGTAAGTTAGTCCTTCATACGTGCATGCAGGCGAGATTTCTTGCAACATCAGTCATTCATGAAAATCTGTCCTATAAGCCATTTGTGAGGCTGAGGTTCTGACCTCAGGGCTCGGTGTCAACAGAGCTTGCCAGGGTAGACAACTCACATGGAGGCAGTCCAGACAAATTTTCACAGGAGAAAAGAAAAAACATATAACTAGGGAAGGTGGCAGGGGTAGGTCTCCATAACAGGTTTTGTGCCATTATAAATATAAAGTGTAGTTCACCGAATGTGAAATGTATTCTATCATAAGTGAAAAGTGAAAACACTTGAGGAACGCGGGATGTATGAGCATATATGATTATAAATATCACGGGTGAAGGATTTTCATAATAGTGATACAAGGCCTACATATACGACAACTATGTCATCAACAACTGGCAACCTGTCATCGCCCTGCTGCCATTGCAAGTACTTCTCACCTATTATGGTTGCATGTTGTCAGATTCTGGTCTCTGCATCACTGCTAGATACTGGTCACTCACTCCTGCAAGCTATTAACAGAATTAGAGTAGAAACAGCATAGATAAGGTGTAGATAGGGTTGTTGAGAGCGTGAGGTGATAGAAGCTGCCTAACGACGGGTAACGTTAGACACACACACACACACACACACACACACACACACACCCCACACACCACACACCACACCACACACACACACACCCACACACACACACACCAACACAACACACACACGCACACACACACACACACACACAAGGGTAGACACTTTTGGAAAGTTGAGAGAGGCTAAGCTTTAGAACCTAGTATTACTTTCCGTATTTTATAAGTAAAATTGATAAGTGTTAGAATTACTATTGGTATGTTTAGAATTACTGGTATTACTACTGGTATTTATTAGCAGTATGAATACTTAGAAGTGAGGGCACACACACACACACATACATACACACACACATACATACAAACACACTGTTCACCCTCCAACCTACCCACCACTGGACATCCTGTCCCAAGTTCTCTCTCTCCCTTCTGCTGTTTCTCTCCCCTTCGCTCTCCCCCCCTCCCTCCCTCTCTCTCTACCCTTTTCAATCTCTCTCTCTCCCCCTCTCTCTCTCTTTCCTCTCTCTCTCTCTCTCTCCTCTCTCTCTCTCTAACTTTCTATCTCTCCCTCTCTATCCATTTTTTCCCCTCCCTCTCCTCTATCTCTCTCTCTTCCTTACTATCTTCTCTCTCCACCTCTCGTTCTCTCTCCCCTCCTCACATGCACCTTCCATTCATCTTCCCTTTCCTCCTACCCCTCCCCCCTGGCTTCCCCTCACTCCCCTTCCTTCCCACTCATTATCCCTAGCCTTCTCCATAGCATTCTCTCTCCCTCTCTCTCTATCCCTCTCTCTCTCCCTCCCTGTTTCTCACACACAAGCCCCTTTCCATGGTAAAAAAAATGGGTAACGCAAGAGGGAGGAGACCCAGGGGTCTGGAGGTCGAACCCAGGAGGGAGGAACCTGGGAGGGAAGATTGGGAGTTAGAGCTCACAAAAATGGAGGAAGAGTGAGGAAGGAAGCTAGCAGAGCTAGGCAGGGTAATGGAGGAGAGGATAGCTGAAGAGAGCAGGAAGTGGGGACTGCAAGTCTTAGCAGCAGAAGATAAGATAAAATGCTTAGAAGAGGAGCTAAACAACCTGAAACAGAATAGAGAGACAAATGACAGTACAGGCATGACATCAGGAACTTCTATAGCAGTCACAGACGAGGGGGCTGCAGGGGACATGACTTATGCAGAGAATCTAACAGTCAACTACAGTGGCAGGGAACAGCTGAGCAGGGTAGACAGCCCACTGAGCATAGGGGCTGCAGTAGGTCCAGGGGTTGAAGTAAGGAACGTTTCGATGGAAGGAGCTAAAGCACCTCAGAGGATGCAAAGAGAGACACAGTGGGAGGAGGAGAGGGAGAGATAGTGTTTGTCTATGGGCTCCAAGAAGTTGAAGGGGAAACCTATGATGAAAGAAACCAGGGGGAGAAGAAAGCGATCGAAGGTATCTTGAAAGCAATAGGTGAGGGAGACATGACCTAGGTGGCAAATTTTCGGAGAATTGGATGGTTTGCGGGCAGAAGGAGACAGCCTGTCAAAGTAGTCTTCAAGGCAGAATCAGCTCGAACCAGGGTCCTGTAGGAGAAGCCACGACTGAGGGACAATCCAGAGTACTGGAGAGTGTACCTCGATTGCTACAGAACACAGCAGGAAAGGACGATACTGAGAGAGAGGGTACAAAGATGAAAGGAGGAATGGGAAGCATCAATGAAGACGAGC
This sequence comes from Cherax quadricarinatus, assembly GCF_026875155.1. NCBI lineage: Eukaryota > Metazoa > Arthropoda > Malacostraca > Decapoda > Parastacidae > Cherax > Cherax quadricarinatus. The sequence goes on from NC_069442.1 coordinate 1,335,440, forward strand.
AGAACCCAGACTCAGGTGGAAGGACAAATACACCCTACAGAGACAGCCACAGAAGGACTCCAACCACACCAACCCTGAAGCAACTGAATAATCTCAACCAAAACCCACACACTGTTCCCTCTGCCTGCATCCCCCCAATCACAAACCCCCACCCCTACAGCAGCCCCTTTTTTGGGACTCTGCCCTCACCCCCCACCATAAATCCCACCCACACTATGACAACCCCAACGCAGCTGAACAATCCGAACCAAAACCCACACACTGTTCCCTCTGCCCTCACCCCATCACAAACCCCTGCTACAGCAGCTCCATACGGGCACTCTGCCAACCCCCCATCCACAAACCCCCCCCACACCACAAACCCCATAGCCCCCCAGGTCTCCCGCTCCCCAACCCCCAAAATTCTCCCAGGGCCACCGTAAGAGACAAAAGCTGAAGGTGTGTACACAAACATAGATGGAATAGCAAAAAATAACGAGGAGTGGCATGAAAAAACCAACGAGAAGTCCCTGGACCCTCATAGCGTCACAGAAACGAAAATCACTGAGACAATAACAGATGCAGTCTTCCACCAGGATATCAGATCCTGAGGAAAAATTTGAAGGAGCTGAGGGGAGGAGGGTTGCACTGCTCATAAAAATCCCATGGAGCTTTGAGGAAATAGAAGGCATGGACGAATTAGAGAAAGGGACTACATAGTAGGTACAATTTAATCTGGGGAACATAAGATAGTCATTACTGTGATGTAATAACCCACCACAGAACTTTCAGGAGGCCAAGAGAGGAATATGATGAGAACAACAGAGCGATGGTGGACACATTGGCTGAGGTGGCACGAAGAGCTCAATCGTGCAGAGCAAAGTTACTTGTTATGGGTGATTTCAACCACAGGGAGATCGATTGGGAAAACCTGGAGCCTCAAGGGGGCCCCCAAAAAATGGAGAGCCTAGATGATGGATTTTGGTACTGGAAAACCCCATGCATCAACACATCTGGGACACTACCAGAGAGAGAGAGGAGAGGATGGAAACCCGCAAAAACTGGACCTTGTGTTCACCCTGATTTGCTCAGACATTGATGACATCACATATGAGAGGCCCCTCGGATGAGTGACCATGTTGTCCTGAGTTTGATTACATAGTAGAGTTACAGGTTGAGAGGGTAACAGGAGTCAAACGGGAAAAGCCAAACTATAAAAGGGGGGATTTCACAGGTAAAGGAACTTCCCTGCAGGGGGTGCAGTGGGGCAAAGAAATGGTAGGAAAGTCAGTAAATGAAATGATGGAATATGTAACAACAAAATGCAAGGAGTCAGAGGAAAGGTTTGTTCCCAAGGGCAACAGAAACAATGGGAAGAACAAATCGAGTCCTTGGTTTACCCGAAGGTGAAGGGAGGTAAAAAACTAAAGTGCAAGGAGATCAGTCTAAGAGCCAGAAACTAATATGCGCAGATAAGGAGGGAGGCCCAGCGACAGTACGAAAACGATATGGCATCGAAAGCGAAGTCTGACCCGAAACTGCTGTTTAGCCACATTAGGAGAAAGACGACAGTCAAAGACCAGGTGATCAGGCTGAGGTAAGAAAGGGGGGGAACTCACAAAAACGATCAAGATGTTACACACACAACAACACACACCAACACAACAAAAACCAACACACCACACAAAACCAAAAAAAAAGGGTAGACACTTGTGAAAGTGAAGAGGCTAAGTTTTTAAAACCTAGATTCTTTCCGATTTTAAAAGAAAATTGAAAAAGTTTTAAAAAATTATATTGGAATTTTAAAATTACTGGTTTTACTACTGGTTTTTTTATTGCAGTATGAATACTAGAGTGGGGGCACACACACAACACACACCATTACATACACATCACTACAACTACTCAACAGAATTCAAAGAAGTGTTCAAGAGGAGACAGAAGGGACCCAGAAAGCGGAGGAGTGGGGCAACACCATTTGCTGACACAGTGCACACAACCGAGAAGAAGTGAAGAGGCTTCTGAGGACTAGATACTCAAAGCAATGGGCCAGATAACATCTCCCCTGGGTATTGAAGAGGACAGAGGCGCTATGTTTTACCCTAACAACATATTCAATCTCTATCGAACAGGAGATTGCCTGAGGCATGGAAGACAGCAAATGTAGCCCAATCTTTAAAAAGGAGAAGACATGAAGCATTAAACTCAGCCAGTGTCCCTGGACATGTTTATATGCAAATCATGGAGAAATTATCAGGAGAAGAGTGGTGGAACACCTAAAAGGAATGATCTCATCAACAGAAAGCCAACATGGTTCCCCCAGGACGGGAAATCCTTGTCACAAACCACTGGAGTTCTATGACATGTGACAGCAAAGACAAAGAGAGAGAGGGTGGTGATTCATTTTTTGACTCAAGAAGGGGGGGTTTGACACAGTTCCACACAAGAGATTGGGGCAAAAACTGAGGCCCAAACAGGGATAACAGGAAGGCACTACAATGGATCAGGGGAAACCTTGTCAGGAGACAAACAGCGAGTCATGGGACGTGGCGAGGTGTCAGGTGGGCACCCGTGACCAGCGGGTCCCGCAGGGGGCGTCCTAGGACCAGTGCTTTTTCTGGTATTTGTGAACGACATGACGGAAAAGGAATAGACTCTGAGGTGTCCCCGTTTGCAGATGACGTGAAGTTGATGAGAAGAATTCACTCGATCGAAGACCAGGGAGAACTCAAAGGGATCTAGACAGGCTGCAGACCTGGTCCAGCAATGGCTTCCCGGAGTTCAATCCCACCAAGTGCAAAGTCATGAAGATTGGGGAAGGGCAAAGAAGGCCGCAGACGGATACAGTCGTGAGGGGTCAGAGACTACAAACCTCACTCAAGGAAAAAGATCTTGGGTGAGTATAACACCAGGCAATCTCCTGAAGCGCACATCAACCCAAAAAACTGCTGCAGCATATGGGCGCCTAGCAAACCTCAGAACAGCATTCCGAATCTTAATAAGGAATCATTCAGGACCCTGTACACCGTGTATGTTAGGCCCATATTTGGGGTATGCGGCACCGTTTGGAAAACCCACACCTACAAGCACGTGAAGAAACTAGAGAAAGTGCAAAGGTTTGCAACAAGACTAGTTCCCCGAGCTAAGAGGTATGTCCTACGAGGAGAGGTTAAGGGAAATCACCTGAGGGACACTGGAGGACAGGAGGGATAGAGGGGACATGATAACGACATACAAAATACTGAGGGGAAATTTGACAAGGTGGAAAAAGACGGGAAATTTTCCCAGAGATTGGACACAGTAACAAGGGGACACAGTTGGAAGCTGAAGACACAGATGAATCACAGGATGTTAGGAAGTATTTCTTCAGCCACAAGTAGTCAAAAGGGGAAATGTTTGGGAAGCGATGTAGTGGAGGCAGGATCCATACATTGCTTTAAGCAGAGGTATGATAAAGCTCACGGCTCGGGAGAGTGGCCTAGTAGCGATCAGTGAAGAGGCGGGGCCAGGAGCTCGGACTCGACCCCCGCAACCTCAAATTTGGTGAGTACAACTAGGTGAGTAAAAAACACACTGTTCAACCTCCAAAAAATACCCACCACTGGACATCTGTCCCAAGCTCTCTCTTCTCCCTTCTCTGTTTCTTCCCTTCGCTCTCCCTCCCTCCCTCCCTCCCTCTCCTCTACCTTCTCAATCTCTCTCTCTCCCCTCCTTCCCTCCTCTCCCCTCTCTCTCTCTGTCTCTCTCTCTCCCCTCTCTCCCCTTTTTCTCTCTCTCTCTCTCTCTCCCTTCCCCTCTCTCCTTCTCTTCCCCAACTCTCTATCTTTTCCCTCTCTATCCATCTTTCCCTCCCTCTCCTCTATCTCTCTCTCTTTTTCCTTACTGTCTTCTCTCTCCACCTCTCTTCTTTTCTCCCCTCCTCACATGCACCTTCCTTTCATCTTCCCTTTCCTCCTCCCCTCCCCCTGGGTTCCCCTCACTCCCCTTCCTTCCCACTCATTATCTCTAGCCTTCTCCATAGCATTCTCTCTCCCTCTCTCTCTATCCCTCTCTCTCTCCCTCCCTGTTTCTCACACACAAGCCCCTTTCCATGGTAAAAAAAAAATGGGTAACGCAAGAGGGAGGAGACCCAGGGGTCTGGAGGTCGAACCCAGGAGGGAGGAACCTGGGAGGGAAGATTGGGAGTTAGAGCTCACAAAAATGGAGGAAGAGTGAGGAAGGAAGCTAGCAAGCTGGCAGGTAAAGGAGGAGAGGTAGTGAAGGGCAGGAAATGGGGGGGCTGCAAGTCTTAGCAGCAAAGATAAGTAAAATGCTTAGAAGAGGGGCTAAAACCCGAAAAAGA
>NC_069442.1:1345260-1379140 GCF_026875155.1 Cherax quadricarinatus
GCTATGGGAATGATGGCTCTTAACACTTGCTTTGGATGATGGACGTGAGTGATTAAGGTTGGGAGTTTTGGTAGTAGCACAAACTAGAGGAGGTACAGGAGTAGACAAAGTGGTTGGCATAGACTTACAATAAGGGAAGGTTCCCTCGGGACACAAATTTCGTACATGGATTAGAGCTGCAAGCGGTCCCACAGTAGCATCTAGCGGACTTGAATTGTACACATACATAGATGTCGGTGGCATTAGTTGTTTAATAGCTCCAAATGCGGCTAATTTGGCAAACCCATCAAGGGCTGGTTTATCGTTATCTTTAAGGTACTTGGAAGTTTGACCTGCTTTAACGAATGAGGACATTAGGTTATTAAGACAAGAGCAAACTCATCTAATGACTCTTCTGGTCTCGGAGCTGTGCAAACTAATTCTTTGAGAACAACAAACGGATCGGTTTCTCGCACCGGTTCAAGATAGTTGCGAATTAACTGTTCATAATCTTGCCACCTGGTTAGATCTTGAAGTCCTTCATACGAATTAAGTTAAATACATGTGAGGCTGCTGGAGAAAGGGTTAGACTCTCCTTTCCGATACTGATTAAACAACTCTCAGATGGAAGACCATCAACTGAAGCATCAGCTCTGGCTCGAACAGCGGAAACCAACCTTCAAGGTTGTCTGGGTTACCATTGAACAATGGCATAGCATCATACGGATCACGACTAAAATTACGCAGGCTAGAAGTCTGAGTATATCTATCGTTTGATAAGGAGTTACTCGAATTTTGGGCTGACGCATTAATGGTTGTAGTAGCAGCATGTGCTGAGGCATCGCTTGAGAAAACTTGAGACATGTTTGCAAAATGTAAAACAAGAATTTAGAGAAACAAAAGAAAACGTAGCTGAGGAATACACAACACAGTGAACTTAAATGGGAAAAAAAATTGCTTAACGATTCTGCATAAGTAATTAAAAATTGACAGGTCACACAGTAAGCAAAGAACTCACACAAGAAAAATACGCAACTGAATGAACAACACTTTGAAAATCAAGAGAACTTGTACTTTACTCAAATCTGATTTGCTCAACTTTACTTTAAATTGAATGAATGGCACAGTGAGTTGTCTTTACTTTCAATGCAATAGGGAAACACATAATAAAAGATAAATGGACCAATAAACTTGTGCAAAATAAAACAAACTGGACACAATTCACTGAATTAAAATAAAATGGCACAGAAAGAATAAAATATTATGCACAGAACAGAGCATATGAAACTGAACTGAAATAAACTGTAGCAATATTGCAAATGACAAATGCTAATTAAAAAGTATTGCACAACACTGCATAAAATCTCTGCAAAAAACTTTAATGGCAACACAATCTTTGCACAAGAATTATTGCAAAATGAGTCAATGTGCAATCATAAAAAAATTATTACACACACAAGAAAAGAAAATATACAAGGAATGAACTGAGGGAACAATTTGACTCTTAACTGCACTCAAGCAACACTTAACAAGCAAAAGAACAATTTACTCTAAAAGAAGAACTTAAAAATTGCACTAAGAGTGAATTCGTTCAATGAAACATGGAAAATAATAGGTGCTAAAACACAGAACAAAAGGGTTTGAACACTTACAGTGATGCAGAACACAACACATCAACATAAACACAATACTAGAATTTTCTTGCAATGAAACTTGATGTGTGAAAAATTTTGTAAAAGTGATTTCTTGCTTGCACAAAATAATGGCACTAATATCTGTGGAAATAAGACAACTTAGACACGCTAAATGAAAAGAATATGAACACAAGAATGTTCAACACACAGGGAACAAAAAAAGAATACACAAATGCTGTGATGAAAAAAATTATATATAACTGAGACAACACTGAGTTGTGATGCAGGACACAATTAAATAAATTACTGGATTACTCCACTGAATCACTGAGAACACTAGGTGATTCTGAAGTGTAAACACAAGTTCTATACTACTCATATGTTGCACACACAACAAGGAAAAACACTAAGTGTATAAAAGTGTATAAAAAGTGTATAAAAAGACACACAACACAACAGACATAAGATAATGCACGAAAATTAACACTGAATTAAGGAGATAAAAAGATTATTGCAAACAAACACTGAGTCTGATCGAGAGTCACTGAATGTCACTAAGAAAATCACTGGAACACAAAAGAAATGTCTCAACACTCGCAAATGTCTCTATGAAAAAAATATTAATTATCACTGTAATGACTTGATGAAGAATGAGGTAGATGGTAGTGGAGAGTAGAGGATTGTTTATGTCGTCTTGCTGCTGTCCTCTGCACACGTGATCGTAGAATTGCGCTAACATCGACGACAGACACACAGGAGGCTTTCAACGGTGGCGCGAAACACACTCTAGCTCTTGACCCCCTATGTGGTCCTTAGAATATGGTGCTGCTACAACCCTTAGTAGTGCGCCAAAACACTGGTAGAGGTTGGGTGAGTACCACAACACAGTAAGAGTGGTTGGGTTTGTGGGTTAACAGGGCTAAGACCGGGCAATGGTGAGACACACGTGGTGAGTGGGTGGTTGGGCCTATGGGTTGAACGGCGTAAGCCTCACTGAGGACAGCCACACTGCCGCGAAGATATTCTAAGCCGGCTAGCTTAAAATACACCCACGAAATACCACAACACCACAAGGATGAAAAAGAGCACTCAGAATTGCTTGGAGCTTGAATCACAAGCGATGAAGACTACTCACGTGGCTTACTTGAGTACTGGGGTAAGACAACTGGGTAAGTTGCTAGCTGGCTTATCTTAACCCTTCACACAGAATAGCTTGATAACATCACACGATGAGCACAGCAGGGGTGGAAGCTGGCTTGGCAGGCAAAGGAACTGGATGGAGTAGACTAGGCTCGACTGGGCTCCCTCACCACAGACTGGAAGCTGGCTTATTTTGCAAACTCGGGTCAACCCCTCGGGAGTGATGCAAATAAGCAGATAAACACTAATACAAAGAGACTGACCAGTGAATGGTGTAGAAGCTGGTAGGAGCTTGGGTGGGAGAACTGGCTGAGATAGCTGGCTGGCGTTAACCTTCTCGGTAGGCCTACTCGCAAGATGGCAGGCTCGGTCGAAAAAAAAAAAAAAATTTAAATTAGATTATCCAGAAATCGCTGGGTAATCGTTCAGGAATTCCCCCAAGGCCCTCATCCATTGCCACCATTTATCGGGTTATGGGTTCTTATATTTTGGACGATTATCGAGGGATTGAAAATGGGTAGATCCCCCACCCCTATGTTGTGGATGGTCCCCCGATATTATATTTGTCAGGAATGGGAGATGGAAATTTTGGGAGATGGAGCCGGGCCTTGGGAGTTGTTCCTAGCCTTTTGGATGAGATTTTAACCGCACGACTGATAGCCCGGAGGCTGAGGTACGAACGTCACCCAAAATCGGCTTCCATGGAGACAACCACAAAGTCCAGGCAAAAAGGGGAAAAAACTATCCTAGGAAGGTGGCAGGGGTGGTACTATAATGTGTGCTATAATAAAAGGTATCACCGAATTGCGAAACTTTTTTCTGTAAGGAAACCTGGGCGCGTGTCTGAGATATAGATAAAATTGGGGTGAAATTTTCCTTATGTGACAGCCACATTCATGACCTAGTACATAACTGGCAACCCTGTCAGCCTTGCAGCTAGTATTTCCACTCTGGTGCATGTTGTCAGGGGTCTTCACACCCCTTTGTATACAGAATATTACAGTGCAGGCAGTAAAAATCGATGATAATTGCGGGAATAGGGTTGGTTGATGAGCGTGAGGGATTAGAAGGCCTAAGAGGTCTTAGGGAGGCTGACACCACAAACTACTCTCCAACACCAAGTAGTAAACTCCTTCAATACCCTACATCCCACACACACTCTTCAACATCAGTCATTCAAAAAACTCGTCCATAACCACTTATACTCAGTCACCTCACTGGGCAACCAACACATCCACACAACTCACACAGCACCAGACAAATTTCACAGGAAAACAAAAAAACATATAACTACAAGGGGCAGGGGTAGGTCTCCATAACAAGGGGTGCCATTGGAAATTTAAGTGAGACCTAAGTAAAATGTATTCTACCCTATTTAAAAGTGAAAATTGATACAGTGGGGAACATTATATTGGATAATGTTTAGAATTACTGGTAGTAAGGATTTTTCAGTATGAATACTGAAGTGAGGGCACACACACACAACACACATACAACTAAACCCCTGTCATCGCCCTGCTCCAAGAAGATTCAAACCAAGGTTCAAGAGGTGCAGATTGGACTCAGCACGGAGATGGTGTCACTCACCAAGTGCTGACACAGTGAGTAGAAACGAAAGAAAGTGAGATAGGCTTGTTGAGTGAGCTAGAACCTGGAATAGAAACTGCCCCTTAAGAGAGGGTAACGTTAGGACAACAACACAACATCACAAACAGGAGACGACAGAAAGACACAAATGAGTCACACAACACACACAAACAAAACATGAACATTAAACTAAAACACCACACGACACAGACAAAACATGAGACAGATTCTCAGGAGAAGAGTAACACCAGAAAGAAATACTCACACACACACCAACACACACAAACAACACAGCGGCACACACACACGGGATTAAAATTAACAGAGTAAGACAACGAGAGAGAGGGGTGGGTTGATTGCATTTTCTTGGACTGGCAAGAAGGCCGTTTGACACAGTTCCCACAAGAGATTGTGCAAAGCTGAGCAAGCAGGGATAACAGGAAGGGCACTGCAATGGATCAGGAATACTTGTCAGGGTAGACAACAACGAGTCATGGTACGTAGATGTGTCAAGTGGGCACCTGTGACGAGCGGGTCCCACAGGGGTCGGTCCTAGGACCAGTGCTATTTCTGGTATTTGTGAACGACATGACGGAAGGAGTTAGACTCTGAGGTGTCCCTGTTTGCAGATGACGTGAAGTTGAATGAGGAGAATTCAATCTGATCGAGGACCAGGCAGGACTTCAAAGGGATCTAGACAGGCTGCAGACCTGGTCCAGAAAATTTGGCTCCGGGAAAGTTCAATCCGCCAAATGCAAAGTCATGAAGATAGGGGAAGGGAAACAGAAGGCCACAGACCGAGGATAAGTCTAGGGGCAGAGACTACAAACCTCACTCAAGGAAAAAGATCTTGGGGTGAGTATAACACCGGCATATCTCCTGAAGCGCACATCAATCAAATAACTGCTGCAGCATATGGGCGCCTAGCAAACCTCAGAACAACATTCCGAATACCTTAGTAAGGAATCATTCAGACACTGTACACCGTGTATGTAGGCCCCACTTGGAGTATGCGGCACCTGTTTGGAAACCCACACTTAAAGCACGTCAAGAAACTAGAGAAAGTGCAAAGGTTTGCACAAGGTTAGTTCCCAGAGCTAAGGGAATGTCCTACGAGAAAGGATTAAGGGAAATCGGCCTGACGACACTGGAGGACAGGAGGGTAGGGGGACATGATAACGACATATAAAATACTGCGTGGAATAGACAAGGTGGACAAGATAGGATGTTCCAGGGAGGGGACACAGAAACAAGAGGCCACAATTGGAAGCTTGAAGACACAAATGAATCACAGAGATAGTAGGAAGTATTTCTTCAGTCATAGAGTTGTAAGCAGTGGAATAGCCTGGGAAAATGCTAGTGGAGGCAGGCCACATTTCTCAGTTATATAAGACGGGGAGAGAGAGGGCCTGTAGCAACGGTGAAGAGGCGGGGCCAGGAGCTAGGACTCGACCCCGCAACCACAAATAGGTGAGTACAACTAGGTGAGATACACAACACAAGGTTAGCACCGTGAAAGTGAGAGAGGCTAGCTTTAGAACCCCAGTTCTTTCCGTATTTTTAAGTAAATTGATAAGTGTTAGAATCCTACTTTCTATCTTTAGAATTCTGGTTCTCCTCCGTATTTTTAGCAGTATGATACTTAGAAGTCACACACACACCACTCATACTACACTCTCACATACCTCAAACCCTGTTCACCCTCCAACCTACCCACCATGCATCTTGTCCCAATTCTCTCTCTCCCTTCGGCTGTTCTCTCCCCTTCGTTCTCCCTCCCCTCCTCCTCTCTCTCTACCTTCTCAAACTTCTCTCTCTCCTCTTCTCTCTCTCTCTCTCTCTTCTCTCTCTCCCTCTCACTCCTCTCTCTCTCTTCCCTTCTTCTCTCTCTTCTCCATCATCTCTCTCTCCTCTCTCTCTCTATCCTCCCCTCTCTCTCCTCGCTCTCTCTCTCTCTCTCCTGCCCTCTTCTTCCATTAACTTCTATCTCTCCCTCCATCCATCTTCCCTCCCATCTCCTCTATCTCCCTCTTCCTACCCTTCTTCTCACTCTCGTTCTCTCCAACTCCTCACATGGACCTTACAAAATTCCTGGACCTCTACCCCTCCCCCCTGGTTCCTCAATTCCTTCAACTCATTATGAACAGCTCTCCAATAGCATTCTCAAGTCCCCTTGCAGCAATATAACCTATCTCTGCTTAGAAGAGGAGGAAGCTGAGAACCCTGGGGGGAAAAAGAAATTGGAGAGGACAAATAAAATGACTAGCTGACTAGGCGGGGGGGATGACAAGTCAGGAACTTCCTAATATGCAGGTAAAACCTGAACGTAGGGGACTGCAGTAGGATGACATGGAAATTCATGCAGAAACTCTAATTTCAAGTCAACTACAGTGGCAGGGAACAGCTGAGCAGGGTAGACAGCCCACTGAGCATAGGGGCTGCAGTAGGTCCAGGGGTTGAAGTAAGGAACGTTCGATGGAAGGAGCTAAAGCACCTCAGAGGATGCAAAGAGAGACACAGTGGGAGGAGGAGAGGGAGAGATAGTGTTTGTCTATGGGCTCCAAGAAGTTGAAGGGGAAACCTATGATGAAAGAAACCAGGGGGAGAAGAAAGCGATCGAAGGTATCTTGAAAGCAATAGGTGAGGGAGACATGACCCAGGTGGCAAATTTTCGGAGAATTGGGTGGTTTGCGGGCAGAAGGAGACAGCCTGTCAAAGTAGTCTTCAAGGCAGAATCAGCTCGAACCAGGGTCCTGTAGGAGAAGCCACGACTGAGGGACAATCCAGAGTACTGGAGAGTGTACCTCGATTGCTACAGAACACAGCAGGAAAGGACGATACTGAGAGAGAGGGTACAAAGATGAAGGAGGATGGGAAGCATCAATACAGCAACCAGACAGTGAGCAAAAAGCCCAGAGACAGCACAGAAGGACTCCAACCACACCAACCCTGAAGCAACTGAATAATCTCAACCAAAACCCACACACTGTTCCCTCTGCCTGCATCCCCCCAATCACAAACCCCACCCCTACAGCAGCCCCTTTTGGCACTCTGCCCTCACCCCCACCATAAATCCCACCCACACTGTGACAACCCCAACGCAGCTGAACAATCCGAACCAAAACCCACACACTGTTCCCTCTGCCCTCACCCCATCACAAACCCCACTGCTACAGCAGCTCCATACGGGCACTCTGCCATCACCCCCCATCACAAACCCCACCCACACCACAAACCCCCATAGCCCCCCAGGTCTCCCGCTCCCCCAACCCCAATATTCTCCGAGGTCCACCGTAAGAGACAAGAAGCTGAAGGTGTGTACACAAACATAGATGGAATAGCAAAAAATACGAGGAGTGGCATGAAAAAACCAACGAGAAGTCCCTGGACATCATAGCAGTCACAGAAACGAAACTCACTGAGACAATAACAGATGCAGTCTTCCCACCAGGATATCAGATCCTGAGGAAAGATAGAAGGAGCAGAGGGGGAGGAGGGGTTGCACTGCTCATAAAAATCCGATGGAGCTTTGAGGAAATAGAAGGCATGGACGAGATTAGAGAAAGGGACTACATAGTAGGTACAATTCAATCTGGGGAACATAAGATAGTCATTACTGTGATGTATAACCCACCACAGAACTGCAGGAGGCCAAGAGAGGAATATGATGAGAACAACAGAGCGATGGTGGACACATTGGCTGAGGTGGCACGAAGAGCTCAATCGTGCAGAGCAAAGTTACTTGTTATGGGTGATTTCAACCACAGGGAGATCGATTGGGAAAACCTGGAGTCTCATGGGGGCCCCAAAACATGGAGAGCCTAGATGATGGATGTGGTACTGGAAAACCCCATGCATCAACACATCTGGGACACTACCAGAGAGAGAGAGGAGAGGATGAACCAGCAAGACTGGACCTTGTGTTCACCCTGAGTAGCTCAGACATTGATGACATCACATATGAGAGGCCCCTCGGAGTGAGTGACCATGTTGTCCTGAGTTTTGATTACATAGTAGAGTTTCAGGTGGAGAGGGTAACAGGAGTCAAACGGGAAAAGCCAAACTATAAAAGGGGGGATTACACAGGTATAAGGAACTTCCTGCAGGAGGTGCAGTGGGACAAAGAAATGGTAGGAAAGTCAGTAAATGAAATGATGGAATATGTAACAACAAAATGCAAGGAGTCAGAGGAAAGGTTTGTTCCCAAGGGCAACAGAAACAATGGGAAGAACAAATCGAGTCCTTGGTTTACCCGAAGGTGAAGGGAGGTAGAAACTAAGTGCAAGGAGATCAGTCTAAGAGCCAGAAACTAATATGCGCAGATAAGGAGGGAGGCCCAGCGACAGTACGAAAACGATATGGCATCGAAAGCCAAGTCTGACCCGAAACTGCTGTTTAGCCACATTAGGAAAAAGACGACAGTCAAAGACCAGGTGATCAGGCTGAGGTAAGAAGGTGGGGAACTCACAAGAAACGATCAAGATGTTTGCAAGGAGCTCAACATGAGATTTAAGGAAGTATTCATAATGGAAATAGGAAGGACTCTGGGAAGACAACACAGAGGGGGACACCAACAGGGAACAGACCAAAAAGTGCTTGATGATATGCACACTACTGAGGAGGTGAAGAAGCTGCTAAGTGACCTAGATACCTCAAAGGCAATGGGACTGGACATCTCCCAGTGGATCCTCGAGGAGGGAGCAGATACACTGTGTGCCATTAACCACAATCTTCAACACATCCCTTGAAACTGGGCAACTAACTGAGGTATGGAAGACCGCAAATGTAGTTCCCATTTTTTAAAAAGGAGACAAAAAAGAGGCACTAATTTACAGACCAGTGTCGCTGACGTGTATAGTATGCAAAGTCATGGAGAAGATTATCAACAGGAGAGTTGAGGAGCACCTGGAACGGAACAAGATTATAAACGCCAACCAGCACCCATTCATGGAAGACAAATCCTGTGTCACAAACCTTCTGGAGTTTTATGACAAAGTTACAGAAGTAAAACACGAGAGAGAGGGGTGGGTTGATTGCATTTTCCTGGAATGAAAGAAGGCCTTCGACACAGATCCTAACAAGCGACTAGTGCAGAAATTAGAGGATCAAGCGCGTATAACAGGAAGGGCATTGCAATGGATCAGAGAATACCTGACAGGGAGGCAACAACGAGTCATGGTACGGGATGAGATATCACAGTGCGCACCTGTGACGAGCGGGGTCCCACAGGGGTCGGTCCTAGGACCAGCAATATTTTTCGAATATGTGAATGACATGATGGAAGGGATAGACTGAGAGGTGTCCCTGTTCGCAGATGATGTGAAGTTAATAAGGAGAATTAAATCAGAAGAGGATCAGGCAGGACTTCAAAGAGACCTGGACAGGCTGGACACATGGTCCAGCAACTAGTAGCGATCAGTGAAAAGGCGGGGCCAGGAGCTGAGTCTCAACCCCTGCAACCACAATTAGGTGAGTACAATTAGGTGAGTACACATATACACACTCACGCTCACACACACACACACACTCATACACACACACACACACACACACACACACACACAACACACAAAACACACACACACACACACACACACACACACACACACACACACACACACATGACATAGCATCAAAAGTAAAGACTGACCCGAAGCTGTTGTACAGCCACATCAGGAGGAAAACAACAGTCAAGGACCAGGTAATCAGACGAGGAAGGGTGATGGGGAATTCACAAGAAAACGACCGAGAGGTATGTCAGGAGCTCAACACAAGATTTAAAGAGGTATTTACAGTGGAAACCAGTAGGACTCCAGGAAATCAGAACAGGGGGGCACACCAGCAAGTGCTGGATGAGGTACATATAACCAAGGAGGAGGTGAAGAAGCTGCTATGCGAATTTGCAATCTCAAAGGGGGTGGGGCCAGACAACATCTCTCCATGGCCTTAAAGAGGGGCAGAGATATTGTTTGAGCCATTAACAAAGATCTTCAAACATCATTGAAACTGGGCAACTCTCTGAGGTATGGAAAATGGCAAATGTAGTCCCAATTTTTAAAAAGGACGACAGACATGAGGCACTAAACTACAGACCTGTATCACTAACGTGTATAGTAGCAAGGGCATGGGGAAGATCATCAGGAGGAGATTTGGGGAAGCACCTGGAAAGAAACAAGTGTAAAAATTGACAACGAGCAAAGGGTTTTCAGGGAAGGAAAATCCTGTTCACAAACCTATTTGAGTTTTATGACAAGTGACAGAATAGACAAGAGAGAGAGGGTGGATCGACTGCATATTTTGGGACTGCAAGGGAAGGCCTTCGACACAGTTCCTCACAAGAGGTTACTGCAAAAGCTAGAGGATCAGGCACAATAACAGGAAAGGCACTGCAATGATCAGAGAATAACTGACAGGGAGGCAACAACGAGTCATGGTACGCCGACGAGGTGTCCAAAGTGGGGGCCTGTGACAAGCGGGGTTCCACAGGGGTCAGTCCTAGACCTGTGCTGTTCTTGGTATATGTGAAACGACATAACGGAAGGGTTAGACTCAGAGTGTCTTGTTTGCAGTGATGCGAAGTTAATGAGAAGAATCAATTCGGATGGGGATCAGGCAGACTACAAGGACCTGGACAGGACTACAAGCCTGGTCTGCACGGGCTCCTTGAATTTACCCTGCCAAATGGGGCAAAGTCATGAAGATTATTTTTATTTTTCGGGTAAGGGCAAGAAGGACGCAGACACCAATATAGTTTAAATGGCCAAAAAAAAAAAAACAGACTGCAAACCTCATCAAGGAAAAGATTCTGGGGGTGAGTATTACACTAGCATATTCCTGAGGCGCACATCAATCAGATAACTCTGAGCATACGGCGCCTGGGAAACCTACGGATAGCATTCCGATACCTCAGTAAGGAATAGTTTAGGGGACTCTGTTTACCATTTACATCAGGGCCCATACTGGAGTTTGCAGCACCAGTTTGGAAATCACTCCTTGTCAAAGCACGTCAAGAAATTAGAGAAAGTGCAAAAGTTTTTGCAACAAGACTAGTCCGAGCTACGGGGATTGTCCTACGAAGAAAGGTTGAGGGAATCGGCCTGACAAACTGGAGGACAGGTGGGTCAGGAGACATGATAACGACATATTAAATACTGCGGGGGGGGTGGGGGCACGGGGGGGGAAAAAAATATTTTTTTTGACAGGTGGGACAAAGACGGGATGTTCCAGAGAAGGGACACAGACACAAGAGAGTCACATTGGAAGTTGAAGACTCAGATGAATCAATGGATGATAGGAAGTATTCTTAGTCTTAAGGAGTAGTCAGGCGTTGTGGAATAGCCTAGAAGTGACGTAGTGGAGGCGGGACCAACATAGTTTTTAGGTGAGATATGATAGAGCCTCATGGGGCAAGGAAGAGAGGACTAGTAGCAATCAGCGAAGAGCGGGGCCAGGAGCTGTGATCGACCCTGCAACCACAAAATAGGTGAGTACACACACAAACACCCTACCCACAGCCACACAGACCACACAGCCACACACACACACACACACACTCACACGCACACACACACACACACCACAACCCCAACACAACACATATACACACACACCTTACACCACACACCATACACACACACAATAACACACCATAACCACAGACACAAACACACCACACACACACCCAACACACACACCACACAACCCACACAAACAACCACACACACCACACACACACACACACACAACCACACACACCCACCCACACAGACACACACATACACCCACACACCATACCTACACCACACAACCACCACACACATACACACACATTCAACCCCCCCCCTCCAACCTCACTACCCCGAAACGAACACTACCCCACTCTTATCTCCCAACTCTATCAAACCAACCAACATCCCCCCCCCCCCCCCCCCCCCCCCCAATCCCCCCCCCCCCCCCCCCCCCCCAAATCCCCTACCCCCCCCCCCCCCCCCCCCCCACCCCCCCCCCCCTTTTAAACATCTAGCCATAACCAGCCACTATCCCCATCACCACCCATCCATTCCCAACTAACTAAGACAATAGCCTCCATTTCTAACCTATGAACGTCGCATAAGTAAATACCCGTATTTTAGTAGTGCCAATCCTTTTATAGCTTGGGGATTTTTTTCAAAGGATGTCTGTGGGCGTGCTGTGTAGTGTGTTGTGCACAAAACACGACACACCTGTGTGTGTACTCACTCCCATGCTTCACCCTGTAGCTTCCGCACGCGTTGCAGGGGGTCGAGTCCGAGCTCCTCCGGGCACCAGCCTCTTCACTGATCGATACTAGGTACTCTCCCTGAACCGTGAGCTCTTCTTACCTCTGGTAATGCTATGTATAGTTCCTGTCTCCTCTACATCGTTTCCAATCTTTTCCACTTACTGACTACTTCTGTGGTAACTGATGAAATTCTTCCTAACATCCCTGTGATTCATCTGTGTTCTTCAACTTCCAACTGTGTCCCCTGTTATACTGTGTCCAATTCAGTAAGCAGCCTGTCTTCGTCACCTTGTCAATTCCTTCAGTATTTTGTATGTCGTTATCATGTTCCCCCCTACCTCTCCTGTCCTCCAGTGTCGTCAGGATGATTTCCCTTAACCTCTCCTCGTAGGACATACCTCTTAGCTCTGGGGACTAGTCTTGTTGCAAACCTTTGCACTTTCTCTAGTTTCTTTACAGTGCTTGGCTAGGTGTGAGTTCCAACTGGTGCCGCATACCTCCAATATGGGCCTGCCTAAACGTTACACGGTTGTGTACAGGGTCCTGAACGATTCCTTCATTAAGATGTCGGAATGCTGTTTTGAGGTTTGCTAGGCTCCCCAATTGCTGCAGCCAGTTATTTGATTGATGTGCGATTCGGAGATGTGCCTGGTGTTATATCCCACCAAGTTCTTTTTCCTTGGTGAGGTTTGTTGTAGTCTCTGCCCCCTAGAATAGCTACTCCGTTGCGGTCTTCTTTGCCCTTCCCCACTCTTCATGACTTTGCACTTGGTGTGTGTGTGTGTTGTGTGTTGTGTGTGTGTGTGTGTGTGTGTGGGTGTGTGATGGGTGTGTGTTGTGTGTGTGTGTGTGTGTGTTTGTGTGTGTGTGTTGTGTGCTAGTGTGTGTGTGTGGGGGTGTGTGTGTGTGTGTGTGTGTGGTGTGCGTGACTTGTGTCGGGGCTCACCTAATTGTGGTTGCTGGGGTCGAGATCAGCTCCTTGCCCCGCCTCTTCACTGAGTGCTATTAGGTCCTCTCTCTCCCTGCTCCATGAGCATTATCATACCTCATCTTAAAGTTGTCTATGGTTCCTGCCTCCACTACCTCACTTCCTAGGCTATTCCACTTCCTGGCTTCTTTATGACTAAAGAAATAATTCCTAACATCCCTTTGACTCATCTTGGTCTTCAGCTTCCAATTGTGATCCCTTGTTTCTGTGTCCCCTCTCTGGAACATCCTGTCTCTGTCCACCTTGTCTATTCCACGCAGTATTTTGTATGTCTTTATCATGTCTCCCCTGACATGCATACTCCAGTATGGGCCTGACGTACACATCGTACAGTGTCTTTAACGATTCATTACTAAGGTATCGGAACGCTATTTCAGGTTTGCAGTGCGTCCATATGCTGAAGCTGTTTTACTGGTTTGAGGTGTGATGCTGGAGACGTGCTCCGTGTTATACTCACCCCAAGATCTTTCTCCTTTGCAGTCTTTGGCCACCTAGCCTAGACTACGTCTGCGGTCTTCTTTGCCCTTCCCCGATCTTCATGACTTTGTATTTAGTGGGTTTAAATTCGAGAAGCCAGCTGCTGGACCAAGTGTTCAGCCTGTCCACGTTTCTTTGAAGTCCTACCTGGTCGTCATCTGATTTAAGTCTCCTCACTAACTTCACATCATCTGCAAACAGGGACACTTCTGAGTCTAACCCTTCCATCATGTCATTCACATATACCAGAAACAGCACTGGTCTAGGGTCCTTTGCCTCCTGTACCTTTTCCATTCTCTGGTGCACTTAGTTTTGGCCTCTTTACACCTTCGGGTAAACTAAGGACTCACTTTGGTCTTCTCATTATTTCTATTGCCCATGGAAGCAAACCTTTCCTCTGCCTCCATGCATTTTGTTGTTATGTATTCCATCATTTCATTTACTGACTTTCCTGCCAATTCTCTGTCCCACTGAACCTCCTGCAGGAAGTTCCTCATGCCTGTGTAGTACCCCTTTTTATAGTTCGGCTTTTCCCAACTCCTGTTACCCTCTCTACTTGTAATTCTACTATGTATTCAGAACACAGAACCATGTGATCACTACCTCCAAGGGGCCTCTTATGTGTGATGCCCTCAATGTCTGAACTGCTCAGGGTGAACACAAGACCCAGTCTTGCTGGTTCATCCTCCCCTCTCTCTTTGTTAGTGTCCTTAAAATGTTGATGCTTAAGGTTTTCCAGTACCACATCCATCATCTTGGATCTCCATGTTTCGGAACCCCCGTGTGGCTTCAGGTTTTCCCAATCGATCTCCCTGTGGTTGAAATCGCCCATAACCAGTACCTTTGCTCTGCTCGAGTGAGCTCTTCTTGCCATCTTGGCCAGTGTGTCCACCATTGCTCTGTTGTTCTCTTCATATTCCTCTCTTGGCCTCCTGCAGTTTTGTGGTGGATTATACATTACTGCAATGACTACCTTATGTTCCCCAGACGGAAGTGTACCTACTATATAATCCCTTCCTCAAGTCTCGTCAATGCCTTCCATTTCCCCAAATCTCCATCGGTCTTTTATGAGCAGTGCAACCCCTCCTCCCCATCTGCTCCTTCTATCTTTCCTCAGGATCTGATATTCTGGTGGGAAGATTGTACTCACCTATATGTAGTTGCAGGGGTCGATTTATAGCTCCTGGCCCCGCCTCTTCACTGATTGACAGTGGCTTTCTTTGCTCTTGTAAGTCAATATTGAAATTACACATTGTAAACATTGCATGGTAATAGATTCCTTATTACATATCAGTTACACATTGCAAACTTTGCAAAGTAATAAAAATTTGAATTTGATTAATATATTACTAGGACCTCAAAGGAAATAAGACACTTTGATTTTTTTGGGTTATCTTAGGTAATTTACACTTAATAATAATCTTTATTTCTACAAGTATATACAGAAATATGTTCATTGGGTGTGTTCACCTAACAGTAAAATAGGTACCTGGGTGTTAGTCGAATGGTAAGGGTTGCATCCTGGGGACAAAACTGACCTAACTTGCCCAAAATGCTCTGCATATCAAAGGGCTTTGTATATAGTAGCATGTCATTGATGTTAGCTAGGCCTGTATACCTTGTACATGTACTTGTAGAAACTGATTATTATAACTGACATCCTTGAGCTCCTTGTCATGCAGAGCATTTCGGGCAAATTAGGTAAATTTTGTCCCCAGGATACGACCCACACCGGTCGACAAAAGCTCAGGTTCATATTTTACCGATAGGTGAACATGGTCAGTAGGTGTCTTAAAGAAATACTTCCTAATATTTTCACCCGTACCGGGGATCGACCTCCGGATCTCAGTGTGAGCTGAGTGCGCTAGCAATCGAGCTACGGGACATTGTAACTGTATTTATAAGAACATAAAAAAATGAACACTGCAGTAGGCTTACTGGCCCATTCGAGGCAAGTTCAAGTCTCCCACCGGCTTAAGCCAATGACCCAACCTAGTCGGGTCAGGTCACATCCACTTAAAAAAGGAACACGGAACCAGACCCATTAGCACAAGCTAGTCAGGTCCAACTCACAGGCACTCGCACCCACTCATGTATTTATCAAACCTATTTTTGAAACTACACAACGTCTTAGCTTCTATAACGGGACTCGGGAGTTTGTTCCACTCATCCACAACTCTATTACCAAACCAGTGCTTTCCTATACCTTTCCTGAATCTGAATTTTACCAATTTAAAATCATTGCTGCAAGTCCCGTCTTGGCTAGATATTTTTAGCATGCTATTTACATTCCTTTTATTTATTCCTTTTTTCTATTTATACACCTCGATCATATATCCCCTAATTCTACGCCTTTCTAGAGAGTGCAGGTTCAGGGCCCTCAGTCTATCCTCATAGGGAAGATTTCCGATACATGGGATCAACTTTGTCATCCTCCTTTGTATGTTTTCCAGTGTATTTATATCTATTGTGAAATACTGTGACCAGAACTGTGCAGCATGATCTAATGAGGCCTAACCAAGGATATATAGAGCTGAAGAACAATCTGAGAACTTCCATTATTTATACTTCTTGACAAGAAGCCAAGGATTCTGTTCTCTCTATTGCGAACACTTACACATTGTTGTCTTGGTTTTAGATTACTGCTATCCAGAACTCCTAAATCCTTTATTGCAATCTGTAATGTTGAGATCTACATTATTTAGTTTATATGTGACATGGTTATTTTCCTGTCCAATGTTTAGAACTTTGCATTTGTCTATATTAAAGTGTCCCATGGCCCTGTGGCCATGGGACACCCTCTGCGGGGGTAGAAACATTGGGTGTGTTTCTTTACACCGATTGTCTATTTTCTCCATCAGTGAAATGGGCACCTGGGTGTTAGTGGATTGGTGTGAGTCGCATCCTTGGATAAAACTGACCTAATTTGCCCGATATGCTCTGCGTAACAAGCAGCTTTCTATATAGTATGTCATTGATGTCAGCTAGAACTGTATACCTTGTACATGTACTTGTAAAAATACAGGTATTATTATTATTATTATTATTATTATTATTATTATTATTATTATTATTATTATTATTTTCATTTTTTTTATATTTTTATTTAAAACATAGAACAAATACAATAATGTATAAGAGTATAAAATTAAAAACCATACTAGACATTGCAAAACCTCTAGTACACAATCCGAGTACAGAAAATACACACCATAGATAATGGCCATATTACAACCATATACATAACCCACAACATAACCTACAAACCCTCCTTTTACAATAATCTTTATTGCCAGTGCAGAAAACACAGCTGACACTTTCCTCCCCCCTTAACATGTGTAACAGCCCCCCATTCTAAATAACAACTTAATTATCCTAATTAATGGTCATACTCAGACTCCATCAAAACCCTTAATAGCATTCACCAAGAGTTGGTAGGTTGCATGAACAACAAGACAACAAAAACATAAATTTACAACTAAAACAGATATGAAACATTACTTTCCCTATACACATACACCGTAAAAAGTAAAAGTAATAAAACACCCACAATATAAATATCAATTATTAATGTTGACAATCATGAAATAAAAATTTTTCAAACAACATTGCATGACGTGAAGTCAAAACTCAAAATGCAAGATAATACACCACATGCAAACATACGGTACAAATACTAGGCTATGTAAATATTTTAAAGAATCCAAGACTACAACATGAATAAGTATTATCCAAATGGTCTATCATGATTTTAGTAAGTTAACAACACTAAACTCCTTATAACATCTAACACACCACATATAAACTTACCAAAACGTAACACACATTCCACAAGACTATACTATCACTGTGCCTTCTAGCACGTGCCTATCTAATATTACATACAAATATATACAAAAATATTAATTTAGAGAACTAATCCTCATCCACACATGTTTACATAATAGGTAATACTGCAAACTGTTGCAGGAACACGTTACAAAATGGCAAAAAAAATAACTCAGTGCTTCAAGGAACCATAGTGAAAGGAATATATTCTCATGAAATGTTAAAATTCAATTGCAAGAGCAGTACAAGCGGAATATAATACGCTACCAAACAATATGCAACAATAGGTTATATATTAATAAATGTGATATATTTAAACTGCTATTTCCACCTTCCCCATCAAGGGAACTAAGCATAACTAATCTTTCACAACCTCTCATCTAGTCCCATACGAGTACCTCCAATCACACCCAATAACACCCAATCACCCACCACTGCACACCCAAGGAGGTGAGCCCGTTGAATACCCCTGAACCCCCCCCCCTTTTTACCAACCTACTCACCCCGGCAGTTAAGGTCCCTTATAACGCCAATAAATTCCCTATTGTTAGGCCTGTATAACCCTCAGAAAAAGACTCATCCCACCTTTTTCCAAAAATGTCTCTATTGCGACACAAAGTTAGATAAAACGTCACCGCCAAAGTCCTTCTGAGCACATCCCCACCCACCTTCCCCTTCATACCCCACAAAACATAAATGTAGTCCACGATTACATATGCTAAACCCCTTACCACACCCTCATCCACACTACTCATATCACGACTCAACGCTCGCAATACCGACACACCTTGACCCCCCACCCTCATCACTACCTTACTCATCCATACCCTGATGCACTCCAAACCTTCACAAAAATAGACATGATACGCATTATCTTCCCCACTGCATCTACCACACATCCCACCCTCGATAACCCTCCTATCTCTGAGCATCGCTCCCGTTGGCAAAATCCCATGCAGGAAATGATACATAACCTCACGCGTCCTAGGTCGTATCCTTAATTTACTAAATCTTCGCCATATTACATCGCAAGCATACATGGGGTAGATCCCTTCAACTGGCGCCACTACATGTCCCTCTAACAATTTACACAAAGTTCCCACCTTTAGTTTTCCCGGTTCCCTGGCTAACACTAAGGCACGTAACACTGTTTCACATTCCTTCATTTCCGCCCCTCCATACCATTTCCTCAGGTGAGCATGTACCTTATCTAGCTGACCCTCCCTCCATCCACCTGCACTCATCAAATTCCCTCTAATAAACCCCACATTTCCCCACACTTTCTCAAGTCCAACAAACCCAACCCTCCCCTACATACGGCAATGTCACTACCTCCCTTCGCAACCGTTTTCAACCCTGAACCCCACAAAAATTTAAACACCATTCTAAGAATATTCGTGATCGCCGTTCCTGTTAACGGCATCACAGCCGAAACAAACCAGACTTTACTATATAGTAATACATTGATGACAATTGCACGTTGCCTAAGGGTTAAATGGTGAGGTCGCAGCATTCCCAAACGACGCTGCACCTGTTCCACCATCCTATTCGAATTGTTAACCCTGGCAGCACTCAGGTCAGCCTCATATATAACACCGCAGATTTTCGGACTCCCGGTCCGCCGCTGCACAACATCGCTTCCCCATTCTAATCTCCCTGCCCACTCTCCCAGCCCCATTATCATTGACTTCTCCAGATTCACCTTCATCCCAGTCGCTCTCCCAAAATTGCGTACAGCTTCCCCCAAAAGTCCTAACCTCGTCTCCTCACTCACCAAAATAGTTGTATCATCAACATAGCCCACCAAACCAGGTCAAGGCTTCTGCTCACCCCCCCCCCCTGTCCTTAGACGATCCTCCACCATCCTATAAAAGGGATCCTGAACACATGCAAACAATAGTTGGGATAATGGACATCCCTGCCGAAGACCCCGCTCCATGTTAACTCCCTCCCCCACACACCCATTCACGTTTGAGTACAACGTACCCACCCACCCCACTATTTCTTCTCCAAACCCGTGTCGTAGGAGAATATCCCTCAAAGCCTTTCTTTCCACCCTGTCATAAGCCCCTTGCCAATCCAACGCCACCAACGCCCCACTTTCCCCTTTCCATGTCCTCCAGGAACCCCTTTATGATCTCGTGGCCCTCGCCCATCGACCTACCAGGTAACCCAAACTGAGATGCAAACACGACCCTCCCCACAACACATTTAAGCCGATTCCCAAGAATTTTCGCGAACAATTTATAATCAGCACAAAGCAACGAAATGGCTCGGTAATCCCGAAGGGTACTCTGCTGTTTACCCTTCGGGACCAACACCACCACCGCCGTTGCCTGAGATTCTCCCATCTTACCTCCTTCTTTCATTGCATTCATTAACCCTTCTAGGAAAACCCCCAAGCAGACCCCCGTGCTGTACATAAAATTCGCATGGTAAACCACATCCCGGGGGCCTTTCCCTTCCTCATGTCCCTAAGGGCTCTCCATATTTCCTCCTCCTCAATGACCCCACCCAGTGCCTCCCGATCACTCCTCCCTAGTTTGCACGGCACATACTCACATACCTGCCCAAGAACCTCTCCATCCACCCCACTACTTTTCCCTATTCCTCAAACCATCTATCTGCATATGCACTCATCCCCGTGGTTTCCCTTAATACCTGACCCTCTCTAAAACCCCCCACCGAAGAAATGACTTGCAATCCCAGTATTGTAGTCGTTCGCTGTCGTACCTTCTGTCCCCCGCACACACAAGCCGATGGCTTGTCGCCCCAGAGTACCCTTTGTCCAACCCCGCCTGTAAACCCCTACCGCCGCAAAAACCCTACTTCTTGCAAATCCCTTATTATTCCTTCAACATGTGTATATCCTCCACTGGGGGCACCCCAGCCACCGCCCCCCCCCCCTCGTAACAATCCCGTAATCTAGATTCTAAAAAATTTGACAAACCATATCGCAATTTTTAAAGCGTTTTCCTTCCCTCACATAAAATTGACGTATTCTTTCCTTAGCCACACTATCCCACCATCCTACCACATCCTCCCCAGTCCTTTGGTCTGCACAGAGCTGTTCCCAAAATACTGCAAAACCTTCCACTCCCTCACTCTCCCCCAAAACCATTGTGTTCCGTTTTCCAGTAACTTCCCTGCCTACGAGCCAAAGCATCCCACCCAAACCCCCACTAATACCGCCCTATGATCGGAAGACACCATCTCAATAGTTTTAAAAGACTCTACCGAAACCCTCTGTGATAAATATAACCTGTCCAAACGAGCCACATATCCCATTCCTATAAACGTATGTTCCACTTCCCACAAACCTCCCCCGAAAGCATCACGTAATTGAAGATCTCTAAGCAAGCCCCCCAAGACTGAGGAACAATATCCCACTCCTCTGGATTCCACGTCTGCCCTCTTAACTACACAATTCCAATCCCTCCCTACAATCGCCACAGCCGGTAACGTGCGTAGGTAGTACACAAGCTCCTCCCGCACAAAATTCATCTTTACTTTCGCGTCACTTTCTGCTGGGGCATACACACACACAAACGCCACTCTCTCTCCCATCCACCATCCTTCCACACGTAATACTCTCCTCCCCCCCTCTTTCTTGTGCAATACAAACGAGCTCGCCTCCCTGATCAACACACCCACTCCTCCTTTTAAACGCTCAGATGGCAACACATAAGCCTGATACCCAGGCACCACTAATTCACGACCATGCTTAAAATTGTACTCATGCACAAAAGCTACGTCAACCTTGTATCTATTCAAAAACATCCTGAAGCACTCACGTTTAACACCATTACACAGACCATTAATATTTATTGTTATACACCTGAGGCCAGTTTAAGGTTTCCCTCCCCGCCTCACGTCAAGACTCTTCCCTTTCAGACCATTCCCCTGGGCTTTGCCTTTGCCACACACTCCACCCTCCTTCCCAACCATCTCCCCCCCCTTCTGCTGTGGCCCTCTCATAGAATCACTCTGGGTACCATAACCCCATGTCTTTTTCCCTGGCCTTTGCGCCGGCGTCAGAACATCGTCCGAATCTGACATTGCTGCCCTTTTCCTTGTAGCTCCCTCAGTTTCCATATCTGAGTCCTGAGAGCCAGCACAATGAACTTCCACTTCCACCACCCTTAATCCGCCTCCATGTTCTTCCATGGCACTCGCACTGTCCATCACAGGTGCCACCTGATCCTCCCCCTCCCCCCGCACACACCTTCTGCCCTGATCTCAGGTCCCTGCTCGCTGTGACTCTCCACCTCCGTAGACTGTAACATAGCCTGTATCACCGTCTCCAACTCCTCCTCAATAGCTTGCACTGCTGCACCCGCCTGCACCTCCTCACTTGACAACTGTGTAGTTGATGGGCCCTGGCCCATGGACCACCACTTCTCCTTCCGATTCCACAGGAGCCACCACCTCTTCACTCCACAAGCGACCACGCCCTCCTCCTTGCCCCCGTTCTTCCTTAGGCATCGGTTTCTCATACGCAGGTGCTCCGCCCCTTTCCGGCCCAGGAACCATATTCTGCTTGCCACAGTCCGCCGCCATATGGTCATATTCGCCACACAGTCGGCATGTATGCCTCTGCCCAGCATACGCTACCATTACCTGGGTTCTAAACTCCTCAAGATATACATACGAGGGTATAGGATGCCTTAGCATCATCTTGAGATTGAAAGAACCCTCAGGATATCCTGTGTAAGCTCCTTTTTCCCATTTACCAGGGTTTGGGGTAGATGTACAGTTCCATAACGTTCGAAAAAATTTTTTATATCCACTTCATCAGCCTCAAAAGGCACGTTTCGGAGCTTAACCCACGAATAATGTCGTGATACATCCGTCAACTTGACCCTCACTGCCGGTGTTACGTTAATGCTGACATCTTGATAACGATCCACCAACGCCTCATATACTTGAGCAGTTAGGACCTTCACGAATATTCTATACACACCATTCAGTGCCACTCCATACAAATCCTCGTCTCTGATGCCGTATGTCTCTCTTACAATTTTGGGCAATAACACATCAACTGACGTAGGCGTTAAAGCCCCACTAATGAGCTCAATGCCCACAGTATTCACTCTCCTGCGCACACCTGGCGCCATGTTGTTGACTGAGTAGCTCGTCTGGGAAAACAGTAGAGGGGTGCAAAGCACGACCGCACTCTACCTCATCCAGGCAGCGAATCTATTATTTTTATTAAAGTGACGGTGTGAGGTATCTGCAACTTACTATTTATGTTGTATCATTAAAATAACAGAAAACGTATTGAAATGAAAGAAAATTAATTTTCTTTCTTAAGGGGAGCTAAAAATAATTTCTGATTATTTGTGTTTAAATAATAATAATAATAATAATAATAATAATAATAATAATTGTGGAAAATTGCATTTATCTGTATGTATAATAATGTACATAATAAATGAGCATAGATAATTATTATTTATCAGTTAGACAAGTAGGAATTTGGGACACCTAGGTCGCAAAAATGTCCCCCTTCGATACCTACCACTGTCATATCCACAAGTTGCTCTGGACCTATTAATTAAATGAATTATACATCACCTGGAATTCTGGTAAATATATAAATTTGTGGACTGTATATTAAAAATGATTATATATAAATTCACCTATAAATAAAAGAAGGAAAATATATCTTAATATCACTCACCAATTTGACTGGATATTAAGTTGTATCATACTCAGAAAAACCTCACTAACTAAATTTATGAAAACACTGGCCAGAATTATACACAAATCTAGAGAGCTTATCTGAGGTTCATGGAGCTGTCTTGTACAGTCATCTGATATCTCAAGTTATGCAGGAATGCACATCCAACAATTTCGCCTCGTATTTGAGAGGTGTCAATCCAATTTTAACATCTAGAGCACGAAAAAATTCTTCCCATTATATTAACGTTGTATCCAATTCAAAACCAAGATGGCGAGTCCCCGTCTGCGCAGACGCAGGCTTTCCGTTTTCTATGACATAATATTATTAAATAAGGTATGGCCATCTATTTACATATAAATACTGAATTTCTGGAAAATATATACAGTATTTTCCACAATAATAATAATAATAATAGTAATAATAACAATATCTTTATTTAAGAACATAAGAACATAAGAACGAAGGAACACTGCAGAAGGCCTACTGGCCCATGCGAGGCAGGTCCAAGTCTCCTACCGGCTTAAGCCAATGCACCCAACCTAGTCAGGTCAGGTCACATTGACTTAAGGGAGGAACACGGCAACCGACCTGGTAGCACAAGCTATCAGGTCTAACTCACACCCACCCACATCCATTCATGTATTTATCCAACCTATTTTTAAAGCTACACAACGTTCTGGCCTCTATAACGGTACTTGGGAGTTTGTTCCACTCATCCACAACTCTATTACCAAACCAGTACTTTCCTATATCCTTCCTGAATCTGAATTTTTCCAACTTAAAGCCATTGCTGCGAGTCCTGTCTAGGCTAGATATTTTCAGCACACTATTTACATCCCCTTTATTTATTCCTGTCTTCCATTTATACACCTCAATCATATCCCCCCTAATTCTACGTCTTTCTAGAGAGTGCAGATTCAGGGCCCTTAGTCTATCCTCATAGGGAAGGTTTTCTGATACATGGGATCAACTTTGTCATCCTCCTTTGTACATTTTCCAGAGAATTTATATCCATTCTGTAATAAGGTGACCAAAACTGTGCAGCATAATCTAAATGAGGCCTAACCAAGGATGTATAGAGTTGAAGAACAACCTGAGGACTCCTATTATTTATGCTTCTTGATATGAAGCCAAGGATTCTATTAGCTTTATTGCGAACACTTATGCACTGTTGTCTTGGTTTAAGATTACTGCTAACCAGAACTCCTAAATCTTTTTCGCAATCCGTAATATTAAGATCTACATTATTTAGTTTATATGTGGCATGGTTATTGTCCTGTCCAACATTTAGAACTTTGCATTTGTCTATATTAAACTGCATCTGCCACTTCTCCAACCACTGCATCAGTCTATTCAAATCTTCCTGGAGTGCTCGAATGTCCTCGTCAGAATGAATTCGACGGCCTATTTTGGTGTCATCGACAAACTTGCCGATGTCGCTCTTTATGCCCTCATCTATGTCGTTTATGTAGATTGTGAACAGCAGGGGGCCCAACACTGACCCCTGTGGAACACCGCTCGTGACACTTCCCCACTCTGATTTCTCCCCATTTATGCAAACTCTCTGCTGTCTATTTGTCAACCATGCCTCTATCCAGGAAAAAATTTCTCCTCCTATTCCATGTGCTTTAATTTTCCTCAATAGTCTCTGATGTGGGACCCTGTCAAAAGCCTTACTGAAGTCCATATACACAATATCATATTCATTACCATGATCTACCTCCTCAAATACCTTAGTGAAAAAAGTTAATAAATTCGTAAGGCAGGAACGCCCCTTTGTAAAACCATGCTGAGATTCGTTGATTAATTTATGCTTTTCAAGGTGGCTACGAACTGCCTCGGCAATTATTGATTCCATAAATTTTCCCACTATGGAGGTTAGGCTTATTGGTCTATAGTTCGAAGCTAAGGACCTGTCACCTGTTTTGAAAATAGGTATCACATTTGCCATTTTCCACTTATCTGGCACCATGCCAGTTTGTAGTGATATGTTGAAAAGATTAGCCAAAGGTGTGCTAAGCTCCTCTTTACATTCCTTTAGAACCCTTGCATACAGTTCATCAGGGCCTGGGGATTTGTTAGGTTTTAATTTATCTATTTGCCTAAGGACCATGTCAC
Organism: Cherax quadricarinatus; assembly: GCF_026875155.1. Classification (NCBI taxonomy): domain Eukaryota; kingdom Metazoa; phylum Arthropoda; class Malacostraca; order Decapoda; family Parastacidae; genus Cherax; species Cherax quadricarinatus. The sequence goes on from NC_069442.1 coordinate 1,370,958, forward strand.
TTGTGACCCTAATAGTACACAGTTTATTATCGTCCTGTTCTACATAATTTATCATTACTGGAATATCGCTGGTATACAAGGTATACAGAAAATAAGGCTGATCAACACCATGCCTAACCCTTCTAGGGTAGGGTAGGTGCCTGAGCCCGAGCTTACAGCTCAAAAGGCTGTCATTCCCATTAGCTCCCCTGGGGCGGGGATGGGAGATCAGAGGGGACAGTTGGTCCCAAAGATGAGGAGGTACTTGTACCTCCTCCCATGGAAGACTTAGGTCTCAGACACTCCCTAAAGTGGGAGCCAAGGCCGGGCCACCACATGGAAAAGGCCCAGGCCGGGAAAATTACCGGCGAATCTTTAATAATAAAAAATAATAAAAATAAGACTGCCATTCCCACGATCCCTCTCGGGCGGGGAAAATGGCAGACCAGAGACCTAGATTGTCCCTACGAGCCCCATGAGGACAGGGAATGGGGCTAGGCCTGGGGACAGTTGGTCCCAGAAGATGAGGAGGTACTTGTACCTCCTCCCATGGAAGACGTAGGTCTCACATACTCCTGAATCACCATCTGGAAAAGACCCTGGTCGGGAGAGTACTGGCGAATCAAAAGGATGAAGCTTGTTGTGTAGAGCATTTCGGGCAAATTAAGCCAGTTTTGTCCCAGGATGCGACCCACGCCAGTCGACTAACACCCAGGTACCCATTTTACTGATGGGTGAACATGGATACCAGGTATGTACAAAACTTGTGGGTATAAAACTTTCTTTGCACAAAAATTTTCCTTAAATAATTTTACCGAATTAAACTTATTTAATAAAATAATTTGCATGACTTGTGGAATTAGTCAATTTCATTATTATATTTTTAGGTTTAAAAGGCAACTTCATCATATAGTTCGATTCCAGATATAGGTAAAGCGTGTCATTGATCACATAGCAAAAGTACACCTGGGTGTTAGTTACCTTACACCTGATACCTTGTTCACCTGTCATGTCCTGGAGAACTTGAAGTACCTCCTTAATGCACTGGTTGACGGGCTTCCCTGCTCCTGTCCTTGCACTCCACCAGGCAAGGTGTTTTTTTTTTTTTTTTTTTTTAGTTTTTCCCGGCCCTACCTGCATGTACACCCATCAAGTTGAGTGAATGATTGTCACAATTCACAAACACTGTCAAGGTTGTTTTTCTCACATATTCTTTGATGAACACCACTTCTGTGTCCAGTCATCACAGCAGCGTATCTATTCTGACCGATATTTCGTCCTTCTCTAGCTGTTTCAAAGTGTCTTCAACCAAGCTCTCAGCATCCTTCTGGCTAATCTGGATAAAACCAAGGAAGGACTCTCTAACATGGACTGTTTTCATCTTAAAATCAACTTCCACGTACCTCACTACTGACATCTCACGGTGTTACTGATCAGGCGAACAATGGATACCGTCGTGTGGATGAATTCGTCCTGGACACCCGGTGAAAGACCTGGATTCAGGATGACTTTCCACACAAGTGAGGTGTTCTTTCATAGTAAGTTTATTCTGGTATACACAAATACAGTTACATAGCAGTATGTGTAGAGAACCTAGGATAACCGCAAAAAGTCAGACAGTGACTTATTTCCACTGGGGTCCTTCATGACAGGGTCGAAGATGGCCATTTGTTTCAGTAACCCCATAAATTTTTTTCAACATGAATTTTTTTTCCATTTTAAAGGGGACTCCAAATTGCCTCGAAAAGGCCATTTTTCTAAATTCGCAAGGAAGGATTCACGTACACTATCAGTCACATCTGTTTTTCCTTCTCAATCTTTTGGTTTTAAAGTTCGGCGTCAGAAATTCCTTTTTTTACCGGAGTTTTTTTTTATTTTTTTTAAAAAACTCAGGTAAAAAAATTTTAGGGGGTACATAATCAATATGAAAACAAGAACAGGCAGTGAAAAATAAAAAACTGTGACTCACAGACTGAAGAAAAAAATTTTAAAATGAAAGAATGACGGGTGCCCCAAAAACACCGCTTGTACGTACTGTGCTTCACATGAACCCCGCTTGTACGTAGGGTGTTTTACTTTAAAACACCGCTTGTACGTCCCCTGTCCCTTCAAAATAAAACCCGTTTTACGTACTGTGTTAACATAAAAAAGTGGTCATTTTAAAAAAAACGTTAGAACCTACCCAGAAATGTTTAACCCTCCCCCCCCCCTCCCCCCATGAAAACGGGGAAACTTTCCCCTTAGTTAGGGGGACAAATCTTTTAAACATTTTAAAAAGCTTTAAAAACTTCAATGACAAAATAATAAACAAAACCCCGAAACCCTAATCGGCTGACCTTTTAATACAAGGAATGTTAAAAAAACCTGATGGCTCACACCCACCATAGAACACAATCCCCCCAAAACCCCGTAAAACCCTAGGGTTAAAAATTTAAAATATTTCCCGGTGGGGTTTTTGGGAACTTCCGCGGGACACTTCAACCCCCCCCCCCCACTTGCCTATTAACGGGTTTTCGGCCGTCCCCAATCAAAACCACCAATGTATTGGGTAATTAGGTTTAAAATTTTATTCACCCTAAAAACACGCTACACAAAAACCTACCCCAATAATAAAAAAATTTTAAATACTTGTCCCCATGCAGCGATTATTTACAGGGCCGGAGAAAATCTATCATCACACCTACAGAGAATGGACAACTTTAGACATCTAAAATAATATGACATGGTTTCACATGACCTGCTATTGCAGAGGGTTGCTTTTCACTCCTACCCCACCCTTCCCCCAAATGAAAATGACCGTTTACCTTTCTATAACAAAATCAAAAAAACTCATTCACTTAAAAAATATATAATGAAAAAGTGAAAAAAACATCTGGGAAAAAATTTTATAAACAAGAAAAAAACCCCCGGCGGTCTTAGGGTTATATACAATACCAAAACGTTCCATAGTTAAAAAACAGGGAAGGGAAAGCCTCATTATTTTGACAAGTTTTCATTTTCATATTAAGTTGACATGTATTAAATTTAAAGGGTTTAAAATATTTCCCTTTTATACCCAAAATGTTTGTACATCCTTCAAAATTTTAAAGGGTTTTCCCTTTGTAAAATTATAATCATCGGGGGTTTACAATAACACCCAAGGGCATTTTCATTTTAATATCAACCCTTGAAAATCCCCAAAAATCCTTTTTCCCCACACAATTCCCCACCCCTCACACAAACGCCTCTTCAACACACAAAAACCCCCCCCCCCCCCAGGAAGGCCCGCCAGTTCATGCCCCCGACCGTTTTAAAGACCCCTAAAACCCTTTAAAAGGAAAGTCCCTGTAGCCCTCCGTGAAATTCCCCTTTTCCCCCCTCCCCCTTTTTATTTCCAGGTTGCCCACAAATTTGTTCTGTAAAAGGATGCCTGCTATGGCCCTCCTTCGTTCCCCGCCCCTTTTTCTCCTTTTTCCCCCTGTATATACACAAAAACAAAACCACTAAGTTAAGCCCCTCCCCTTTGAACCTTTTTCCCAACCCCCCCCCTACTTTTAAATGGGGCAAATCTAAAACCCACAACCCTTTTCCCCCCCAAAAAACCGGATAACTTTCCCTAACCATTCCCGGGCCCAAACCCCAGGGTTTCACCAAAAAAAAACTAAATGAAAAGCTGATTCATCTACCCCCACCCAAAAATGACCCTCCCCCCCCCTCCCTTTTTGCATTTCGTTAAAACAACCCCCGCGGCAATATTCCGTTTAAGAAAAACCCATACATTACCTCCCCATGCGGGGGAGGTGTAACCCTTTTTAATCGCCCCAAATGTCATCCCATGCGTACATCGGGTACACCCTTCCGTTGGGCCAATTTCCACCCTTTGGCCATAACTTTTCCCCTCCATGGCCCCCCACCCGAAAGTTTCTCGGGTTTTTACCATCATCAAAAGGGCGCAAAAAACTCCACCATCTCTCAAATCCTGTCCCTTCCCCCCATCTCCGAAGATCTCCCCCCCAGCACCCCCAAAAAACCCCCACCCCCCCTCCCCCCGAGCCCCTTTGGGAAAACCCCCCCCCCCCAAAGGCCCCCGGAAGTGTTACCCCCTCCCTTTTTAATCCAAAACGCCCTCCCCAACCCCCGATTTAAAAAGGAAAAATTGCTCAACAAAACTCCCCGGGCATCCCCATTCACCAAAGGGGGACAAAGCTTTCCACATGGCTTTTTTTGCTGACAAAAGACTTTTACCCCAAAGACCCTTTTTGGTGAGGGTTTTGATGTGTCGGCCGAATCCCGCTTCTTCCCCAATTTCCCTATCTAAAAACACCCTTTGAATTATTCCCCCCTCGCCCCTTGGCATTACCATATACACATCTCCACCAAATTTTTTTTCCCCCGGCCCCGACACACCATCTTTCCCCCCCCCCCGCCCTCCCGCCCATCCCATTTCCAAAACCATGGCTTTGATTTTGACATTCACTGCCAACCTGTTTTCCATCCCAAAAAAAATCAAACTTCTCCAGACCCCCCAGGGCCCTCCCTCCCCCTCACTAGGAAGTTGTGTCAACAAAATTAAACCCATGATAAACCGGGGCTCCCACCTCGTATGTCCCCTTACCCCCTCCTGTATGCACCTTTCCACTGCCCTATAAAAACGGATTTCTGTAAACATGCAAATAATATTTGTGACAACGGGCATCCCTGCCTCAATCCCCTGCCCATTTTCACATGCAACCCCACCCTCCCATTAATCTGTACACACATCCTGGCTCCCTGATATAAAGTATGTGCCCAATTCACAATGTCCTCCCCGAACCCCTGCCGCTCCATGATTCTCCACAGAGCCTCCCTCTCGACACTGTCATATGCCGTTCTCCAATCCAACGCCAATACCCCTCGTTCCCCCTCTTGCGGACCCTCAATAAACATTCTAATAACCCCATGCCCCTCATACATTGATCTCCCCAGAATCTCATATTGACCCCTCACTATTACCTTTCCAATGACCTTCTTTATACGATTTCCCAAAATTTTTGCAAAAAGTTTGTAGTCTGCACACATGAGTGATATCATCCGGTAATCTCTCACTGTGCACTGACTTTAAACCCTTTGGCCCCAAAAAATTTACTAGGTTTGTCGCCTGAAAAGGTCCCAACGAAACCCCCCTCTTTTTTTTATGATATTAAATAATTGAAACCAAAAAACCCTTTTAAATTACTCCCCAATGCTGTTGAAAACCCCCGCAGGAACCCTTTTTCTATCCCCGGGCACCTACCCCCTTCTTTTTACTCTTTTTTAAAAAAGCCGTCCACACCTCTTCCTCCCAATGGGGCCCCTGGAAAAACTGTTCCCGTCGTCCCGGGCCAGAACACGCTGCCCCATCCCCCCCGCTCTCTTAAAGCCCCCTCTCTCACACACACCAATTCCTCTTACATGATAAGCCAAGCATCAACAACCCTCCCACCCCCTCCATTGTCACCAATTTTTGGCCCCCTTTTTTAAAACCCGTCGTTGTCCCCCAAAAAACCCCAAAACCCACCTTTCCATTGCAAGTGCCGCCCCGGCCCCCGGGGGACACACCCGATGGTCTATCACCCCCCCCGGGACCCCCCCCAAAACCCCTAAAAAACCCCTTTGGGCCCAAAACCCCTCTTGGGTTTTTTCCCACTTACTTTAGGCTTTCCCTTTTCACTCTCTCTAGGTCACCCATGGGGCTCCCCTTTTCCCCCTTTCCTCTCTCTAATACCCCTTAAAGGCCATCGGATACCTAATAAGCCCAAAAAGCCAACTGATTCCGTCCCGCCCCTTTGTCGACATAAAACTCTCGAACCCCTGCTTTGCCGTCACATTCCCCCCAAATAAAAACACATCCCCTTGATTTCCATCCCCCCCCAAAAACCCTTTTCCCCCACCATTGTGAAAGGGGGCCCCTTTCCCCTCAAACATTTGAAGAAAACAGAACATTAAATTTTCCCAATAACCCTTATCCCTTTTGGGGGCCCGACCCCCCCCAAACCCAAATCCAAAAAAAATCCCTCTATGTTCAGAAAAAAAAGACCCCCAAAAAACCCTTACACATCGCACCACTGTTTTCCTTGCACGTATATCCTGTCCTCCCGCGCAGAAAAAAACCCCGGCCCCCAAAAGGGGTGTGCTGCACCCCCACCCCCCCCCCTCCACACCAAAAAACCCCCACCCCCTTTAAAACGGGGCCCCTCAAAAACCCCCCAAGAACAATATCCTGCCCCCCAAGGGTTCCACATCCGGGCAGCTTAAAAAGGGAAATTTTCCATCCCCTCCCACCACAGCTAATGCGGGAAGGACCTTAATTTATACACCAACATTTTTCACCCGTAAAAAAACTCATTCTTCCTCGACTGTCCCCCCCCCCCGGGGCCCATAAACACACACAAAAGACTTTTTTCTCTTCCCCATGGGCCCATCCACTCTTATAATCCTCCCCTGCCCCCCCCCTCCTCCCCAAAAGAGGGACAGAAAGAGCTAGCCTCCCTCACCAAAATAGCCATCCTCCTTTACTTTTTGGTTTTGCCGGGATATACAAATATACCCTCAAAACATCAACATACAACCCCGCTTGTGGTTTTGCCTTGCACAAACCCCCTACATCTTTCACCTACCTAATGAGCAAACTCAGAAAAAATATACCACTTCCCCATAATTTCCCAGACCATTTTTATTTATAGAGAGCTTTTTTGAATTTGGCCCTTTAAAGGGGGCTTTACGTACTGCAAACCCCCTTTATCCCCCTTCCCCTTTTTACGCCCTTGATCTTCAATCCCCCACCCCCGTTTAAACTGCTTTCACATGCCCCCTTTGGGCCCCGGGCCCCCAGTCCATTTTCAAACCCCTTCAGCCCAAACCTTTTTGCCCCAAACGCTGAGCCCCGGGGTGAGCACATCGTCCCACAAACGAGGGCACTGCTGCTTCTTCCCTGACACTCGAGCATTTTTCCCCCCCCTCCACCCGGAAGCCATCCCCGTCACTTCCGCCCCCATGTGCCAATTTTTCAAACCCCGCCTCAAACCCGGGTCTCTGAAAATGCCTCCCCCCCTCTCACCACCTGGAACCCCGCAGTATCCAGGCACCCCCAAACCCCCAACTGTGACCTCCCCTGGGGTCCCTAAAAGGTCGTGGAAGGGGCTGAATCAATGGGAAAACCCCCCACGGCCCTGTCCTCACCCAAACGACCCACAACTCTGGTCTCCGTGCCTGCCCGGCCCAAAGCTTTACCCCTCCGGAAGAGTTAAAACACCTTTCCTCCCTCAAGGCCTCCTCGACCCTTTCACTCCAAAGGCCCCTTTTTCAAGGAGAAAACTCAGGTCGTGCCAAATTAACGTCCCCAAGGTTCTGATTTTCCTCCTTAGTGCTCCTTCGCCTGTGTACCCTGTTGTTTTCACAATGCCCCCACAATGTGATTAGGCACCGCATTTAAACGAAAGGGAAAGGGGGTTGCCCCGCTAAGTACCCTTACTTTAGCCTGAAGTCTCTAGGAAAATATAGGAAAAGGGAAAAAGGATGCCCCAATGTTTATTTTTTAAGGGAAAAAATTCCTTCAGGCTTCCCCGATTTCGATCCTTCCCTTTTCCCCTTCCCCAATGTCGCCATATGAACAGTCCCAAAACCTTTTTCGAAGCGGGACGTTTGGTCTGCCATCAGCCTCAAAGGGGGACATTTTTAATTTTTCACCCCCGTAAATGGCGGGACACATTCCCTGCAGCCCTTTCCGTCCACGCAGGATTTTATGGTTTTCAAAAGATCTTGGGAACCCGGGGATTGTCCTCGAAAACACTTGCATTGCGAAATTTCACAAAAAATTTTAAAAGCCCAATTTAAGGCTACACCATTCAGCTCCCTTTGTTGGCAATTTCCTTTTGTGTCCCCTGATGATGGCAGGTAATAAAACTTGAGTGGGGTGGGCATGCAAAGCCCCCCCCACACCACTTTTATGCCGACAGTGTTTTTCCCTTCTTCTTGCCTGTCGCCCCTTTTGAGAAAACCAAGTTGTCACCCGGTGACAGCGAGGGCAGGCTCAAACTCACGTCCGCTCTCCCAGAGGTTGAGCGACGAAACCCCGGGGTTTACCTGGAGGTAAACCAGGTAAATTTCTTGCCATTTTCTTTCCATGTGTGAGGCACTCCCCTTTTTATGCAGGGTTTGCATGAAAAATTTTAAAAGTACATAAGTGGAGAAGTGTTTCCATAATAGTA
>NC_069442.1:1379640-1394934 GCF_026875155.1 Cherax quadricarinatus
ACCCTGCCCCCACGTAAACCCAAATTTTGCCTAGATTTAATTACAAAAATAAAAAACATTAAAAAGAATTCGGTTATTAATTTTTATGGACTTATTTTAAAAAAAATTGTTATTTTCCACATTTTCCCATCAAAGAGTATTAAATCCTAAATTTCCCTAAAGAAAAGTGTATAAACTAAAAACCCCCCTTCACTCTTTTAAAAAAAAACACGGCCAAAATTTAAACATTAAAAAAAAACGGGGTTTAAATTTTTTCCCAGGCCTGAAATTAAATTTGGGGAATGGCCACCAAAATTTCCTCCATTTAAGGTCATCCCAATTTTAACCTTTAACAAAAAAATTGTTTTTTAAATATAAATTTTGTATTTTAATTTAAAAAAAAAAGGGAAAAATTTCCTTTTCCGAAGGATTTTTTTAAACAAATTTTTTATTTAAATACAAAAAACCCCCTTTTACAAATATAACACTGCGAAAATAAAATTATTTTCCACCTGCGGCCGGGCAGTTTTCCCCAACACCCAAATTTGCCTTTTGAAGGTGGGGCCCTTTTACTTGGGATCTCATCCACACGTGTTCCCAAAAAATTTAAAAACACACTTTTTCCTTTCCTCCTTGGGGTCCAAAAAAAGTTTCCCAAACAATTTAGTAACGTACCCTAAAAAACATTACATTTTTTAAAGGGGGCTTTGCACAATTAAATTTTGTAATTGAAGGGGGGAAGAAATAGTTTTTAATACACCAATTCACATTTTAATTTCCCCTTTACATTTTTTCTTAAATCGCCCCCAATTTTTATTTGAACCTTCCTTTTTTTCTTTCCCATAATTTTTAAATTTTTTTCCATAGATTTCTTTGGCCCTTTATCCAATATTAAAGGTTTTAAAACTTATTGAAAAATTCATCTTTAGAAATTTTAAACCCAACTTATACTTAATTTCTTTGGGGTAAAAAAATACCTTTTAAATCAATTAAGAAGGAAAATTATTGGATTCACTTTTAATTTAACAAACAAAAAATTCCTTTTGTAAAGGGAATTTATTTTATTTAAACCATGGCCTTTTAAAACCCAAATACAGCTTTCAAAAAAATTTAAAGAGCAAAAAATAGCTTTTTTCACCATTTTAAAGTTAAAATTTTACCAACCCCCAAACTTTTATTCTCTTGCATCTGATAATTTAGCAAAACCTGGCACACAATTTTACTGTTTTTAAATTTTAGGATACCCATTATCGCCAAATTTTCTGGTCGCAAAATTTTTACCCCTCAACTTATTTCTTTAATTAGCTAATTTGACATCTAAAAAATGGCAAAAAAATTTTCCAACTGGGGTAAAGTATGATTTAAGGAGACATTTTTACCCTTTAGACATAACAAAGAAATAACACATACATTGAAGGTAAGCAACTGCCCTAACCCAATTTTTGAACTCACAAAAATGTGGATACATTTTCCCCATTGGTTTGGGCCACCGGCATGGGAACCCCAAACTTTGGGAAATTTTTTCATAATCACCAATTAATTCTCCACCTTTTTAATAAATTTCCCAAAAGGTAGAATTTCATCCCAACACTTTTAAAATTTTTTTCCATTTTTCCTGTTTTAAATAATTTCCCTCTTATAGAAAAGGGGTGACACAAAAACCTATGGATCAAACTTGGGAAACTTCAGCAAGAAAAAAACCCCCTTATTTAATTTTTTGGGGATACTGAAAATTTTTGGGGTTTTAACTTTTAAAAAATCCTTCAATCCCAAGTTAAAACCCCAATACATTCCATTTTGGATTATCTCCGGGGAAATTTATTATTTTGTTTTTTAAATTTTGGGGAAAATTACTATTTCATTCCCTCAGAGGATATTTGCACTTTGCATTATTTTATTACCTCTCCATAATCTTAACTTCCCTCTTCAGTTGGTTTCACACCCGGGAAATTATCCCATAAAATTTGTTTGTCATTTTTTACCAAAGGATTTTTCCAAAATTTTAAGGGGGTTTTTATTGCCTTGAAGTAGGACGGAGGGGAATTAGCACAAAAATACGCTCCTAAAGAAAAAAAGGTTTCGGGGGCAAAGGGGGTCAATAGGATTCCCCGGCAAAAACTAAAACCCCGGTCAGCCTTAAAAACCCCACTCTTGGAAAGCTTTACTTTTCACCTAAAGCAAAAGCTTCACCTAAATTTAATAAGATATCCCTTTTTTTCCATCAACGACGATGTCTCAGTCATTTAAACTAGGTACTTTTTGTTACTCTTGGCACTACAATTAAACACAATTCTCAGAGGTGGGTTTAGAATCCTTTTTCCTCCGTGATGGGAAATAGTGATCATAAATTTTGGCTTTCAGGAGGACCTCTTTAAAAAATTTATTAATTAACTGCTCACAATTATTCATTATAGGCATTTAAAAATTCTGGTGTCTTACCGTTTTCGCAGAGCTGAGCTTTTAATTGTCCTTTTGCCATTCTGAAATTAGGGGGGCAATTCGGAGGGTTCATCCCAGGGAATGTCCCCAGATTGTCCAAAATTCAATTTTACATTCTCAGGTATTGCTCCTAGTAAAAAAAATCGTCTGGATTTCTTCTTTTTCATTTTTTCCAATGCTGTCAAATTCCCACAATTTACACGGCTCAACCCCCTCTATGAAGAATTAACTGGGGAATTTCACGAGAAAACACACGTTAAGGTATTTTTATTTTCCTCAGCATGAATTTTATTACGGGGAAATCCACCATACATTACATGCCCCCGCAGTCTTCAAAGGGGGGGTTGACCCCAAATTTTCTTTACCATCCCCTTTCAAAGGAGCAAATATCCTCCTATCAAAATATTTTTTGGGCCTACAGAATCATCACTTTCACCAGAAGGTGCTAAATTACTATGTGAAATCTTTTTTAGCTTTACTGCCCTACTTAGATTTTTCTCTGGAAGTCTATCTACAATTTCTGCTTAACACTTTTTTTTCATTCCCCAACTGACAGTTACATAAAAAATTATAAAAAGACTCTTTATTGGGAAACCGTTTTTAAAGTTGTGGAACTCCCCGCTTTCAATACCTCAAAAAATTTTCTTTATGAAAGTACCCATCCCCTTCAAAATGAAAATTTTTGTTTATCCTTTTACCCAAATTTTTAAACCCAAACAGTAACTACTTCAAAAAATCATTTTAACTTGGGTTTTTTTTTCCTTGCTACTGTTTGTGTAGGATTTTCCCTTATCACTTCAAAATTTCATAAGACCCACCTCTAAGGTTCTTCCTTTGTAACATTATAACATTGTTTAATTTTGGCATGACAAAAATCCTTTACATTGTGATTACTTTTAAAACCCGAACATCTGTCAAGTTCCTCCAATCTTTCAACTTTATAATTCCATAAATTTTATGCATTGCCAATCTTTTTAAAAAAGAGTACCCTTGCAGAAAAGAAAAACTCCTTTTCTTGATGGTTTTTATTTAAATGGGGTACCCCTTTGGAGGGTACTTTTCTTCTTACCTTTGGAGAATCATTTTTTTTCTGATTCCTGACTTTTATATGCCCAGCAACTCTTTTTTTGGGAAAAAAATTTTTATTATTAACATTGGGATAATTTTTTTTCCCCTTTTTTAATACAGATCCCCCCGAGTTATTTGTGTTTCATTTTAAAATGAGTTGGGTTTGGTGGGCTGAACTGAAAAATGAATTTTTGTAACCTAGTCTTATTTCCTCCCCAAAATAACCCTTGGAATTTGTTCGAGAGTCATCAATGTTTTAACTTAAATTTATTCTGTACTAGGGACTCAATAAACCGTCTGATTCCTTAATTATATTTATTACTTAAAGTTTTGGAGGCTCTCCATTTAACTCAAAAATGCTGTAAACCTTTTTAAATGTGATCTGGGGATTTTAAAAATTTAAAAAGAAATTTAAGTCCAACCTCTTTTTTTATATTACCATAAGTGACCTTCAAAAGTCAATGCTTTCTTTAAAATCATCTACATTGGGGAAAGGGTTGATATAGTAATCTCCTCTAACCCGTCCTTTTTAGGTAAAATAATTTAGTTACCGGCAGGGCACTCCTTCACACAGCCTTTAAAAATTGACCAAAACCCCCCCAATTTTCTCCAATTAAATACGGGAAAAAATAATTCTGGGAGTTTTTGGGAAAGACATTTTATTTTTGAGAAGACTAACTGCCCGTTTTCACATTTAATTTATTCAAGGCCCAACTTTTCAAGAAAGAATCTTTTCCCCTAAATTTTAATACTGATTAATTTAAGATCTACTTTTTCATCACACAGTTTCCTAAAAAACCCCCTTCATATTGTTGTAATAAAATTTTTATGAATCTTCTATTCCCTAAAGCATTAAAACAAAATTTTTAAAAAACTTTACATTTCTTGATTCATTAATTCCCAAAAATTTTTTGTTCTTTTGTTACATGCCTTTTTTCTAGCTTGCAGTGATGTTTTTTTCTCTATTTTCCATGTTTGTTTCTTTTTAATTCCTCTTTCACCCGATGCCATATTAAATTTAACTTATTAATAAAAACTGATAAACTTTCTTTGAATAAAATCCTATACACTTTACTTTGCAAAAACATGTAAGAAAAATTTTAAAACAATTTTTTAAAAACCCTTAATACTGTTAGTACACTTGACTTTGTAATTCACATGAAAAAAAATTTTAATATAAAATTTTAATTCCATTAATAAGGCTACACTTTCTTAGCAATTACACAACATGTAAAATCTTGGGTGAATTGTCCCCTTAAAAAAAATTAATTTATCAAATTTAAAAAAATCCTTTCCAAATTTGGATAGCAAAATTAATATTTACACATTAATAAATCTTTTGTCATAAATTTACTTTGGGTTATCCAATTAAATTTTTTAATATTTTAAAAACCCCAACTTAATAAATTTTTGAACTTTAAATCCACCCCTCTGTCATTTTCACATAATTATTAAGTAAAATTTAAAAAATAGTGACTTTACTAAAACCCCGTTCAAGAAGGGCCAACGGGCAAATTAAAAGTGGAAAATTAATTTTCTGTATTAACTCATAATGTACACACCAGTAAAAACAAAAATAATTATTATTTTTTAGGTTACATAGACAATAGGAAATTGGGATGCCCCGGTCACCAAAAAAATGTCCCCTTCGATACCTACCCCCTAATCCCAAGTTGCTCTAATATTTAAATTTCAAATGAAAGTACTCAACAAAATTTGGGAAATATATAAGTTTTTGGATGTTATTAAAATAATAAATGATTATATATATAAACCCTAACTAAAAGAAGGGGAAAAATCTTAAAAACACTCACCAATTTGACTGAATCAAGGTGTATCATATCAGAAAACCTCACTGTCTATACAAAAAATAACCTGGCCCAAATTAAACATTACAGATTTTCGAGGTTTCCCGGAGCCCCTTGTCATCGCCTGTATTTAAATTAGCAGGGAAAGCACATCCAACAATTTCGGGTCCTTTTGAGAGGGTCGCCAATTTTACCTCTAGACATAAAAATTTTTTCCCAATATTCACTAAAATTTGTTTTCCAATTAAAAAAACAATGGGTCTCTTCTCCAGGGGCAGGCTTTCCCCCTTTTTATAACATATTTTTTTTTTAAATCAGTATGGCCCCCATTTTTCATATAACTACGTATTTTTGGGGAAAAAATAACTATTTTCCACCGGTCTTTAAACCCAGCCGCAGGGGCGTTACCCCGAAACCCTCCCAGGGAAACCCCGGAGGCCGATTCACTTTAATTTGTCCTCGATGAAGCTTGTTTAACTCGACGGGTTTTTATCACCCTTTTACATTCCCCCGCTCGCATCCCCCCCCCCTTTTTATTTATAAATTAATTTTAAACCAAAAACCCAAACATTTCACTGAATGACATTTTAAAATTTTTGACTATAATTTCGGAAAAAGTACAAAATTTCCACACTACTTTTTTCCCAAAAAGCGTGTCAATTGTTTTGTAAATAATTCAATTAAAACAAATTATTAGGTAGATTCACATTTTTTCCCCCCATTACGTTCTTTTTTTTTTTGACAAAAGTTTTTCGGTCTGTTTTTTGGGGACCCTTTTGCCCAATGTAAAGGCGGCTGGGGGACAGGAAAAATTTTTTAATGGGACGGGTTTTTTTTTCGACAAGATTTAGGAGGTGAAAGGAAGGACAGAGGAAGGGAGGGGAAAAGGTAGGACAGGAAAGGGGGAAAGTACATAAAAATTCCCCCCGTTGGAGAATATTAATATATCCAAATTGTTGTTGTTGAGGCTTAATTATACATTGTTGGCGGGGGTTATCTTAATGAATCATTATTTCTTATCATGGACCGTTACTCTTATCTTTCTATACACACAAGCACCCTCAACACCACATATTATAACAACCCACCACATTTACCCAACTGCCTCACATAATTACACCATTACATACCTCCACCCTCCCCCTCTAGCTACCATAAAACTATCACCAGCGACCCACCATCCCACGTCCCCATCAACAGCGTCCATCACTATAAACATCTAATTTCCTCGGTCCTTTTTATCTCTACATAATATGCAAACCACTCACCCATTAAAACATCATCCTAGGACCCGAGCCTCCTCCATGGTCTAACACCACACTAAAACATCACCTAGGACCCGAGCCTCCTCCATGGTCTAACACACACTAAAAACATCACTAGGACCGAGCCTCCTCCATGGTCTAACACACACTAAACATCCCTAGGACCCGAGCCTCCTCCATGGTCTAACACACACTTAAAACATCCCTAGGACCGAGCCTCCTCCATGGTCTAACACACACTAAAACATCTTCTAGGACCTGAGCCTCCTCCATGGTCTAACACACACTAAAAACATCACCTAGGACCGAGCCTCCTCCATGGTCTAACACACACTAAAACATCTTCTAGGACCCGACCTCCTCCATGGTCTACACACACTAAAACATCTTCTAGGACCGAGCCTCCTCCATGGTCTAACACACTTAAAACATCCCTAGGACCGAGCCTCCTCCATGGTCTAACACACACTAAAACATCTTCTAGGACCGAGCCTCCTCCATGGTCTAACACACATTAAAACATCACCTAGGACCCGAGCCTCCTCCATGGTCTAACACACACTAAAACATCACCTAGGACCCGAGCCTCCTCCATGGTCTAACACACACTAAAACATCTTCTAGGACCTGAGCCTCCTCCATGGTCTAACACACACTAAAACATCTTCTAGGACCTGAGCCTCCTCCATGGTCTAACACACACTAAAACATCTTCTAGGACCTGAGCCTCCTCCATGGTCTAACACACACACTAAAACATCTCCTAGGACCCGAGCCTCCTCCATGGTCTAACACACACTTAAAACATCTTCTAGGACCCGAGCCTCCTCCATGGTCTAACACACACTAAAACATCTTCTAGGACCTGAGCCTCCTCCATGGTCTAACACACACACTAAAACATCTCCTAGGACCCGAGCCTCCTCCATGGTCTAACACACACTAAAACATCTTCTAGGACCCGAGCCTCCTCCATGGTCTAACACACACTAAAACATCTTCTAGGACCCGAGCCTCCTCCATGGTCTATAAACACACACTAAAACATCTCCTAGGACCGAGCCTCCTCCATGGTCTAACACACACTAAAACATCTCCTAGGACCCGAGCCTCTCCATGGTCTAACACACACTAAAACATCTTAGGACCCGAGCCTCCTCCATGGTCTAACACACACACTAAAACATCTCCTAGGACCCGAGCCTCCTCCATGGTCTAACACACACTAAAACATCTTCTAGGACCCGAGCCTCCTCCATGGTCTAACACACACTAAAACATCTCCTAGGACCCGAGCCTCCTCCATGGTCTAACACACACTAAAACATCTCCTAGGACCCGAGCCTCCTCCATGGTCTAACACACACTAAAACATCTTCTAGGACCGAGCCTCCTCCATGGTCTAACACACACACTAAAACATCTCCTAGGACCGAGCCTCCTCCATGGTCTAACACATACTAAAACATTCTAGGACCCGAGCCTCCTCCATGATCTAACACACACTAAACATCCCTAGGATCCGAGCCTCCTCCATGGATCTAACACACATTAAATCATCACCTAGGACCGAGCCTCCTCCATGGTCTAACACACATTAAAACATCACCTAGGACCCGAGCCTCCTCCATGGTCTAACACACACTAAAACATCTTCTAGGACCCGAGCCTCCTCCATGGTCTAAGCACACACTAAAACATCTCCTAGGACCCGAGCCTCCTCCATGGTCTAACACACACTAAAACATTTCCTAGGACCCGAGCCTCCTCCATGGTCTAACACACACTAAAACATCTCCTAGGACCCGAGCCTCCTCCATGGTCTAACACATACCTGTCCTCTTATACACAGGGCCAGATTAAGAAGTCTCCGGGCCCTAGGCTATTCAGATTGGCGGGGCCCCTTTGAGTTACGGGTAAGCGAAGCGACCCCTTCCAACTTGGGGGTGAGGGGGGTCGGTGTGAGCCTGTTTAAGGTCTAATTAAATACATTCTGGCTATTTAGATTAAATTTAATAGGGAAAGTACATCAAGACAGCCAAAACCATTTACCAACACCCATTATAATTATCTTGTTAAATCATGCATTTTAAAGAGAATAAACTCAAGACAGCATAGCATTACTAGATTAGGCTATTATAGTGACATCATGTACCTATTATATTCAGCATAACCACTACAGCACTATTATTCCCTTTATAAATCACTGACCATTATTGTTATCATTGCATCATGCATAAGACTATCAAATCATATAAACTCAAGAAAGTAAAGAATTGTTTATATTCACAGGCACTTCTTAAATAAACTTTTTCTGTATTTCATATTGGCAAAATCATCAATTATATTCTGAAAATCAATATTTCTTGTTAGATCAGACTCAATGGTCAAGAAGGCTAGGTTACACAATTTGTCTTGGCTCATTGTTGAACGGAGCTGGTTTTTCACTCTTTTCAAAACAGAAAATGAACGTTCTCCTTCACAGTTAGTAGCTGGAAGTGTTAGGTAAAGGCGATACACTATGTCAACATTAGGGAAGGTTTCTGAGATACCTGCATTTCTTAAATTTTTCAAAGCAGCTGAGGGCGCACATTTATCAGGTTGAGCTTTAATCTGATTCATATACCCAGAAAAATGAACTATTTCTTCAACAAATGTGTCCTGAACATCTGCTGAAAGGTGTTGTTGCAACTTTAATGCAGCTTCTCTCAATTCTGCATCTGGCATAGTAGTAATTTTGAACAGAAATCCAAACTTGTCATTGAGATTCTGGTAGATTTCTTTTCTTTTCACCAATTCTGTAATCAGTGAATCCAGAATGACGAAGTATGTAGCTGTCTTACATTTCTGCCTTGGTAGCAACACAATTTCATTGTCTGGCCTCTCAAAATTGCGTTTCCTCTTCCTTGACCGCTGATGATAGCCCGTAACTGTAGTCTTTCACCAGCAGTTTAGCTTTCTCTTCAAACATTTCAAAAGCTTCATCATTGCGAAGTGAGCTTACAAATTCCACTAAGCCTGCATAGAGGTTAGCACAAGTAGCCATTTCAATTTAAATTTCTGAAGTGGCATTTAAACCGTTCCAGTATACAGTCCCAAAGCACACAGAGTAAGGCCAATTCAAAATCTTCCAATTTTGATGCTAAGCTGGCTGCTTCGCTTCTTGTAATTGCTGTCTGGTCTTCATCCTCTGCTATTTGGATCAAAGCAGAACGTATTTCAGCAAAGCTGTCTTTCAAAGCATGTGTTGCATCATGCTGCGCTGACCACCTTGTTGATAATGATTTGATGACATCTCCATGAATGGTTGACTTGAGTATACTCCACCGATGCATTGAAGCAGAGAAAAAATTAAGAGTGCTTGTAAAAGTCCAGAAATGAAACTGCAGCGACACAACACTCCGCAGCACATGACCCAACAAGATTTAGAGAATGTGCTGAGCAGGGCACATATTCAGCAACTGGGTTGATTTGCTTGATACGGGCTTGCAATCCGTTATATTTTACCCGACATGTTACTTGCATTGTCGTAGCTCTGGCCACGGCAATCCATAATAGAGAGATCATGTTCAAGCGAGTATTCCAGTGCTACATTCATCATTGTTTCTCCATCACGGCCTGAAAGAGGAATGAATTTTATTAAAGCGCTCTACAGGCTTACCACTGGAGTCGACAAAGCGAACAATGAATGTCAATTGATCTGTATGTGAAATATCTGGTTGTTGAATCTACACTTATTGCAAAGTATTTTGCAGTTTTCACAGCTGCTATGATGTTATTGAGGACTTCTTATAGTCATCAGTTCAATAAATTCATTGCATATAGTAGATGACATGTAAGATACAGTGCCTCTTCCTGCATTCCCAAGGCGTGACACATGATTTGCTAAGAATGGATCGAATTGTGCTAACAGTTCTATGATCCTAGGAAATTGCCATTGTTTTCCGAACCAATAAACCTCATTTTCTTCACGGAAAGAAAGTCCTCTTAGAGCTAAGAATTTTACAACAGCAACAGCTCTTTCTAGAACTTTTCTCCAATAAGTGCGCATCTTTTTCAGTTTGATTTTCCAAATGAGAATCCAATAAGCCTTTTTTCTGTGCACGAAATACACTGGCTAAATGCAGCTCCTGTGAGTGGTGGCTGTTTTCATGTTCCTCGAAACGCTTGAATTTTTCCAGTCATTGAACCCCTGTGTGAAGGTATTTTCTTTGGTGAAAATAGCTTGCATGCTGAACAGTACACTTTTCCTGAGCTTTCAGAGTATACCATCCATGATCTTTTCACAGTTTCTGAATTTGCAAGCTTCCTATAAAACATAGATGACTTTAAACAACGACGACTTCCATCATCATAAATCCTGCTGATTTCCTAAAGTCAATTTCAGAGTTTGACTGAAGTTTTCCGCAATGAAAGCATTACGTAGAGAATTGGGATTACATTTGGCCATGAGGCAGGATCTTTTAAGACAAATCCTGTGGATGAAATGTCCGTTGAGACATTGAGAGGAGACACAAAAGAAGTAGATGCTGGCTGAGAAAATAATGGAGGGAGGGCTTCCTGTATGATCTGACGTATCTGCAGATTCACTGTACTGGTAAAATCAGAACTGTTTTCGTGAGCATGTCTGTGATCTTTCTGCAGCTTCCTACATCTTTCTTTTTCTGTTCTTCTTCTTGAATTTTCTTTCTTTCTTTTCTGTGACCCACTCGCATAAAACGTCCAACATCACGTTCACGAGAAGCATAATGAGATGTATCACTGTCTGTAATCATGCAAATACAAATTTTTCATTATCAATTATTATTAATTTTTTAATTATTAATTTTTTTTCTGCAATTGGGGGATATGGCCCTTGTAGCCCCCTTTCCTCTGGTGCGATCTAAAATTCAAACGTTACCAGAAAGGAGTCATATACAGAACTTTTCCATAGATCTAGGTTAGTGATTTGGGCTACGAATATTTTACTAATTCATCCTCCTTGATCTCCAACTTTACTTAAACAGAAATCATACGAGTCCAAGAACAATGCACAATGTGTATTTATATTACCATTTTTATAACTAATCATTATGTTTTGCATGATATATGGCCTACCACCATAGATAAAGACATGAGAATTAAAGAATGCAGGACAATTTTCAGTTTCACCCAACCAAAAGATTTTCGGATGTGGCTTATGTGTTTCTGGGAAATATGTAGTAAATTACATTGATGTTCTACAATCACTTCCGTCACAACTTGAAAACTAAGCATTTGCGACGGAAGTGAATGTAGAACATCAATCAATTAAGATCTTGTTATTGAAATGATAAAGACTTAAAGACAGGACAAAGTGCTTTAAAACCTACAAACGGAAGTCAGTTTGCGTTTTTTTAGGTTTTTCTTTACAGTATTTTTACCAAAATGCTTTGACTGGTCCAATGCGTCTTTTACTGGTCAAGTAACCCTATCAGGTACCTCCACTTAACATTTAGAGGCGAAAACAAATATTTATCTATACACATCAAGTTCTATCAACAACACTTAAGTTAATTTGTCACAGTACAAGTCTATGATAACGTGTAATTACTACAGAAAATTGGAGAGGAATCTCCATACTCAACCCATTAGCGGGAAAACACAGCTGTCTGATGTAAACAAAGCGTGTGTGTTGCCATCTAATGGTTAGGTTTATTTAATTTTATTTTATTTTATTTCATATTTATTTTTGTTTTGATTAATTTTTAAAAATAAATTTTATTCTCCAAACACTTGAACTTTTTAGGTAGGGACCCCTTTGCACTTGCACCATGTGCGCAGTCTTGGATGAGCCCCTGAACCCCTTGGACCGCGGGGCCCCCAAATGCGCGGGGCCCTAGGCAAATGCCTAGTTTGCCTATGCGGTAATCTGGCCCTGCTTATACATACAAAAGCCCCAGTACCTCTGTAAACTGATACATTCTCCCATTTTCAATCCACTACCAGATTTCTTTCCTTCCGTTGAATGCTCACCATTGCTGCTCGTCTCCTTCCATCAGTTACTGTGTTATTTATCATTATTCTTCACAGCCTCACCTGGTGGCTTGTCCACTGCCGGAATCTAAATACATTCATTTCTTCCATACTCCTTCATTCTGACCTCCTCATCGATCTCTCAGGACTTGCGTATTAGTTATTCTCATCGTTTTATTCCATTTTCAAATTCGTATCTTATAAACGCCCTTCCCGCACTCAATCCTCCGCCTTCTGAGCCCCTCTAGGAAGGTTCCTTGATGTTGGTGATGGCTCTGATTTAGGGAATTTGATCAGTGCTCACAGTTTCCCCAAATTAACCCTGAATGCCTTCCACATCCCCCCCGAGCGCTGATATAATCTCTCCGGTTTAGCGCTTCCCCCCCTTGATTATAATAATAATAATAATCCACCTTCTGAAATCTCCCCAAAACATTGACTCGTCTAAATTCGTGCCTAGCATTGAAAAAAAATAATTTTTTAATAGTACGAGTTTTCCTTTTAAACTTTTTTTTTTTTTACGATTTCGCAAAGATGATAAAGTCTACTTGTTATATTTATATACCGTCATTTTAATAAATGTCATTCTTCTACAAACAGCAACTGTGACAACACCCGTTTTAAATTTATTATGTTAGTATCAAGCTGTGTTCAAAACATTATCGATATCCTGCTCTAAACATAATATAAAGAAAGGTACCTTAGTAATATATATTTAACTGTTATCACCTTGTACCATGATATCACACAGTTTACATTGTCTATCCTGTTCTGTTTGACTAATCGTTTGCAAGATCACCTCGTAACCATCTAGTGTTCTAATTTAATAACAATACTCAATAAAACTATTCTTTTTATATTTTATTTTATTTAAATAAAACTATTATTGATAAAAACAACGCTTCTAATGTGGAAAGCAAGATACCTGTATATGCATACACCTGGCAGTGTAGCGAACATTGTGACTGGAAGACTTATGAAGTGGATCATTTTATTAGGTAATCAAGAGGAAGGAAGATGAGATTCACAAGAATGTTTTACCCTGGGAGTTCACTCAACCTTCTAGGCAACAACAAAAAACAGAGAACACCGAACGTAAAATGTTGTAACCAAAATTAAAACTACCACAAACACACGATAAATAAATGTTATCGAAGTTTCAAGAACAGAATCATTTAAAAAATAACATTGTCAGTGTCAAACGATTTTCTTGAAAGTTACCCCAGGTCATTATATGTACCCCCAGTGAATTATGCAGCCCACAACTTAAACCAAAAAAAGCCAAACCATACACAAAGGGTGAGAACCTGGCAGCAACCCACTCTGGAGGAAGGTACAAGGAGCACGCAATCAGGTCCCCGGCAGTCTCACTCAGATCGTCATAACCAGCAGCGATGAGCACAAACCTGTGAAGGAAAGCAGTATGGACCAAGAAACCTCTCCACCTTCCCTTGTCAACCAAGCCACGAGCGGTGCGTCAGCATAATAAAGTAAACCTGGAACCCAGAGGCAACTCCACTTCCCCAAGTTTAGCACCTTGCACACATTGAACTGATAGACCATAGTCCCGAAGACGACACTAACGTCTTCAACACGGACTAATGACTCAATAGTTCTATTGCATGATAATATTGCTTTTTATTTCAATCAAAACTAAGCACTAAACGCACAAGGGTCATACACGCTGCATGCATGAGAATACATCGAGTTAAGTGCCCCGTAGCTCGATCGCTAGCGCACTCAGCTCACACACTGACGTCCGGGGATCGATCCCCCGGTACGGCTGAGGAATATTAATATAATATCTTTATTTACTACAAGTACATGTACAAGGTATACAGACCTAGTTGACATCAATGACATACTACCATACAGAAAGCCCCTTGTTATGCAGAGCATTTCGGGCAAATTAGGTCCTTGTCCCAGGATGCGACCCACACCAGTCAACTAACTCCCAGGTACCCATTTTACTGATGGGTGAACATAGAAAACCTTTATAAAGGAACACGCCCAAAGTTTCTACCCTCGCTGGGAATCTCACGCAGACCCTCGCCGTGTGAAGCGAGAGCTTTAGCGATCAGGCCACGGGGCACCTTTTCCATAAGACACCTGCTGTCTCTGTTCATCCATCAGTAAAATGGGTACCTGGGTGTTAGTAGACTGATGTGGGTAGCATCCTGGGACAAAATTGACCTAATTTGCCCAAAATGCTCTGCATAACAAGGGATATATATATATATATAATATATATTTATATATATATATATATATATATATATATATATATATATATATATATATATATATATATATATTATATATTTATATATATAATATATGCAATAAGATCACAATAAACAAGTGATTTCAGAATATGCAAAACAACCACTGTGAAAGAATAGAGAAATTCCAAGCGCTTTCGTGACTACTCACATTATCAAGGAACTATGAAAGTAAAGCAAGCAGAAAAGCAAAAAAAGCAAATAAGTTCAGGTAAGATCCCAATGGATGAGCGGGGAAGACGGGACAGATGAAGAATAGCTCTGGAGAGGAGTGTCCTTAGTCAGAGAAACAGAGCCAGGGCTTTACCCAGCAGCTAAGGCGATCGTGGGGCAGAGTTGAGAACAGGAATAGCAGGGACTGTTGCATAGAACTTGTGGTAGTTGAAGTCTTGAATCTTGAGTAGCTGGCAGCGGGTAGTCACATCAGAGGGTAGAAAACATGGGAAAATTTTAGGAAAT
>NC_069442.1:1395434-1447688 GCF_026875155.1 Cherax quadricarinatus
CATAATAATTTAAAACGGGTGTTGTCACAGTTGCTGTTTGGAAGAATGACATTTTTTAAAATAGGGTATATTTTTAAAAGTGACATAATCTTTGCGAAACGTAAAAAAAAAAAATTTTTAAAAGGAAAACTGTAATTTAAAAAATTTTTTTTTCAATGCTAGGCACGAATTTTAGACGAGTCAATGTTTTGGGGAGATTTCAGAAGGTGGAATGGATTATTAATTATTAATCAAGGGGGGAAGCGCTAAACCCGGAGGATTATACAGCGCTGGGGGGGAAGTGGAAGCATTCAGGCTTAATTTGGGGAACTGGAGCACAGATCCAATTCCCTAAATCAAGAGCCCCTCACCAACATCAAGGAACCTTCCTTGAGGGGCTCAGAAGGCGGAGGATGAGTGCGGAAGGGCGTTTAAAGATAACGAATTTGAAAATGGACATAAAACGATGAGAATAAATAATAACGCAAGTCCTGAGAGATCGATGAGGAGGTCAGAATGAAGGAGTATGGAAGAAATGAATATTTAGATTCCGGCAGTGGACAAGCCACCAGGTGAGGCTGTGAAGAATAATGTAAATAACACAGTAACTGATGGAAGGAGACGAGCAGCAATGGTGAGCATTCAACGGAAGGAAAGAAATCTGGTAGTGGATTGAAAATGGGAGAATGTATCAGTTTACAGAGGTACTGGGGCTTTTGTATGTATAAGCAGGGCCAGATTACCGCATAGGCAAACTAGGCATTTGCCTAGGGCCCCGCGCATTTGGGGGCCCCGCGGTCCAAGGGGTTCAGGGGCTCATCCAAGACTGCGCACATGGTGCAAGTGCAAAGGGGTCCCTACCTAAAAAGTTCAAGTGTTTGGAGAATAAATTTATTTTTAAAAATTAATCAAAACAAAAATAAATAATGAAATAAAATAAAATAAAAATAAATAAACCTAACCATAGATGGCAACACAACACGCCTTTGTTTACATCAGAACAGCTGTGTTTTCCCGCTAATGGGTGAGTATGGGAGATTCCTCTCCAATTTTCTGTAGTAATTACACGTTATCTAGACTTGTACTGTGACAAATTAACTTAAGTGTTGTTGATAGACATTGATGTGTATGGATAAATATTTGTTTTCGCCTCTAAATGTTAAGGGAGGTACCTGATAGGGTTACTTGACCAGTAAAAGACCCCAATGACCAGTAAAGACCATTTTTGGTAAAAATACTGTAAAGAAAAACCTAAAAACGCAAACTGACTTCCGTTTGTAGGTTTTAAAAGCACTTTGTCCCGTCTTTAAGTCTTTATCATTTCAATAACAGATCTTAATTGATTGATGTTCTACATCACTTCCGTCGCAAATGCTTAGTTTTCAAGTTGTGACGGAAGTGATGTAGAACATCAATTAATTTACTACATATTTCCCCAGAAACACATAAGCCACATCCGAAAATCGTTGGTTGGGTGAAACTGAAAATTGTCCCTGCATTCTTTAATTCTCATGTCTTTATCTATGGTGGTAGGCCATATATCATGCAAAACATAATGATTAGTTATAAAAATGGTAATATAAATACCATTGTGCATTGTTCTTGGACTCGGTATGATTTCTGTTTAAGTAAATTGGAGATCAAGGAGGATGAATTAGTAAAATATTCGTAGCCCAAATCACTAACCTAATCTATGGTAAAAGTTCTGTATATGACTCCTTTCTGGTAACGTTTTGAATTTTTAGATGCGCAGCCAGAGGAAAGGGGGCTACAAGGGCCATATCCCCCCAATTGACAGAAAAAAAATTAATAATAATTAAAAAATTAACAATAATTGATAATGAAAAATTTGTATTTGCATGATTACAGACAGTGATACATCCTCATTATGCATCTCGTGAACGTGATGTTGGACGTTCTTATGCGAGTGGGTCACAGAAAAGAAAGAAGAAAATTCCAAGAAGAGAACAGAAAAAGAAAGATGTAGGAAGCTGCAGAAAGTCACAGACATGCTCACGAAACAGTTTCTGATGTTACCAGTACAGTTGAATCTGCAGATACGTCAGATCATACAGGAAGCCCCCCCTCCATTATTTCTCAGCCAGCATCTACTTCTTTTGTGTCTCCTCTCAATGTCTCAACGGACATTTCATCCACAGGATTTGTCTTAAAAGATCCTGCCTCATGGCCAAATGTAATCCAGATTCTCTACGTAATGCTTCATTGGGGAAAAAAACTTCAGTCAAACTCTGAACATTTGACTTTAGGAAATCAGCATGGATTTATGATGAGGAAGTCGTCTTTTGTTTAAAGTCATCTATGTTTTATAGGAAGCTTGCAAATTCAGAAACTGTGAAAAGATCATGGATGGTATACTCTGAAAGCTCAGGAAAAGTGTCTGTTCAGCATGCAAGCTATTTTCTACCAAAGAAAATACCTTCACACAGGGGTTCAATGACTGGAAAAAATTCCAAGCGTTTCGAGGAACATGAAAAACAGCACCACTCACAGGAGCTGCATTTTAGCCAGTGTATTTCGTGCACAGAAAAAAAGGCTTATTGGATTCTCATTTGGAAAATCAAACTGAAAAAGAGCGCACTTATTGGAGAAAAGTTCTAGAAAGAGCTGTTGCTGTTGTAAAATTCTTAGCTCTAAGAGGACTTGCTTTCCGTGAAGAAAATGAGGTTTTTGGTTCGGAAAACAATGGCAATTTCCTAGGGATCATAGAACTGTTAGCCACAATTCGATCCATTCTTAGCAAATCATGTGTCACGCCTTGGGAATGCAGGAAGAGGCACTGTATCTTACATGTCATCTACTATATGCAATGAATTTATTGAACTGATGACTAAGAAGGTCCTCAATAACATCATAGCAGCTGTGAAAACTGCAAAATACTTTGCAATAAGTGTAGATTCAACACCAGATATTTCACATACAGATCAATTGACATTCATTGTTCGCTTTGTCGACTCCAGTGGTAAGCCTGTAGAGGCTTTATAAAAATTCATTCTCTTTCAGGCCGTGATGGAGAAAAAATGATGAATGTAGCACTGGATACTCTGCTTGAACATGATCTCTCTATTATGGATTGCCGTGGCCAGAGCTACGGACAATGCAAGTAACATGTCGGGTAAATAAAAACGGATTGCAAGCCCGTATCAAGCAAATCAACCCAGTTGCTGAATATGTGCCCTGCTCAGCACATTCTCTAAATCTTGTTGGGTCATGTGCTGCGGAGTGTTGTGTCGCTGCAGTTTCATTTTCTGGACTTTTACAAGCACTCTTTAATTTTTTCTCTGCTTCAATGCATCGGTGGAGTATACTCAAGTCAACCATTCATGGAGATGTCATCAAATCATTATCAACAACAAGGTGGTCAGCGCAGCATGATGCAACACATGCTTTGAAAGACAGCTTTGCTGAAATACGTTCTGCTTTGATCCAAATAGCAGAGGATGAAGACCAGACAGCAATTACAAGAAGCGAAGCAGCCAGCTTAGCATCAAAATTGGAAGATTTTGAATTGGCCTTACTCTGTGTGCTTTGGGACTGTATACTGGAACGGTTAAATGCCACTTCAGAAAATTTAAATTGAAATGGCTACTTGTGCTAACCTCTATGCAGGCTTAGTGGAATTTGTAAGCTCACTTCGCAATGATGAAGCTTTTGAAATGTTTGAAGAGAAAGCTAAACTGCTGGTGAAAGACTACAGTTACAGGGCTAATCATCAGCGGTCAAGGAAGAGGAAACGCAATTTTGAAGAGCCAGACAATGAAATTGTGTTGCTACCAAGGCAGAAATGTAAGACAGCTACATACTTCGTCATTCTGGATTCACTGATTACAGAATTGGTGAAAAGAAAAAAAATCTACCAAAGGAATCTCAATGACAAGTTTGGATTTTTTTTCAAAATTACTACTATGCCAGATGCAGAATTGAGAGAAGCTGCATTAAAGTTGCAACAAACACCTTTCAGCAGATGTTCAGGGACACATTTTTTTGAAGAAATAGTTCATTTTTCTGGGTATATGAATCAGATTAAAGCTCAACCTGATAAATGTGCGCCCTCAGCTGCTTGAAAAATTTAAGAAATGCAGGTATCTCAGAAACCTTCCTAATGTTGACATAGTGTATCGCCTTTACCTAACACTTCCAGCTACTAACTGTGAAGGAGAACGTTCATTTTCTGTTTTGAAAAGAGTGGAAAAACCAGCTCCGTTCAACAATGAGCCAAGACAAATTGTGTAACCTAGCCTTTTGACCATTGAGTCTGATCTAACAAGAAAAAATTGATTTTCAGAATATAATTGATGATTTTGCCAATATGAAATACAGAAAAAAGTTTATTTAAGAAGTGCCTGTGAATATAAACAATTCTTTACTTTCTTGAGTTTATATGATTTGATAGTCTTATGCATGGATGCAATGATAACAATAATGGTCAGTGATTTATAAAGGGAATAATAGTGCTGTAGTGGTTATGCTGAATATAATAGGTACATGATGTTACACTTTAATAGCCTAATCTAGTAATGCTATGCTGTCTTGAGTTTTTTTCTCTTTAAAAAGCATGATTTAACAAAATAATTAATGGGTGTTGGTAAATGGTTTGGCTGTCTTGATGTACTTTCCCTATTAAATTTAATCTAATAGCCAGAATGTTATTTAATTAGACCTTAAACAGGCTCACACCGACCCCCCTCACCCCCAAGTTGGAAGGGGTCGCTTCGCTTACCCGTAACTCAAAGGGGCCCCGCCAATCTGAATAGCCTAGGGCCCGGAGACTTCTTAATCTGGCCCTGTGTATAAGAGGACAGGTATGTGTTAGACCATGGAGGAGGCTCGGGTCCTAGGAGATGTTTTAGTGTGTGTTAGACCATGGAGGAGGCTCGGGTCCTAGGAAATGTTTTAGTGTGTGTTAGACCATGGAGGAGGCTCGGGTCCTAGGAGATGTTTTAGTGTGTGCTAGACCATGGAGGAGGCATCGGGTTTCCCAGAAGATGTTTTAGTGTGTGTTAGACCATGGAGGAGGCTCGGGTCCTAGGTGATGTTTTAATGTGTGTTAGACCATGGAGGAGGCTCGGGTCCTAGGTGATGTTTTAATGTGTGTTAGACCATGGAGGAGGCTCGGATCCTAGGTGATGTTTTAGTGTGTGTTAGATCATGGAGGAGGCTCGGGTCCTAGATGTTTTAGTATGTGTTAGACCATGGAGGAGGCTCGGGTCCTAGAAGATGTTTTAGTGTGTGTTAGACCATGGAGGAGGCTCGGGTCCTAGAAGATGTTTTAGTGTGTGTTAGACCATGGAGGAGGCTCGGGTCCTAGGAGATGTTTTAGTGTGTGTTAGACCATGGAGGAGGCTCGGGTCCTAGGAGATGTTTTAGTGTGTGTTAGACCATGGAGGAGGCTCGGGTCCTAGAAGATGTTTTTAGTGTGTGTTAGACCATGGAGGAGGCTCGGGTCCTAGGAGATGTTTTAGTGTGTGTTAGACCATGGAGGAGGCTCGGGTCCTAGATGTTTTAGTGTGTGTTAGACCATGGAGGAGGCTCGGGTCCTAGGAGATGTTTTAGTGTGTGTTAGACCATGGAGGAGGCTCGGGTCCTAGGAGATGTTTTAGTGTGTGTTAGACCATGGAGGAGGCTCGGGTCCTAGAAGATGTTTTAGTGTGTGTTAGACCATGGAGGAGGCTCGGGTCCTAGGAAAATGTTTTAGTGTGTGTTAGACCATGGAGGAGGCTCGGGTCCTAGGAGATGTTTTAGTGTGTGTTAGACCATGGGGGAGGCTCGGTCCTAGGAGATGTTTTAGTGTGTGTTAGACCATGGAGGAGGCTCGGGTCCTAGAAGATGTTTTAGTGTGTGTTTTGACATGGAGGAGGCTCGGGTCCTAGGAGATGTTTTAGTGTGTGTGTTAGACCATGGAGGAGGCTCAGGTCCTAGAAGATGTTTTAGTGTGTGTTAGACCATGGAGGAGGCTCAGGTCCTAGAAGATGTTTTAGTGTGTGTTAGACCATGGAGGAGGCTCAGGTCCTAGAAGATGTTTTAGTGTGTGTTAGACCATGGAGGAGGCTCGGGTCCTAGGTGATGTTTTAGTGTGTGTTAGACCATGGAGGAGGCTCGGGTCCTAGGTGATGTTTTAATGTGTGTTAGACCATGGAGGAGGCTCGGGTCCTAGAAGATGTTTTAGTGTGTGTTAGACCATGGAGGAGGCTCGGGTCCTAGTGATGTTTTATGTGTGTTAGACCATGGAGGAGGCTCAGGTCCTAGAAGATGTTTTAGTGTGTGTTAGACCATGGAGGAGGCTCAGGTCCTAGAAGATGTTTTAGTGTGTGTTAGACCATGGAGGAGGCTCGGGTCCTAGGTGATGTTTTAGTGTGTGTTAGACCATGGAGGAGGCTCAGGTCCTAGAAGATGTTTTAGTGTGTGTTAGACCATGGGGGGAGGCTCGGGTCCTAGTGATGTTTTATGTGTGTTAGACCATGGAGGAGGCTCGGGTCCTAGGTGATGTTTTAATGTGTGTTAGACCATGGAGGAGGCTCGGGTCCTAGGTGATGTTTTAGTGTGTGTTAGACCATGGAGGAGGCTCGGGTCCTAGGTGATGTTTTAATGTGTGTTAGACCATGGAGGAGGCTCGGGTCCTAGGTGATGTTTTAGTGTGTGGTTTGCATATTATGTAGAGAAAAAAGGAACCGAGAAATTAGACTGTTTATAGTGATGGACGCTGGTGATGGTGGTACGCTGGTGATGGTGGGTCGCTGGTGCTAAAATTTTTATGGTAGTAGAGGGGGGAAGGGTGGAGTAATGGTAATGGTAGTAATTATGGTGAGGCAGTTGGTAATGGTGGTGGGTTGTTATAATTGTGGTGTTGAGGGTGCTTGGTGGTACTAGAAAGATAAGAGTAACAGTCATGATAAGAAAATAATGATTCATTATAGATAACCCCGCCAACAATGATATGAAGCCTCAACAACAAATTGGATATATTAATTTTATCCACCCAACGGGGGGATTTTTATGTACTTTCGTCCTTCTGTCCTACTCTCCCTACCTTCCTCTGTCCTTCCTTCTCACCTCTGCTCAATCTTTGTCGTAAAAACAGTCCCATTAACTAAATTTTCCTGTCTTCACCAGACCTGACTTATACATTGGGCATAATGGTCACACTAACAACAGACTACGAAGAAGCTTTTAGCTCTAAAAAAAAAGAACGATAAATGAGGGAAGAAATGATGAATCTAGCCTAATAATTTGCTTTAATTGAATTATTGTACAAAACAATTGACTACGACTAGTATTGGGAAAACAATGTAGCTGTGGAAAATTTTGTACATTTTCCGAAATTATAGTGCATAATTTTAGAATGTCATTCAGTGAAATGTATTGTTGTTGGTTTAAAATTAATTTTAATGAATTAAGGGGGGGGGGGAATGCGGCTTGGAGAGTGGGGAAAGAGGTGATACAACCGCCCGAGTTAAATCAAGCTTCATCGAGGACAAATTAAAGTGAATCGGCCTCCTGGAGTTTACCTGGAGAGGGTTTCGGGGGTCAACGCCCCTGCGGCTCGGTTTGAGACCAGTGTGGAAAATACTGTATATATTTTCCAGAAATACAGTAGTTATATGTAAATAGGTGGCCATACTGTATTTAATAAAAAATATGTTTAAAAATGGGAAGCCTGGCTGGCAGAAGAGACTCCCATTGTTTTTTAATTTGGGTAACAACGTTAGTAAATTTATTGGGGAAGAAATTTCTGCTCTAGGTTTAAATTGGGCTGACACCTCTAAATGGAGCCGAATTTTGGATGTGCATTCCTGCATAACTTGAGATATCAGGCGACTGGACAAGACAGCTCCAGGAACCTCAGTTTAAGTCTGTTAATGTTTAACTCTGGCCTGTGTTATTTTTCATGTATAGTCAAGTGAGGTTTCTGGTTATGATACACTTGATCTTCAGTCAAATTGGTGAGTGGATTTTAAGGATATTCTCCTTTGTTATGTTAATGTGTGTATATATATAATCATTATTATTTTAATTATACAGTCCCATAAACTTATTTATTTACCAGGAATTCTTGTTAATGTATCTTTCATTTGTAAATAATAGGTCTAGAGCAACATTGTGGGGATATGACAGTGGTAGTATAGAAGGAGACATTTTTTGTGACCTAGGTGTCCAAGATTCCGAATTGTCTATGTAACTTGGTATGTATATAATTATTTTGTTATTTACCTGGTAGTTGCTACATTATGAGTTACTCATTCTGGATAAATGTATAATTTTCCACAACCAGGTCTCACGGTGGATCAGGTCTTTCGATCAACGCAGGCTGTTATACTGGCCTCAGATGGGCAGGAAAATATTACGGGATTACATATATGCGAACTGTGAAGAAATTTGTGTAAGAATCGCGATAATAACGTAGTTATAGTGATAATAAGGAGTTCGCGCGTATTAATATTCTTGAGTGCGACTGGCATTGTTATTTTGGTTAATGACATTTATGTCACTTCCGGGGGCTTACTGGGGTTCAAACCTCCAAATAGGAGCAAGACAAATCAGGTTACAGATGTGCAGAATTGTGATAAACAGAGATTGGAGGCTGGTGAATGGAGAAATAAAAGATGGTAGTCATACCACATCTAATGTGCCATGTCTGTTATTTTAGATACATATTGGGCCAGCATAGTTTTCTAAATGATAGGCAGATGTGGGTGATCCAGCCGTATTCAGCGACCCTCCGTTAGTTAAAATATATGGTGTATATATCTGTGTATTCCCTCCCCTCCATCCGTCAGTCCAACCCAATGATACAGTCCACACTCTTTAATGTAAACAGTACCAGAATTACTGGTTGTGTTTATTAAATTTAATGGTTAATGTGATGAATGATTTAGAAAACCGACAAGTTGAAGAATTGTTGCAGAAGTGTCTTAATTCTTAATGTTTAATATTTTAGGTCTTCGGTTATGTGTGTGTGAGGGTTGTGAGCGGATCGAAGGGAGACTCTCTCCTGGAGACCTGGAGAGAGTTCCGGGGGTCAACGCCCCCGCGGCCCGGTCTGAGACCAGGCCTCCTGGTGGATCAGAGCCTGATCAACCAGGCTGTTGCTGCTGGCTGCACGCAAACCAATGTACGAGCCACAGCACGGCTGATCCTGAACTGATTTAGGTGCTTGTCCAGTGCCAGCTTGAAGACTGCCAGGATAGGGTCTGTTGGTAATCCCCCTAATCTGTGCTGGGAGGCAGTTTAACAGTTCGGGCCCCTACCTGACATTATTGTATGTTCTCTTAAGTGCTAGTGGACACCCCTGCTGTTCATTGGGGGGATGGTGCATCGTCTGCCAAGTCTTTTGCTTTCGTCAGTGAGTGATTTTCGTGTGCAAGTTCGGTACTAGTCCCTCTAGGATTTTCCAGGTGTAATAATCATGTTCTTTCCTCCTGCGTTCCAGGGAAACAGGTTTAGGAACCTCAAGCGCTCCAATATTGGGTGTTTTATCTCCGTTATGCGCGCGTGAAGTTCTCTGTACATTTTCTAGGTCGCAATTTCACCTGCTTGAAAAGGTGCTGTTAGTGTGCAGCAATATTCCACCTAGATAAAGAACAAGTGACCTGAAGGAGTGTCATCATGCTTGGCTCCTAGTTTTTGATGGCCAAGGCCCATGATGACACTCTTCAGGTCACTTGTTCTATCTAGGCTGGAATATTGCTGCACACTAACAGCACCTTTCAAGGCAGGTGAAATTGCCGGACTAGTATAATGTACAAGAGAAATTCTCGGCGCGCATAACGGAGGATAAACACCTCAATTATTGTGGAGGTCGCTTGAGGTTCCTAAACCTGTATTCCCGGACGCAGGAGGGAAGATCCATGATTATATACACCTGGAAAATACTTCGTGAAAGTAGTGCCTCAAAATTCCCACATGCCTCAGAGGTGCAAACAAAATGTAAGTAGCATTTTTGTTGCTTCTAATCAAATTATTTGTATGAATACAGTAATGAAGTTCCTACAGGTAATTTATTTCTCACAATAGCATCAAAGTAGATTTTCTACAGAAACGTCGCAGCAAAATATCATCGTGTGAGCTATCATAGTCATGTAAATTGTTAGTTGATTACATTATGAGCCTCCAAAAAAACTATTTGCACCTAGAGGTCAATAATAGTTTTATTTAAAATAAAATAAAATATATAAAAGGAATAGTTTTATTTGGATTGTTATTTAAATTAGAACAATTGATGGTTACGAGGTGATCTTGCAACGATTAGTCAAAACAGAACAGGAAGGGGACAATGTAAACTGTGTGATATCATGGTACAAGGTGATAACAGTTAAATATATATTATAAGGTACCTTTCTTTATATTTTGTTTAGAGCAGGATATCGATTATGTTTATATTGGAAACACAGCTGATATTAACATAATAAATTTAAAACGGGTGTTGTCACAGTTGCTGTTTGTCAGAAGAATGACATTTCTTAAAATGACGGTATATAAATATATACAAGTTGACTTTATCATCTTTGCGAAATCGTTAGAAAAAAAAAAAGTTTTAAAGGATAAACTCGTACTATTTTAGAAAAATGATTTTTTTCAATGCTAGGCACGAATTATTTAGACGAGTCAATGTTTTGGGGAGATTCAGAATGGTGGTTTATTATATTAGTTAATCAAGGGGGGGAAGCGCTAAAACCGGAGGATTTATACAGCGCCTGGGGGGGTGTGGAAGCATTCAGGCTTAATTTGGGGAACTGGAGCCAGAGTTCCAATTCCCTAAAATCAAGAGACACTCACCGCAACATCAAGGACCTTCCTTGAGGGGTCAGAAGGCGGAGGCATGAGTGGGGTAAGGGCGTTTAAAGGATAACGAATAAAAATGGACATTAAAACGATGAGAATGAAATACAATAACGCAGTCCTAGAGAGATCGATGGGAGGTCAGAATGAAGGATGTATGGGAAGAGAAATGATTATTTTGATTCCGGCAGTGGGACAAGCCACCAGGTTGAGGCTGTGAAGAATAATATTAAATAACACAGTACTGATGGAAGGAGACGAGCAGCCAAGGTTTGTGATTCAACGGAGGGAAAAGAAATTGGTATTAGTGGATTTTGAAAATAATGGGGGAGAATTTTATCAGTTTACAGAGGTACTGGGGCTTTTGTATGTATAAGCAGGGCCAGATTACCGCATAGGCAAACTAGGCATTTGCCTAGGGCCCCGCGCATTTGGGTGGCCCCGACGGGTCCAGGGGGTTCAGGAGGCTCATCCAAGTGGACTGCGCACATGGTGCAAGTGCAAAGGGGTCCCTACCTAAAAAGTTAAGTGTTTGGAGAAATAAATTTATTTTAAAAAAATTAATCAAAACAAAAATAAATAATGAAATAAAATAAATAAAAAATAAATAAACTAACCATAGATGGAAACACAACACGCCTTTGTTTACATCAGAACAGCAGTGTTTTTCCCGCTAATGGGTGAGTATGGAGATTCCTCTAATTTTATGTAGTAATACACGTTATCTAGACTTGTACTGTGGAAAATTAACTAACGTGTTGTTGAATACATTGATGTGTATAGGATAAATATTTGTTTTCGCCTCTAAATGTTAAGGGTGGTACTGATAGGGTTACTTGCCCAGTAAAAGACGCCATTGACCGTAACAGAACATTTTTGGTACAAAATACTGTAAAGAAAAACTATATAAAAAGCAAACTGAATTCGTTTGTAGGTTTTAAGAAGCACTTTGTCCTGTCTTTAAGTCTTTATCATTGTTCACAATAACAGATCTTAATTGGATTGATGTTCTACCTCACTTCGTTCGCAATTGCTTATTTTTCAAGCCTTTGATGACGGAAAAAGTGATGTAGAACATCTCATTAATTTACTTACATATTTCCCAGGAAACACACTAAGCCACATCGAAATCGTTTGTTGGAGTAAAACTGAAAATTGTTCCTTGCTTCTTTAATTCTCATGTCTTTATCTATGGTGGTAGGCCGCATATATATGCAAAACATAATGTTTTGTTATAAAGAATGGTAAATATAAATACCTTTGTTGCATTGTTCTTGGGGACTCCGGTATGAATTTCTGTTTAAGTAAATTGGAGATCAAGGAGGATGAATTAGTAATATAATCGTAGCCCAAATCACTAACCTAATCTATGTAAAAGTTCTGTATATGACTCCTTTCTGGTAACGTTTTGAATTTTTTTGATGCGCGCAGAGGAAAGGGGGGTACATCGGGCATTATCCCCCCAATTGACAGAAAAAAAATTAATAATAATTAAAAATTAAACAATAATTGATATGAAAAAATTTGTTATTTGATGATTACAGACCCGTGATACATCCTCATTATGGAATCTCGTGAACGTGATGTTGGACGTTTCTTATTGCGAGTGGGTCACGAAAGAAAGAAGAAAATTCAAGAAGAGACAGAGAAAAAGAAAAGATGTAGGAAGCTGCAGAAAGTCAAGACCAGCCCACAACCCCGCCACAGTTTCTGATGTTACAGTACAGTTGCCTACCAGCGCTCGTCAGTCATACAGGAGCCCTCCTCCATTTATTTCTCATCCAGCATCTACTTCTTTTGGTGTTCCTCTCAATGTCTCAACGGGACATTTCATCCACAGGATTTGTCTTAATAGTTCCTGCCTCATGGCCAAATGTAACTCCGATTCTTACGTAAGGCTTTCAGTCGAGAAAAACTTCAGTCAAACTTGAACATTGACTTTAGGAAAATCAGCATGGATTTCTGATGATGGGAAGTCGGTCGTTGTTTAAGTATCTAAGTTTTTATAGGAAGCTTGCAAATTTCGAAAATGTGAAAAGATCATGGAATTGGTTTACTCGAAAGTCAGGAAAAGTGTACTGTTCAGCATGCAAGTATTTTCATACCAAGGGAAAATACATTCACACAGGGGTTCAATGGACTGGAAAAAATTCCAAGCGTTTCGAGGAACATGAAAACAGCACCACTCACAGGAGCTGCATTTTAGCAGTGTATTTCGTGCACAGAAAAAAAAAGGCTATTGGATTCTCCATTTGGAAAATTAAACTGAAAAAGCGCGCACTTATTGGAGAAAAGTTCTAGAAGAGCTGTTGCTGTTGTAAAATTCTTAAGCTCTAAGGGAGGACTTGCTTTCCGTGAAGAAAATTGAGTTTTTGGTTCGGGGAGAAAACATTGGGCAATTCCTAGGGATCATAGAACTGGTTAGCCACAATTCGTTCCTTTCTTAGCAAATCATGTGTCACGCCTTGGGAGAATGCAGGAAGAGGCACTGCATATCTTACATGTCATCTATATATGACAATGAATTTATTGAACTGATGACTAAGACAGGATCCTCAATAACATCTTAGCAGCTGTGAAAAAACTGCAAAAATACTTTTGCAATAAGTGTAGATTCAACACCAGATATTTTCACATACAGATCCAAATTGAATTACATTTGTTCGCTTTGTCGACTCCAGTGGTAAGCCTTTGTAGAGCGCGTTATAAAATTCAGTCTCTTCAGGCGTGATGGAGAAACAAATGAGAATGTAGCACTGGATACCGCTTGAACATGATCTCTCTATTATGGATTGCCGTGGCCAGAGTACGGACATGCAAGTAACTCATGTTGGGTAAATATAAACGGTTTGCAAGCCCGTTATCAACGCAAATCAACCCAGTTGCTGAATATGTGCCTGCTCAGCAACATTTTATATCTGTTGGGTCATGTGCTGCGGAGTGTTGTGTCGCTGCAGTTTCATTTTTCTGGACTTTTAAAGCACTCTTTAATTTTTTCTCTGCTTCCAATGCTTCGGTGGAGTTTTACTCAAGTCAACCATTCATGGAGAATGTCATCAAATTCATTATCAACAACCACAGGTGGTCAGCGCAGCATGATGCAACACATGCTTTGAAAGACTGCTTTGCTGTTTTATCTCTGAAATACGTTCTGCTTTGATCCAAATAGCAGAGGATGAAGACCAGACTGCAATTACAAGAACGCGGGGGGGAAAGCAGCCAGCTTAGCATCTAAATTGGAAGATTTTGAATTGGCCTTACTCTGTGTGATTTGGGATGTATACTGGAAAACGGTTAGAAAAGCCACGCTTCAGAAAATTTAAATTGAAATGGCTATTGTGCTAACCTCTTCTGCAGGCTTGTTTGGAATTCTGATAAGCTCACTTCGCAATGATGAAGGCTTTTGAAATGTTTGAAGAGAAGGCTAAACTGCTGGTGATTGAAAGACTACAGTTACAGGGTAATCATCAGCGGTCAAGAAGAGGAAACGCAATTTTGAAGAGCCAGACATATGAAATTGTGTTTGCTACCAAGGCAGAATGTAAGCACAGTACATACTTCGTATTCTGGATTCATGATTACAGAATTGGTGAAAAGAGAAAAGAATTTACCAGGGAGGAATTCTCAATGACAGAAGTTTGGATTTTGTTCAGAAAATTACTACTATGCCAGATGCAGAATGAGAGAAGCTGCATTAATAAGTTGGCACAAAACAACACTTTCAGCAGATGTTCAGGGAACACATTTGTGATGAAATAGTTCATTTTCTGGGTATATGACTCAGATTAAAGCTCAACCTGATTAATGTGCGCCCTCTGCTGCTTGAAAATTTAGAAATGAAGGTATAGCAGAAACCTTTTCCTAAGTTGACATAGTGTACTTGTATCGCCTTTACCAAACTTCAGCTACTAACTGTGAAGCGAGAACGTTCATTTTCTGTTTGAAAAGAGTGAAAAACCAGCTACGTTCAACAATGAGCCAACAAGACAAATTGTGTAACCTAGCATCTGCCATTGAGTCTGATCTAACAAGAAATGATTGATTTTCAGAAGTATAATTGTGATTTTGCCAATATGTAATACATAGAAAAAGTTTATTTAAGAAGTGCCTGTGATTTAAACCATTTCTTTACTTTCTATGGAGTTTTTATTGATTTGATAGTCGTATGCATGATGCAATGATAACAATAATGGTCAGTGATTTTATAAAGGGAATAATAGTGCTGTAGTGGTTTGCTGAATAAAATAGCTACATGATGTTACTACTTTAATAGCCTAATCTTGTAATGCTATGCTGTCTTGAGTTTTTTCTCTTTAAAATGCATGATTTAACAAGAGGTATAAGTTAGAATGGGGTGTTGGTAAATGGTTTGGCTGTCTTGATGTACTTTCCCTATTAATAAATTTAATCTAAAATAGCAAGAATGTATTTATTAGACCTTAACAGGCTCACACCGACCCCCTCACCCCCAAGTGGAAGGGGTCGCTTCGCTTACCCGTACTCAAGGGGCCCCGCAAGCTGTAAATTGCCTAGGGCCCGGAGACTTCTTAATTTTTTGGGCCCTGTGTATAAGAGGACAGTATGTGATAGGACCATGGAGGAGGCTCGGGTCATAGGAGATGTTTTCGTGTGTGTGTTAGACCAATGGAGGAGGCTCCGGGTCCTAGGAATTGGTTTAGTGTGTGTTAGACCATGGTGGAGGCTCGGGTCCAAGGAGATGTTTTAGTGTGTGCTAGACATGGTGGAGGCACGGGGTTCCTAGACAGATGTATTTAGTGTGTGTTAGACATGAGGAGGCTCGCGGACCGAGGTGATGTTTTATTGTGTGTTAGACCATGGGAGGAGGCTCGAGGTCTCTAGGTGATGTTTTAATGTGTGTTAGACCTTGGAGGAGGCTCGGATCCTCTAGGTGATGTTTTGTGGGTGTTGACATGGGGAGGAGGTCGGGTCCTAGATGTTTTAGTATGTGTTAGACCATGGAGGAGCTCGGGTCCTAGAAGGATGTCTTTATCGTGTGTTAGACCATGGAGGTGGCTAGGGTCTAGGAAGATGTTTTAGTGTGTTGTTAGGGGACCATGGAGGAGGCTCGGGTTCCTAGGAGATGTTTTAGTGTGTGTTAGCAAGGAGAGGCGCGGGTCCTAGGAGATGTATTAGTGTGTGTTAGACCATGGAGGGGCTCGGCGCCTAAAAGATGTTTTAGTGGTGTTAGGGACCATGGAGGCAGGCTCGGGTCCTGGAGATGTTTTAGTGTGTGTTAGACATGGAGGAAGGCTCGGGTCTAGATGTTTTAGTGTGTGTTATAGACCATGGAGGAGGTCGGGTCCTAGGAGAGTGTTTTAGTGTGTGTTAGACCATTGGAGGAGGCTCGGGTTCACTAGGAAGATGTTTTGGAGTGTGATTAGACCATGGAGGAGGTCGGGTCCTAGGAAGATGTTTTAGTGTGTGTTAGACCATGGAGGAGGTCGGGTCCTAGGAGATTGTTTTAGTGTGTGTTAGACATGGATGGAGGGCTCGGGGTCCTAGGAGATGTTTTGTGTGTGGTTAGACAATGGAGGATGGCTCGGGTTCCTAGAGGAGATTTTTGTGTGTGTTAGACCATGGAGGAGGCTGGGTCTAGAAGTTGTTTTAGTGTGTGTTTAGTCCATGTGAGGAGGCTCGGGTCCTAGGAGATGTTTTTGGTGTGTGTGTTAGGACATGGAGGAGGCTCAGGTCCTAGAGATGTTTTAGTGTGTGTTAGACATGGGAGGAGAGCTAAGGTCCTAGAAGTGGTTTTAGTGTGTGTTTAGACTTGGGAGGGAGGCT
Organism: Cherax quadricarinatus; assembly: GCF_026875155.1. NCBI lineage: Eukaryota > Metazoa > Arthropoda > Malacostraca > Decapoda > Parastacidae > Cherax > Cherax quadricarinatus. Next base: position 1,412,010 of record NC_069442.1, read on the forward strand.
CAGGTCCTAGAAGAAGATGTTTTAGTGAGTGGTAGACCATGGAGGGAGGCTCGGGTTTCCTAGGTGATGTTTTGTGTGTGTTAGGACATGGAGGAGGCTCGGGTCCTAGGTGATGTTTTTAATGTGTGTTAGACCATAGGGGGAGGTCGGTTCTAGAAGATGTTTTAGTGTGTGTTAGGACCATGGAGGGGATCGGGTCCTGGTGATGTTTTATTGTGGTTTAGACATGGAGGAGCTCTCGGTTTCTGATAGATGTTTTAGTGTGTGTTAGACCATGGAGGAGGCTAGGTCTAGAAGATGTTTTAGTGTGTGTTTGACCATGGAAGGTGGCTCGGGTCATAGGTTGTGTTTTAGTAGTGTGTTAGACCATGGAGGAGGCTCAGTCCTAGAAGCTGTTTTAGTGTGTGTTAGACCATGGGGATGCTCGGTCCTAGGTGATGTTTTAATGTGTGATAGACCTGGAGGGAGGCTCGGGTCCTAGGTGATGTTTTAATGTTGTTAGTACCATGGAGGAGGCTGGGTCCTAGGTGATGTTTTTGTGTGTGTTAGACCATGGAGGAGGTCGCCGGTCCTAGGTGAAGTTTTAATGTGTGGTTTTAGGACAATGGGGAAGGCTCGGGTCCTAGGTGATGTTTTAGTGTGTGGTTTGCATATTATGTAGAGAAAAAAGGAACCGGAAATTAGACTGTTTATTAGTGATGGGATCGCTGGTGATGGTGGGACGCTGGTTTGTTGGTGTCGCTGCGTGCCTGCATAGTTATGGTAGTAGAGGGTGGAAGGGTTGAATAGGCTATATGTAATGGTTAGTAATTATTGTGAGGCAGTTGGTAATGGTGTTGGGATGTTATAATTGTGGTGTTGAGGGGTGCTTGTGGTATCTAGAAAAGATAAGAGTAAACAGTCATTGATTAAGAAAATAATGATTCATTATAGATAACCCCCGCCAACAATGATAATAAGCCTCAACAACAACAATTGGGATATATTAATATATCCTCCCAACGGGGGGATATTTTATGTACTTTCCTCCTTCCTGTCCTACCTCTTCCCTACCTTCCTCTGTCCTTCCTTCTCACCTCTGCTCAATCTTTGTCGTAAAAACAGTCCCATTAACTAAATTTTCCTGTCTCCACCAGACCTGACTTATACATTGGGCATAATGGTCACACTAACAACAGACTACGAAGAAGCTTTTAGCTCTAAAAAAAAAAAGAACGATAAATGAGGGAAGAAATGATGAATCTAGCCTAATAATTTGCTTTAATTGAATTATTGTACAAAACAATTGACTACGACTAGTATTGGGAAAACAATGTAGCTGTGGAAAATTTTGTACATTTTCCGAAATTATAGTGCATAATTTTAGAATGTCATTCAGTGAAATGTATTGTTGTTGGTTTAAAATTAATTTATGAATGAAAAAGGGGGGGGGGGATGCGAGCTTGGAGAGTGTGAAAGAGGGTGATAGCAACCCGTCGAGTTAAATCAAGCTTCATCGAGGACATATTAAAGTGAATCTGGCTACTGGAGTTTTACTGTAGAGGGTTTCGGGGGGTCAACGCCCCTGCGGCTTCGGTTTTGGAGACCAGTGTGGAAAATACTGTAATATTTTTCAGAATACAGTAAGTTCATTTGTAAAGCGTGGACATACTGTATTTAATTAAAAAATAAGTTTAAAAATAGGGAAGCCTGCGCTGAGCAGAAGAGACTCGCCATTGTTTTTTGAATGTGCTAACAACGTTAGTGAATAATTGGGGAAGAAGATTTCATGCCCTCTAGAGGTTAAAAATTGGGCTGACACCTCTAAATGGAGCCGAAATTGTTGGATGTGCATTCCTGATAACTTGAGATATCAGGCGACTGGACAAGGAAAAGATCCAGGAACCTCAGATAAGTCCTGTTAATGTTTAAACTTGGCCAGGTTATTTAATGTATAGACGGAGGTTTTCTGAGTATGATACACTTGATCTCCAGTCAAATTGGTGAGTGATTTTAAGATATTCCATTTCTGTTATGTATTATTTGTGATATATATATAATCATTTATTATTTTTAATATTACAGTCCATAAACCTTATATATTTACCCAGAATTCTTGTTGATTGTATCTTTCTCATTTGTAATAATAGCGGTTAGAGCACTTGTGGATATGACAGTGGTAGGTATCGAAGGGGGAAATTTTTAGTGACCTAGGCATCCCAAATTCCTACTATGTATATGTAAACTCTAATTAAATAATATTATCTTTGTTATTTACTGGTGTGTACATTATGAGATACATACAGATAATGTATTTTCCAAATTTATTTGCCGATTGGTCCTTCTTGAACCGGAGGTTAATTAGTGAAAGTCACTAATTCGTTAATTACTTAATATTATGTGAAATTACAGTAGGGAGGTGGATTGTTAAAGTTCACCAAATTTAAATTATTGGTGTAGTGGTTATAATTATTACAATATATTTGGATAAGCCAAGTCATGTATGACTAAAGATTATATTAATGTGTATAATTATTAATTTTGCTACTATGCAAATTCTGGCAAGATTTAATATTAATTTTGTATAATATTTAATTTTGATAAGACAAGTTCTAGCAAGATTTATATCAGTGTTATGTGTAATTGCTAAGCTCAAGTGTTAGCTAACATTATTAATGTCGTTGAATTTAATTTTAATATTATAATTTTCTTACATGTGTAATTTCTAAGTCAAGTGTAGCTAACAGTATTAATGTGTATTTAAATTGATTTTACATATTTTCTTTAACATGTAATGGCAAAGCTTCATGTGTAGCTAGGATTTAATCAAGGTATGTTGTATCAGTGTTATTAATTAAGGTTAAACTTTAATACATGGCATCATGGCTGAATAATGAGGAAATTAGTATAGAAGACAAACATGGAATATAGACCAAAAAAGCATCAATGCAAGCTAGAAAAATGGATGTACAAAGCATACAATAAATGTTTGGAATTAATGATCAAGAAACTGTGAATACTGATTATTTAAAATTGTACTTAGATGCTTTAGGGAAGTTGATATGATTCATACAAATTTATATTACAAAAATATGAAGGAGGTTTATTAGGAAACTGTGTGATGACGACTAAGTAGATCTTATATATTAATCAGTATTATGAATTAGAGGAAAAGATTCTTCTTGTAAAAAGTTAGGCCTTGAATAAATTAAAATGTGTTAACCAGGGTTAGTCTTCTCCACTAATAAGATGTCTTTACCAAAACTCCAGAATTATGTTTACCTGTTATTTAATCCTGGATGAAATTGGGAGCGTTTTGGTCAATTTTAAAGCGCTGTGCATGACTAGGAGTGGACTAGACCTGTGTAACTAAATTATTTTACCTCAAAGGACAGGTTGAGGAGATGCTCACATACTCATACAAGCCTTTCCCCATGTAGATGACTTTTACAGAAATCAGTTGACTTGTTGGAAGGTCCACCTTATGGTAATATAGAACAAAGTAGGTTGGATCTAGTAATGTCATTGGTTAATTTAAAAATCTCCCAGATCACACTTACAAAGGGTTTCAGATGGTTTAGATGTTTTAAACTGGAGAAGCACTCTCAAAAACTTTAAGTAATAAATATAATCTGAAGGAATCAGTCTGGTTATTGAGTGCCTAGTACAGAAGAAATTAAGCTGTAAAACACTGAATGACTCTCGAACAAATATCACAAGGGTTTTTAGTCTGGAGGAAGAGGAAATAAGACTAGGTCTACAAGAATTCATTTGTTCAGTTGCAGACCAGCCAACCAACTCATTTTAAAGATGCCAAACACAATAATAACTTCTGAGGTTATTCTGTCAAGTTTCACAAACGGGAAATCATTATACCAAATGTTAATAATCAAAAATTTATTTCCAAATGAGTTGCATGGGCATAATCAAGTAGCAGGAATAAGAAATAATGATTCTCCACAAGGCTAAGAAGAATAAGTACCTCCTAAAGGGTAGCCCAGTTAATAAGAAAACAGTCAAAGAAAAGAGAGATTGTCTTTTCTGCAAGGGTAATCATTTTTCTAGAATTGCAATGCATACAATTTATGGAAATTTAAAGTTGAAAGATTGGAGGAACTCTGACAGATGTATCAGGTGTTTTAAGTAATACAATGTAAAGGATTGTCATGCCAAATTAAAACATCTGTTAATCATGTTACAAAGGAAGACACCATATAGTCATGTGTAAGGGTCTATATGATAATGTTGTTAGTGATAAATGGTGACAATCCTGACAACAGTAGCTAATGTAAAAATTGCTGCTAATGTTAATATGAGGTTTTGCTGAAGTTGCCATTACATCGCTGTGAAGGGTAAAAATTGAGGATCAAAGCATAAAACAAAAAATGTAAATGCATTATTGGCCAGGGATCCCAGCGTACTTTCCATATAACGGTATATGTCTTGATGGTATGAAAGATACAGTTGGGAGATCCCACAACTTTAAAATATCTGGGTTTTTCTCTCAGATAAAAGAGCTCAATTGTATGCATGTTTATGTAAACTGTCAGATTGGGCAAATGAGAAAAACGTGTTAATGCGTAATTGTAGATAGACTTCCAGAGAAAATATCTACAGTAGGGCTTTAGTAAGCTACAAGAAAGACTTTCACATAATGTAAATTTAAGACCTTTGGTTGGTAAGTGATGATTCTGTAGGCCCAATAACGATTTTGATAGGTAGTGACTATTATGCCTACTTTGTAAAGGGTATGTAAAGAAATGTGGTGTCAACCCTTTTGAAGACTGCTGGAGGCCATGTAATGTATGGTAGATTCCTCGTAATAATTAATTCATGATAGAGGAAACTAGCAAATACCTTAAATGTGTCTGTCTTACTCGTGATATCGTACCCAGTATAAATTCTTCCTTAGAGGATGGTGTTGAGGCTGTGCATAAATTGTGGGATATTAGGCAGCATTGAATAAATGTAAATGAAGAAGAAAGTCCAGACGATTCTTTTACTCAGGAGCAATACCTGAGAGATGTAAAATTGAATCTGGACAATACTGGGTCGACTTCGTGAGGACTGACCATCCAGAAATTGCCCACTTTATTTCAAGAATGGCATTATGGACAATTAAAAGCTCAGCTCTGCGAACTGAGTTAAGACACACTGAATTTGTTAACGCCTATATGATATAATGGTTGAGCAGTTCTTAATAAATTTTATAGAGACAGGTTACTCCTGAGCAAGCCACAAATTTATGATCACTATTGCCACATCACGGATCGGTGAAGATGGATTCTAAGACCACTCCTCTGAGAATTGTGTTATTTGTAGTGCCAAGGAGTATCAAAAAATGCTACCTAGTTTAAATGACTGATGACCCAGGTCTGTCGTTGATGAAAAATTAGAGAGATTATCTTATTAAATTTTCAGAGTGAGCATTATGCTTTACGGCTGACAAAAGTAAAGCTTTCCTAAGAGTGGGTTTAAAGAGCTGACAGGGATTGTACCCGCTTCTTATGGCCTGAGAATCCTATTGACCCACTTTAGCCTCTGAAAACATTTAGCTTTAGGAGCGTTTTATTTGGTGCTACTTCCTTTTCACTCCCGTTCCTACTTAAAGCAATGATAAATGCACACCTTAAACGCATGGAAAGTCCATTGAGTAAAGTAATGACAAACAATTTTATGGGATATTTCCTGGTCTATGTGACACCAAACGAAGGAGGAACTGTTAATGACTATGGAAGAGGCTAATATAATAATTGCAAAGTGCAAATACGCCTCTGAGGGAATGATATAGTAAATTCGTCCAAATTATAGGGACAAAAGTAAATAAAGATTTCCCTGGAGATGATGGTTGCCAAATGTCGTTAATGTATGGGGTTTAACTTGGATAATTAAAAGAGTTTGTTAATGTTAAAACCTAATATTACAGTATGCCCAATAAATCTAACTAAGAGAGTTTTGCTTGCTGAAGTTTCCCAAATGTGTAGATCCACTTGGTTTAGTGTCACCCTTACTATAAGAGGGAAATTATTAATACAGGAAGAATGGATACTTTAATGTTGCTTGGGATTGAAATTCTTCCTTAGGAATTCATTAACAGGTGGTATGAATTAATTGGTGATTATGAAAAAATTCCATTGTTGGAGTTCCCATGCCAGTGGCCAATCCAAATGGGGAAAAATGTACTCCAATTTTTTGTGATGCTTCAAATTGGCATATGGAGCGTTGCTACCCTTCAATGTAATAGTGTTATTTCTCTGGTTATGTCTAGGCTATGTGTTCCAATTATTAAAATCACGTACTTTACCATCAGTTGGAATTAACACCATTTATGTAGATGTCATCAAATTAGCTAATTATATAAGAAATAAGTTGCAGGAGATAAATATTAGCGACACTGTAATTTGGTCTGATAATGAGGTATCCTTACCAATGGTTTCGTTAATGGAAACTGTAAAATTGTTGTACGTACAAAACAGAGTCGCTGAATATTATCAGATGCAAGAGAAGTATAATTTAGTTTGGAGTCAGAATATGTTACATTTAATCATATACTGGATGAGGAGAAAAAAAAAAAAAAGAAGAAAAAAAACCCACTTCCAAAAAAAACTAAACCATAAAAGATAGAAAATAAAAAAATATAAAAAAAAAAAACATCCAGACTGATTTCTTGTCTCGAGAGTTTACCTTATGTTTTAATTGTAAATGCTAGATTTGGTTTAAAGGACTAGCTGGTGGTAAAATAAAGCTAATTGGCCTGTACAAAAGGCATACTATTGCTCTGTTGAAATTACTGTGACCACCGCTCTCAATGTTTGTCCTAATTAGCATTGATATAAATAGGTATTCTTCTTTACCAAGTAATCAATGTAACTATGTTGGTGTTAAATTTCTAAAGATGAATATCTCATATAAGTTTTCACATACTTTGATATTGGATAAAGAGGGGCACAAGAAGAAATTATGGAAATGATATTAAATTGATGATGGGAAAGATAAAATTTGTGATAAAGGTTCCTACTAGAAGAATTGGCCAAAGGCTGTATTAGAGAAACAATGTAATTAGGTGCAGAAGTCGGTTACAAATGCTGAATTGAGTGATTACATGCTAAATACCCTATCTTACTGCAAAATCATCATCTAACAAATATAATTGGCTAAATGCCCATAAAAAATGTTAATGACATGTTAGGGTACAAATAAATTAAATTGTATTAGGGATACTTTTGTCATTTCACAAGGAGGCAAAGTGTTAAAAAGTGTGATTAATCTTGTGTAATATGTCACGTGTGGATTGCCAGATCCTATAATGTACCCAGGTCCTTACACCCATAGCAAATGAGCATTGAGTTGTTTTAGCAGAGAACTCCGCCAGCCGCATTGTGGAAAAATTCTATAGATATATTTTTCCAGAAAATAACTATGTTGATTTATATGTAAATAGGTGGCATATACTGTATTTAATAAAAAATTAGGTTATAAAAATGGGAACCTGCGCCTGCACAGTAAGAGGACTTGCCATTGTTTTTTGAATTGAGTACAAACGTTAGTGAATATAAGAACAATTTTCGTGCTTAGAGGTTAAATTGGGATGACACCTCTCAATATAGGAGCCGAAAGTGTTGGATTGTGCCATTCCAGCATAATTGAGATATCGGCGACTGATCAAGAAGTCAGGAACTCAGATAAGTACTGTTAATGTTTAACTCTGGCCTGTGTTATTTTTCATGTATAGTCAAGTGAGGTTTCTGGTTATGATACACTTGATCTTCAGTCAAATTGGTGAGTGGATTTTAAGGATATTCTCCTTTGTTATGTTAATGTGTGTATATATATAATCATTATTATTTTAATTATACAGTCCCATAAACTTATTTATTTACCAGGAATTCTTGTTAATGTATCTTTCATTTGTAAATAATAGGTCTAGAGCAACATTGTGGGGATATGACAGTGGTAGTATAGAAGGAGACATTTTTTGTGACCTAGGTGTCCAAGATTCCGAATTGTCTATGTAACTTGGTATGTATATAATTATTTTGTTATTTACCTGGTAGTTGCTACATTATGAGTTACTCATTCTGGATAAATGTATAATTTTCCACAACCAGGTCTCACGGTGGATCAGGTCTTTCGATCAACGCAGGCTGTTATACTGGCCTCAGATGGGCAGGAAAATATTACGGGATTACATATATGCGAACTGTGAAGAAATTTGTGTAAGAATCGCGATAATAACGTAGTTATAGTGATAATAAGGAGTTCGCGCGTATTAATATTCTTGAGTGCGACTGGCATTGTTATTTTGGTTAATGACATTTATGTCACTTCCGGGGGCTTACTGGGGTTCAAACCTCCAAATAGGAGCAAGACAAATCAGGTTACAGATGTGCAGAATTGTGATAAACAGAGATTGGAGGCTGGTGAATGGAGAAATAAAAGATGGTAGTCATACCACATCTAATGTGCCATGTCTGTTATTTTAGATACATATTGGGCCAGCATAGTTTTCTAAATGATAGGCAGATGTGGGTGATCCAGCCGTATTCAGCGACCCTCCGTTAGTTAAAATATATGGTGTATATATCTGTGTATTCCCTCCCCTCCATCCGTCAGTCCAACCCAATGATACAGTCCACACTCTTTAATGTAAACAGTACCAGAATTACTGGTTGTGTTTATTAAATTTAATGGTTAATGTGATGAATGATTTAGAAAACCGACAAGTTGAAGAATTGTTGCAGAAGTGTCTTAATTCTTAATGTTTAATATTTTAGGTCTCGGTAATGTGTGTGTGAGGGTAGTGGGTATCGAAGGGAGACTCTCTCCTGGAGACCTGGAGAGAGTTCCGGGGGTCAACGCCCCCGCGGCCCGGTCTGAGACCAGGCCTCCTGGTGGATCAGAGCCTGATCAACCAGGCTGTTGCTGCTGGCTGCACGCAAACCAATGTACGAGCCACAGCCCGGCTGATCCGGAACTGACTTTAGGTGCTTGTCCAGTGCCAGCTTGAAGACTGCCAGGGGTCTGTTGGTAATCCCCCTTATGTGTGCTGGGAGGCAGTTTAACAGTCTCGGGCCCCTACCTGACATTATTGTATGTTCTCTTAAGTGCTAGTGGACACCCCTGCTGTTCATTGGGGGGATGGTGCATCGTCTGCCAAGTCTTTTGCTTTCGTCAGTGAGTGATTTTCGTGTGCAAGTTCGGTACTAGTCCCTCTAGGATTTTCCAGGTGTAATAATCATGTTCTTTCCTCCTGCGTTCCAGGGAAACAGGTTTAGGAACCTCAAGCGCTCCAATATTGGGTGTTTTATCTCCGTTATGCGCGCGTGAAGTTCTCTGTACATTTTCTAGGTCGCAATTTCACCTGCTTGAAAAGGTGCTGTTAGTGTGCAGCAATATTCCACCTAGATAAAGAACAAGTGACCTGAAGGAGTGTCATCATGCTTGGCTCCTAGTTTTTGATGGCCAAGGCCCATGATGACACTCTTCAGGTCACTTGTTCTATCTAGGCTGGAATATTGCTGCACACTAACAGCACCTTTCAAGGCAGGTGAAATTGCCGACCTAGAAAATGTACAGAGAACTTTCACGGCGCGCATAACGGAGATAAAACACCTCAATTATTGGGAGCGCTTGAGGTTCCTAAACCTGTATTCCCTGGAACGCAGGAGGGAAAGATACATGATTATATACACCTGGAAAATCCTTGTGAACGTAGTGCCTCAAAATTCCCACATGCCTCAGAGGTGCAACAAAATGTAAGTAGCATTTTTGTTGCCTTCTAATCAAATTATTTGTATGAATACAGTAATGAAGTTCCTACAGGTAATTTATTTCTCACAATAGCATCAAAGTAGATTTTCTACAGAAGTCGAAGCAAAATATCATCGTGAGAGCATCATAGTCATGTATAGTTCGTTGATTACATTATGAGCCTCCAAAAACTATTTGCACCTAGAGGAAACACAAACATTTATCTATATGTCTATTTTGAGGGGCCTATGAGTGTCAATATCCACAACCTAGTCGTTTTATACCAGCCCTGTTGGTTAGTTGGATTTAAGGCCTATTGACCTCTCAGAGGGTCATCAAGGCTGCACATAGTCTGTTCACCACCAGTCAAGAATACTGTCAACTCATGAGTGTACACATACAATTACCCCCTCTGGTCCTGGTTACAACCACTCTAAATATTGTTTTACAAGTTTATTACAACCTATCAAATGACAGTTATAGCAAAAATTAAACTGTAAATAACGTTAAATGTTCAGAAATCAATACATATTTTAAATGTTTATAAAAGATATATAAAACTTGGTTTTAATGAAATGAAGGTAGCAGAGTGTTAGTGTGTGTGTGTGTGTGTGTGTGTGTGTAACCTGGAGTGGGGCCAGGAGCTTACACCAGAGTAGAAGCATATGTTTTAGTTTATCTCAGGATTGAACGTTAAACATTTTTTGTGCAACACTGGATATTACACTGTAATATTTTTTAAGCCCACCAGGAGTCTTTCATCAAGGTAAAGCTACCTGAAAAAGAGAGAATATATTCACCCTACGTCACTCATCCTGTCTTTATGAAGAAATATGGTGACTCACACTCAGAATGACCCCCCAAACTGTAACGTCCGCCACTCTCCTACATAGTGCAGTTTAAACTCTCCATCTCCAGTCACGAGTCGTCTAACCCTGCTTCTCCCTGAATACCTATCATAATGTTCCCTGTCTCAACTCCTACAGTACCCCCAATGGAAATACGTCACTTCCTGTCCTGAACTCTTTTGGGTATATCCTAGATCTCTAACACACAATGCATGCTATGTAATGATAATCTTGTGTACACTGTATTTGTTATACCTGAAAAAACTTACTACGTTAGTCATAAAAAACCACTTTTCTCACTTCTATCTAACGCACTCATTCAAGCTTGCTAGATGTTCAAGCCCCTAGCAATCAAAACTTCCTTTACCTTCCTTCCAACACTTCCTTTCATCCCAGATTGTCATGCTGTTTTGCTCAATCCTCTTTAAATGACCCTGTTTTCCTCCGCCCACTCCACTGTCTTCTGATCTCCACTCACACTAATACCAATATTTGGGCTTATTGTTGGAAATGTGAATTCGGATATTTACCTGCGAGGTACTTGAAAGCCATGATTTTTTAGTATATACTAAAATTCAGCTTCAGGTGAATATACTGAGGCAGCTGGCGCAACGTTGTTAGTGTACATCCCAAGGGGGTGGGGAGTGAGCGGGCTTAAACATAAAAATGAAGGAACACTGTAGTGGACAATGGACTCTTGCTAGGTTGGTTTAACTCGCTTCATATACTTCCCCTTGATGCTAGTCGCTTTTCACCTATTGTACACACCTATTTTTGTTGCAGGGTCGAGTCAGCTCCTGGCCCCGCCTCTCTTCGCTATTGCTACTAGGTCATCCTCTCTCCCCTGCCCCATGAGCTTTATCATAACATACCTCGCCTTAAAACTATGTATGGTTCCCGCCTCCAGTATTCACTTTCTAGGCTATTCCCCGCCTGACTACTCTATGACCTGAAGAAATACATCCCTAACATCCCTTTGATTCATCTGAGTCATCAACTTCCAATTGGTGACCTTCTTTGTGTCCTGTTCCCGTCTGTGTCCCGTCAGTGTCCCGTCAGTGTCTGAGCTGTGTCTCGTCTTGTCCACCTTGTCTATCCGCGCAGCATTTATTATGTTGTTATCATGCTCCCCCGGAACCCTCTGTCCCTCCAGTGTCGTCAGCAGAATTCCCTCAACCTTCTTCGTAGTACAATCCCCGTCGCTCGGACCTAGTCTTGTTGCAAAACCTTATGCACTTTCCTAATTTCTTGACTGTGCTTGACTAGTGTGCATTCCAAACTGGTGCTGCATATTCCAGTAATGGCCTGACGTAAATGGATACAGAGTCCATGAACGAATGCACTTACTGAGGTAACGGAACGCTATCCGTAGTTTGTCAGGCGCCCGTATGCTGCAGCGTTATCTGATTGATGTGCGCCTCTGGAATATGCCGGAGTTATCTCACTAACCCACAATCTTTTTCCCTGATGAGGTTTTTCAGTCTTTGCCATCTAAACTATATTGTGTCTGCGGTCTTCTTTGCCCATCCCCAATCTTCATGACTTTGCATTGGCAATGTAAATTCAAGGAGCCCAGTTTGCTGGACCATGCTTGTAGCTGTCCATGCGCCTCTTTGTAGTCCTGCCTGATCCTCATCCGAATTGATTCTCTCATTAACGTCACAACCAACTGCAAACAATGACACTTCTGAGTCTAATCCCTTCCGTTTTATGTCGTTCACAATATAGCCAAGAACAGCACAGTCCAGGACTGACCCCTGTGGAACCCCCGCTTGTCACAGATTGCCCACTCTGACACCTCGTCACGTACCATGACTCGGTTGTTGCCTCCCTGTCCGTATTCTCTGATCCATTGCAGTGCCTTTCCAGTTAGTGTGCCTGATCCTCTAGCTTTTGCCGTAACCTCTGTGAGGAAACTGTGTCGAAGGCCTTCTTGCACTTGCAGTCCAAGAAAACAGTCGATCCACCTCTCTCTTTCTTACGTCTGTCGGGCTAGCCTTGTCATAAACTCAAGTGGTTTTAGACACAGGATTTTCCTTCCCCGAAACCGTCTGGTTGTCATTATACACTTGTTTCTAACAGGGCACCACCACTAGTTATCTCTCCTCCTGAAGATCTTCTCCATGACCTTGCATACAAAACACGTAAGTGGATACAGGTCTGTATTTAGTGCCTCATGACTGTCTCCCTTTTTAAAAATTGGGACTACCATTGCCATCTCCATACCTCATAGTTTTGCCCATTTTCAAAGATGAGTTTGAAATCTTTGTTAATGTACAACACAATATCTCTGCTCCCTCTTAAGGACCCACCTAGATATGTTGTCTGGGTCCCACCGCCTTGAGAATCAAAGTTCGCATAGCACTTCTCACCCCCCTTGGTTATAGTACCTCATCCAGCACTCTGGTGTACCCCCCCTGTTCTGGATTCCTGGAGTCCTAACTGGTTTCCACTGTACATACTTCCTTAAATCACGTGTTGAGCTCCTGACATAGCCTCTCGTTCGTTCTTTGTTAATTCACGCTCACCCTTCCTCAATCTGATTACCTGTCCCTGACTGTGTTTTCACTCCTGATAGCTGTAACAACAGATTTCTTCGGGTCAGTCTTGACTTTCGATGCTATGTCATTTTCATATTGTCCCGCGAGCCTCCCTTCATATTCTGTGCATATACATTTCTGCTTCTTCGACTAATCTCTATTATTTTCTGAGTTCGCTGTCATCTGTACCTTTTCCATATCTCTAGTACACCTATTTTTATGCCTCCCTACAGCCTTTGGGTAAACCAACGACTACTCGTTCTGTTCCTTCCATTATATCTGTTTTCCTTGGGAACAACCTCTCCTCTGCCCCTTGCATTTTGGTTTGCCCATATCCCATCATTTCTTGTACTGGTTTTCCCTGTCGGTTCCCCTCCCACTGAATGTCTTGAAGGAAAGTTTCCTCATGCCTGAGTATTTCCCCCTTTTGTAGTTTGGTTTTTCCCACCCTATTCTGCTACTCTCGACTACTTGGTGCGCTCACTATGTAGTCGAAGCACAGACCACTATGATCACTAGCTCCAGGGGCCTTTATACAGTATATCCTCGATGTCCGAACTACTCAAGTGAATACAAGGTCCAGTCTTGCTGTTCATCCTCACCTCTCATCTCTGGCATGTCCTCTAAACATGTATATCGCATGAGGTTTTCCATACCGCATCCATCATCTGGCCTCTCCATGTATTCGGGTCCCCCCATGGGCTCCAGGTTTTCCCCAATCAATCTCCCTTTGATTGAAATCACCCAGTAACTAGTAACTTTGCTCCCCCAAGATGCTCTCCTGCCACCTCGGGTAGTGGTGTCGACCATTTCTCTGTTGGATCACACATAATCTTCTCTTGGCCTCCTGCAGTTCAGTGGTGGGTGTACATTACTGCAATGTCACCATGTCCCTCAGAGACTGTATTGTTCCTACTAAGCAGTCCCTTTCGCCCGTGCCATCCATTCCTTCCATTTTCTCAAAACCCCACTCTGATGATGTTTCTGTGATGCTAGTGAAGACTCTGTGATTCTAGTGAAGACTTCTGTAGCTAGTGAAGACTCTGTGATGCTATTGAAGACTCTGTGATGCTAGTGAAGACTCTGTGATGCTAGTGAAGACTCTGTGATGCTAGTGAAGGGGAATCTGTGATGCAAGTGAAGACTCTCTGATGCTAGTGAAGACTCTCGATGCTAGCGAAGACTCACAGATCTAGTGAAAGACTCTATTGATGCTAGTGAAGACTCATTATGCTAGTGAAAGACTCTGTGATGCTAGTGAAGACTCGGTGATGTTATGAAGACTCTGTGAGCTAGTGAAGACTCTGTTATGCTAGTGAAAGGCCTCTGTGATGCGAGTGAAGGCTCTGTGATGCTAGAGAAGGACTCTTATGCTATGAAGCACTGGTGATTCTAGTGAAGACTCTTTGATGCAGTTAAGACTTTGTGATGCTAAGTGGAAGAATCTGTGATGCGATGAAGGCTCTGTGATGCTAGTGAGACTCTGTGATGCTAGTGAAGACTGTGAAGCTAGTGAAGACTTTTTTTGTGGGGGGTGATCCTAGTGAAGACTCCGAGTATGCTATGAAGACTCTGTGATGCTAGTGAAGACTCTCTGATGCTAGTGAAGACTCTCTGTGCTATTGAAGACTCTGTCTGTGATGCAAGTGAAGACTCGTGATGCTAGTTGAAGACTCCTGAAGCTAGTGAAGACTGTGATGCTATGAAGACTCTGTGAATGCAACTACGAGAGGGGTAGAGGGTGGAGTGCTAGAGGGGGGAGGTAGGCACGCATTAGGATCTCAATATAATAAATAGGGTGCATATATCGGGAGAGCGGTGGGTCGTGATGCATAGAAGAAACTGATGATGGGGCAGCGTGATGCGAGTGGGCTAGGTTGAGGTGGGGGTATTGTCAGTGTAAGAGAGTTGGTTTACGTGGGATGGGGGGGGGTACAATAATACAATTACGAAAAAGGGTTGTAAGGGGGGGGGGGGGGGGTACGAATTATAGAGGGGGTGATTATATGACTGAGGTGATGTGTGTGTAGGAGAGAAGTCATATGAGGATTCGTGATGAGGGAAGGGTGAACATGAGTTTGGTGTGTGATGAGTATATTGAGTAGTGTTGAGAAGTGAGTGTTGAAGAGAGTTGGGGGGGAGTGGAGTGTGGGTGGTTAGTTAAGTGTATTTAAAATAGAGTACGGAGTGGTGAAGGAGAGTGAAGAGGATTGCGACAGATTTTTAGTGTTGTGTTTGTCTATTAGAGGGTGATGTGTGAATTGAGTTTAGAGGGGTAGTTGTGAGATGGGAGGGGTGTCTCTGGTGATTTTATCGGTGGTGGATGGGGGGAGGGAGTGAGTGAGAGTTGGTTGGTAGTGATGTGGGGGGATGAGAATAGTGTGTGTGGGTCATTAGTGTGGTTGTGTTGTGTTTTGTGGGATGGGTTGTTGGTGTTGTTGGGAGGGGTGGGTGGGGTTGTTGGGTGGGTGGGAGTGGGGGTGTGGGGTTGTTGGTGTGGTAGTGTGTGTTTGTGGGTGGGGGGGGGTTGGTGGTTTGTGGGGGTTGGTTGGGGTTGGTGGGGTTGTGGTTGGTTGTGGGGTGATGTGTTTTTTTTGGTTTGGTGGGGGGTTGGTTGCTGTGGTGGGGTTGTGGGTATTGTGTTTTTGTGGTGGGTTTGGTGTTGTTGTGTTTTTTGTGGGTTTGGGTGGTGGGTTTGGGGTTGTGGGGGTTAGGGTGTTGTGGGTTTGTGGTTTGTTTTTGTTGGTTTTTTTTGTGGGTGTGGGGTTTTTTTTTTGTGTGTGTGTGGGTTTTGGGGTTTGGTTGGTTGGTTGATAGGGTGTGGGTGTTTGGGTTTGTTTAGGTTTAGGGTTATTTTAGAGGTAATTTTATATTATCTATAAAACTCCTATCATGAAAACTCACTTATGCTATAAGACACTTTGATTCTAGTGAAGAACTTCCCGTTAACAATTTAAACTCCTGATGCTAGAGAAGACTGTGCTGCCAAGAGACGACCTTCCTGTGATGCTAGTGAAGAACTCTGTGATCTAGTGGAGAACTCTGTCTGCTAGTGAAGACTCTGTTATGCTAGTGCAGACTGGTTATGCAAAGTTAAGACTTGTGAATCTATTTAAGACTCTGTGAATGCAGTTCAGACTCACTGAAGCTAAGTAAGACTCTGTGAATCTAGTGAAGACTCGTGATGCAAGTAGACTCTGGATGCTAGTGAATACACTCTGAAAGCTAAGTGAAGACGGTGATGCTAGAAGAAGACTCTGAGATGCTAGTGAATACCTCTGTCAAGCTAGTGAAGACTCTTGATGCTTTGAAGTACATCGTGAATCTAGTGAAACTTTGATATGCTATATGAGAGGACATTCCTGTGATGCTAATGAAGACTCTGTGAAGCTAGTGAAGACTCTGTGATGCTAGTGAAGGCTCTGTGATGTGCTATGTGAAGGCTACTTGATGCTAGTGAAAGACTCTGTGATTTCTAGTGAAAGGCTTCTTGATGCCTAGTGGAAGGCTCAGTGATGCCTAGTGGAGGCTCTTTGATCTAGTGAAGACGTCTGTGAAAGCATTAGTGAAGACCTCTGTGATGCTATTGAAGACACAGTGATGCATGATGAAGTCTCTGTGATGCAAGGAGACTACATTGATGTATGCTAGTGAATACACTGTGATGCACAGTTGAAGACACTGTGATGCGAAGTGAAGACACTGAGATGCTAGTGAAGGCTTCTGTGATGCTATATCAGACTCTGTGCTGCTAGTGAAGACCTCATCCTGTGAGTGCTAGTGAAGACTCTGTGATGCTAGTGAACGCTCTGTGAGATGCTAGTGAAAACACTGTTATTGCTAATGAAGACTAGTTTGTTATGCAAGAGAAAGGCTCTTGTGATGCAAGCTGAAATACTCAGTGATGCACGTGAAGGCTCTGTGATGCTAGTGAAGACTTAGTGAATTGCAGTGAAAGGCTCTGTGATGCTTAGTGAAGGCACTGTGATGCTAGTTGAAAGACACTGTGATGCAATTAGAAGGACTTAGTGTGCTAGTGAAGGCTCCTGGTGATGCAAGTGACGACCTCAGTGTTCTCGTGAATGCTCTGTGAAGCTAGTGACTGAGCTTTGTATGATGATAGTGAATGACTCTGTATGGTCTAGTGAAAGACTCTGTGTGCAGTGAATGAACTCAGTTCTTGCGTAGTGACGACTGCTGTGATGCTAAGTGAAGAACACGAGATATGCTGAGTGAAGGGACCTCTTGTGATGCTAGTGAAGACTCTGTGAAGCTTGTGAATAGCTCTGTGATGCTCATAGTTAAGACCTCCTTAAAGCTAGAGAAATACTCTGTTATGCAAGTTAAGTACGCAGTGATGCAAGTGAAGACTCCATGTGATCTAGTGAAAGACATCTGTTATGAAAGTGAAGACACGTGATGCTAGTGAAGAACTCTGTGATTCTAGTGATGACTCTGTGATCTAGTGGAAGACTCTTGATTAAGAAGACTCTGTGATTCAAGTGAAGACTGTGATTGCAATGCGACGACAGTTGTTATTCTAGTGAGATACTCTACTGAGGATGCTAGTGAAGACACGCCTGAAGCTATTGAATCCTCTGTGAAGCTAGTGACGACTCAGTGATCTAGTGAATGACTCTGTGATGCAAGGAGAGACTCTCAGATGCTAGTGAAGACTGTTAGCTAGTGAAGACTCTTGATTGCTTGTGAAGACTCTGTGATGTCATAAGGCTCTGTGATGCTAGAGAAGGCTAGCTGTGATGCTAGTTAAGACTCTCAGTAGAAGCTAGAGTGAAGGACAGGATTGCTAGTTGAAGACTCTGGTTAAATGCTAGAGAAGGCTCTGTGATGCTAGTGAAGACTTAGGTGATTCTAGTGAAGACTCTGTGAATGCAATCGTGAGACTCAGGATTCTAGTGAAGACTTCTGGTAAGCAGTGAAGGCTCTGTGATGCTAGTGAAGACTCTGTGATCTATGAGAAGACTCTGTGATGCACTTGAAAGACTCTGTGAATCAAGTGAACTCAGTTAAAAGCAAGTGAAGACAGCTAGTGAAGCTAGATGAAGACTTTGGATGCGAGTGAAGGGCTCAGTGATGCAAGAGCAGACTCAGGCTGCGCGTGAAGGCCTCTTGGTGATGCTAGTGAAGGACTTTGTGATGCTAGGAAGGCTCTGGTTATTCTAGTGAAGGCTCTGTGATGCTAGTGAAGACTCTGTGAAAGCTAATGTGGTTGAAGAATTTGGTGATGCTAGTGAAGGCTTCTGGGATGCTAGATACGACTCTGTTAATCTCTGTGAAGGCCTCTGTGATCTAGTAAGACTATGTGATATAGTGAAGACTCTGGATCTAGTGCAGGACTCTGGGTGAAGCCTAGTTGAAGACTCAGGAAGCTAGTGAATACTCTGTGATGCTATGATGACTCTGTGCTTACTATTGAAGACACTTTGATGCTGAGTGAAGACTCGTTTGATGCAATTGAAGACTCTGTGATGCTATGAAGACTCTGAGAGCAGTGAAAGACTCCTGTGATGCTGAGTGAAGACCTCAGTATGCTAGTGAAGACCTCTGTGACTGCAATGAAGACTCATTGATGCTATGAAGACTCTTCTGATGCTAGTGAAGACTCCTTGAAGCTAGCGAAGCCCTCTCTGATGCTTAGTGAAGAACTCTTTGATGCTAGTGAAGACTCTGTATGCTAGTGAAGACTTCTGTGATCTAGTGAAGACTCCGTGATGTTAGAGAAGACTCTGAGTGATGCAATGTGAAGACTCTGTGATGCTAGTGAAGGCCTTGATCGAAGTGAATGCACTGTGTATGCTAGTGAAGACTGGACTCCTGTAGTTCGAGTGAAGACTCGATGTTAATGCCTAGTTGAAGACCACACTAGATGCTAGTGAGGACTTTGTGATGCTAGAGAAGACTCTGTGAAGCTAGTGAAGGCTCAGTGAGCTATGAAGCGACTCTGTGATGCGAGTGAAGACTGTGATCGCTAGTGAGACTTTTGAAGCAATGAATATCTACTAGTTATGCTATTGAAGACTCTGTGATGCAATTGTAATAACTCTCTGATGCTAGTGAAGACTCACCTGTATGCTAGTGACGACACTGTGATGCTAGTGAAGACTCTGTGAAATCTAGTGAAGACTTCGTGTCTGATGCTAGAGAAGACGTTGATGCTCGTGAAGACTCTTAGATGCTAGTTGAAGACTCTGTGATCAGTGGAGAACTCTGTGATGCTAATTGAAAGACACATTGATGCTAGTGAAGACTGTTGATGCAGTGAAGACTTTGTGATGCAAGTGAAGACACAGTGTATGCTTAGAGCAGACTCACTTATTCAAGTGGAAGACACGGTGATGCTAGTGAAGACCTGATGATGCTAGAGTGAAGACTCAGAGATGCTAGGTGGAAGACTCATCTATGCTAGAGAAGACAGTGAAGCTATGATAATACTCTGTGATTTGCTAGTGAAGGACTCTGTCATGCTATGAAACACAGTGATGCTAGTGAAAGAACACTGTAGATCTAGTGAAACTTTGTGAAGCAAGAGAAGACATTCTGTGATGCTAGAGAGACTCCTGTGATGCTAGAGAAGACTCTGTGCTGCTATGAAGGCTCTGAGATGCGATGAAGCTCTGTGATGCTAGTGAAGAACTCTGTGAAGCAAGTGAAGGCTCTTGTAAGCTAGTGAAATGCTCTGTGATTCTAGTGAAGGCTCTGTGATGGCTAGTTAAGACTCTGTGAAGCAATTGAAGACTCTGAGATGCAAGTGAAGCCTCCTGTGATCTTTGTGAAGCTCCGTGATGCTAGTGAAGACTTTAGTGAAGCTAGAGAAGACTTCTGTGAAGCTTAGTGAAGACTCTGTGATGCAAGTGAAGACTCTTGTGATGCAAGTAGAAGAGGCCATCTTTGATGCTAGTGAAGGACTCTTGTGAATGGCAAGTGAAGACTCTGTGATGCTAGTGAAGACTCTGTGATGCTAGTGAAGCGCTCTGAGACTAGCAGCAGACACTGTGAAGCTTAGATGTAAGACTTTGTTAAGCTATAGAAGGCTCTGTGATGCTAGAGAAGACTCTGTGATGCCCGTGAAGGCTCAGTTATGCCAAGAGAAGGACTTTTGTGATGGCTAAGTAGAAGGGCTCCTGAGATGCAAGTGAATCTCTATGATGCATTGAGACTCAGTTAATGCCAATGAAGGACTTTAGTGCTGCTAGTGAAGGCTCAGAGATGCTATGAGCGACTCTGTGATGCTCGTGAAGGCTCTGTATGCTAGTGAAAAACTATTGTGATGATAGTAAGACTCTGTGATTCCTAGTGAAGACTCTGAGATGCCAAGTGAAGACTCTTCTGTGATGCTTAGAGAAGACTCAGGATTGCCTAGTGAATGACTCTGTGAATTGCTAGAGGAAGACTCAGTGATGCAAGGAATACCTGTGAAGCAGTGAAGACTCCAGTGATGCTAGTGAAGGACTACAGTGAGGCTAGTGAAGACCAGTGAAGGCTATTGAAGACTCTGTGAATTGCTAGTGAAGACTCTGTATGCTAGTGAAGACTCTGTGATGAAAATGAAGACTCTGTGATGCTAGATAAGACACTGAGATGCCTAGTGAAGGAATACTCTGTGATGCTAGGTGAAGACCTCAAGTATGCTAGTGTAGAGACCTCTGTGATGCAATGAAGGACTCGAGTGATGCTTAGTAGCCATCTGTGAATGCTAGTGAAGACTTTCTGTGATGCTAGTGAAGACCCTTCTTGTGATGCGATGAAGACTCTGTGATGCTAGTGAAGACACTGTGATTCAAGTGAAGACTCTGTGAGCTAGTGAAAGCCTTTGATGAATCTATTGACGACTCTTTGATGCTATGCGAAGACTCTGTGATGCTAGAGAAACCTGTGGATTGGCTAGTTGAAGACTCTGTGATGCATTGAAGACTTCTGTGATGTATAGTTGAAGACTCTGTGAGTGCAAGAGAAGACTACGAGTGATGCAATTTAAGACTCTGAGAAGCTAGTGAAGACACTGTGAAGCTAAGTGAATACTCTGTTGAAGTCAGTTAATACTCTGAATGAGAGCTAGTGAAAGACTCTGTGATGCTAGTTAAGACTCTGTGATTCTAGTGAGACGGATTGGCAGCACACCAAACCAAGCTGGCTGCAGCACCAACCATGGCTGAACCAACCATGGCTGTACCAACCATGGCTGTACCAACCATGGTTGTCCCAAACCCAAATGGCTGCACCAACCATGGCTGTACCAACCATGGCTGTACCAACCATGGCTGAACCAACCATGGCTGTACCAACCATGGCTGCACCAACCATGGCTGCACCAACCACGGCTGCACCAACCATGGCTGTACCAACCATGGCTGCACCAACATGGCTGCACCAACCATGGCTGTACCAACCATGGTGAAACCAACCATGGCTGTACCAACCATGGCTGCACCAACCAATGGCTGCACCAACCATGGCTGCACCAACCCATGGCTGAACCAACCATGGCTGTACCAACCATGGCTGCACCAACCATGGCTGTACCAACCATGGCTGCACCAACCATGGCTGTACCAACCATGGCTGCACCAACCACGGCTGCACCAACCATGGCTGTACCAACCATGGCTGTACCAACCATGGCTGAACCAACCATGGCTGTACCATCCATGGCTGTACCAACCATGGCTGTACCAACCAGGGGCTGAACCAACCATGGCTGTTCCAACCATGGCTGTACCAACCATGGCTGAACCAACCAGGCTGTACCAACCATGGCTGAACCAACCATGGCTGTACCAACCATGGCTGCACCAACCATGGCTGTACCAACCATGGCTGCACCAACCATGGCTGTACCAACCATGGCTGTACCAACCATGGCTGAACCAACCATGGCTGTACCAACCATGGCTGAACCAACCATGGCTGTACCAACCATGGCTGCACCAACCATGGCTGTACCAACCATGGCTGCACCAACCATGGCTGTACCAACCATGGCTGTACCAACCATGGCTGTACCAACCATGGCTGCACCAACCATGGCTGTACTAACCATGGCTGCACCAACCATTGCTGTACCAACCATGGCTGAACCAACCATGGCTGTACCAACCATGGCTGCACCAACCATGGCTGTACCAACCATGGCTGCACCAACCATGGCTTGAACCAACCATGGCTGTACCAACCATGGCTGCACCAACCATGGCTGTACCAACCATGGCTGCACCAACCATGGCTGTACCAACCATGGCTGCACCAAACCACGGCTGCACCAACCATGGCTGTACCAACCATGGCTGTACCAACTATGGCTGAACCATCCATAGCTGTACCAACCATGGCTGTACCAACCATGGCTGAACCAACCATGGCTGTACCAACCATGGCTGTACCAACCATGGCTGTACCAACCATGGCTGCACCAACCATGGCTGTACCAACCATGGCTGAACCAACCATGGCTGTACCAACCATGGCTGTACCAACCATGGCTGTACCAACCATGGCTGTACCAACCATGGCTGAACAAACCATGGCTGTACCAACCATGGCTGTACCAACCATGGCGTACCAACCATGGCTGCACCAACCATGGCTGTACCAACCATGGCTGCACCAACCATGGCTGCACCAACCCCATGGCTGTACCAACCATGGCTGTACGAACCATGGCTGCCCCAACCATGGCTGCACCAACCATGGCTGTACCAACCATGGCTGTCCCAAAACCATGGCTGTACGAACCATGGCTGCACCAACCATGGCTGCACCAACCATGGCTGTACCAACCATGGCTGCACCAACCATGGCTGCACCAACTATGGCTGTACCAACCATGGCTGTACCAACCATCACCATGGCAACATTCTGTTGCTCATTTTGGTTTACGTCGGGTTGCGTGCGGCCAACAGTAACAATCTGGTTGATCAGGCCCTGATCCACCATGAGGCCTGGTCACTGACCGGACCGCGGGGGTGTTTACCCCCGGAACCCTCTCCAGGTATATACCAGGTATACTCCAGGTATACTCCAGGTATACTCCAGGTATACTCCAGGTATACTCCAGGTATATACCAGGTAACTCCAGGTATACTCCAGGTATATACCAGGTATACTCCAGGTATACTCCAGGTATACTCCAGGTATACTCCAGGTATATACCAGGTATACTCCAGGTATATACCAGGTATACTCCAGGTATACTCCAGGTATACTCCAGGTATACTCCAGGTATACTCCAGGTATACACCAGGTATACTCCAGGTATACTCCAGGTATATACCAGGTATACTCCAGGTATACTCCAGGTATACTCCAGGTATACTCCAGGTATACTCCAGGTTAACTCCAGGTATACTCCAGGTATACTCCAGGTATCCTTCAGGTATACTCCAGGTATATACCAGGTATACTCCAGGTATACTCCAGGTATACTCCAGGTATACTCCAGGTATATACCAGGTATACTCCAGGTATACTCCAGGTATATACCAGGTATACTCCAGGTATATACCAGGTATACTCCAGGTATACTCCAGGTATATACCAGGTATACTCCAGGTATACTCCAGGTATATACCAGGTATACTCCAGGTATACTCCAGGTATACTCCAGGTATACTCCAGGTATATACCAGGTATACTCCAGGTATACTCCAGGTATACTCCAGGTATACTCCAGGTATATACCAGGTATACTCCAGGTGTACTCCAGGTATACTCCAGGTATACTCCAGGTATACTCCAGGTATATACCAGGTATACTCCAGGTATACTCCAGGTATACTCCAGGTATACTCCAGGTATACTCCAGGTATATACCAGGTATACTCCAGGTATACTCCAGGTATACTCCAGGTATACTCCAGGTATACTCCAGGTATACTCCAGGTATACTCCAGGTATACTCCAAACTTGCGTTTCTTATGACAAAATAAAAAGTTTGTACAATATGAATTTGATCATAGATGAATGATAAAGTGAGAGAAGAAATAATGAATAGGAAAGAGATCTCAGTGGGTCGTGGATCCATCACAATCTTGACAGTTTCAGTGGGTCGTGGATCCATCACAATCTTGACAGTTTCAGTGGGTCGTGGATCCATCACAATCTTGACTGTTTCAGTGGGTCGTGGATCCATCACAATCTTGACAGTTTCAGTGGGTCGTGGATCCATCACAATCTTGACAGTTTCAGTGGGTCGTGGATCCATCACAATCTTGACAGTTTCAGTGGTCGTGGATCCATCACCAATCTTGATAGTCTCAGTGGGTCGTGGATCCATTACAATCTTGATAGTCTCAGTGGGTCGTGGATCCATCACAATCTTGATAGTCTCAGTGGGTCGTGGATCCATCACAATCTTGATAGTCTCAGTGGGTCGTGGATCCATCACAATCTTGATAGTCTCAGTGGGTCGTGGATCCATCACAATCTTGATAGTCTCAGTGGGTCGTGGATCCATCACAATCTTGATAGTCTCAGTGGGTCGTGGATCCATCACAATCTTGATAGTCTCAGTGGGTCGTGGATCCATCACAATCTTGATAGTCTCAGTGGGTCGTGGATCCATCACAATCTTGATAGTCTCAGTGGGTCGTGGATCCATCACAATCTTGATAGTCTCAGTGGGTCGTGGATCCATCACAATCTTGATAGTCTCAGTGGGTCGTGGATCCATCACAATCTTGATAGTCTCAGTGGGTCGTGGATCCATCACAATCTTGATAGTCTCAGTGGGTCGTGGATCCATCACAATCTTGATAGTCTCAGTGGGTCGTGGATCCATCACAATCTTGATAGTCTCAGTGGGTCGTGGATCCATCACAATCTTGACAGTTTCAGTGGGTCGTGGATCCATCACAATCTTGATAGTCTCAGTGGGTCGTGGATCCATCACAATCTTGACAGTTTCAGTGGGTCGTGGATCCATCACAATCTTGACAGTTTCAGTGGGTCGTGGATCCATCACAATCTTGACAGTCTCAGTGGGTCGTGGATCCATCACAATCTTGACAGTCTCAGTGGGTCGTGGATCCATCACAATCTTGACAGTTTCAGTGGGGTCGTGGATCCATCACAATCTTGACAGTCTCAGTGGGTCGTGGATCCATCACAGTCTTGACAGTCTCAGTGGGTCGTGGATCCATCACAATCTTGACAGTCTCAGTGGGTCGTGGATCCATCACAGTCTTGACAGTTTCAGTGGGTCGTGGATCCATCACAGTCTTGACAGTCTCAGTGGGTCGTGGATCCATCACAATCTTGACAGTCTCAGTGGGTCGTGGATCCATCACAATCTTGACAGTCTCAGTGGGTCGTGGATCCATCACAGTCTTGACAGTCTCAGTGGTCGTGGATCCATCACAATCTTGACAGTCTCAGTGGGTCGTGAATCCACTCATCAGTCTTGACAGTTTCAGTGGGTCGTGGATCCATCACAATCTTGACAGTCTCAGTGGGTCGTGGATCCATCACAATCTTGACAGTCTCAGTGGGTCGTGGATCCATCAAAGTCTTGACAGTCTCAGTGGGTCGTGGGTCCATCACAGTCTTGACAGTCTCAGTGGGTCGTGGATCCATCACAGTCTTGACAGTCTCAGTGGGTCGTGGATCCATCACAATCTTGACAGTCTCAGTGGGTCGTGGATCCATCACAGTCTTGACAGTTTCAGTGGGTCGTGGATCCATCACAATCTTGACAGTCTCAGTGGGTCGTGGATCCATCACAATCTTGACAGTCTCAGTGGGTCGTGGATCCATCACAGTCTTGACAGTCTCAGTGGGTCGTGGGTCCATCACAGTCTTGACAGTCTCAGTGGGTCGTGGATCCATCACAGTCTTGACAGTCTCAGTGGGTCGTGGATCCATCACAGTCTTGACAGTCTCAGTGGGTCGGGATCCATCACAGTCTTGACAGTCTCAGTGGGTCGTGGATCCATCACAGTCTTGACAGTCTCAGTGGGTCGTGGATCCATCACAGTCTTGACAGTTTCAGTGGGTCGTGGGTCCATCACAGTCTTGACAGTCTCAGTGGGTCGTGGATCCATCACAGTCTTGACAGTTTCAGTGGGTCGTGGATCCATCACAGTCTTGACAGTCTCAGTGGGTCGTGGATCCATCACAGTCTTGACAGTTTCAGTGGGTCGTGGATCCATCACAATCTTGACAGTTTCAGTGGGTCGTGGATCCATCACAGTCTTGACAGTTTCAGTGGGTCGTGGATCCATCACAGTCTTGACAGTTTCAGTGGGTCGTGGATCCATCACAGTCTTGACAGTCTCAGTGGGTCGTGGATCCATCACAGTCTTGACAGTTTCAGTGGGTCGTGGATCCATCACAGTCTTGACAGTTTCAGTGGGTCGTGGATCCATCACAGTCTTGACAGTTTCAGTGGGTCGTGGATCCATCACAGTCTTGACAGTCTCAGTGGGTCGTGGATCCATCGCAGTCTTGACAATCTCAGTGGGCTGTGGATCCATCACAGCTTGACAGTCTCAGTCGTGGCTCCATCACAGTCTTGACAGTCTCAGTGGGTCGTAGATCCATCACAGTATTGACAATGTCAGTGGGTCGTGGATCCATCACAGTATTGACAATGTCAGTGGGTCGTGGATCCATCAAAGTATTGACAGTCTCAGTGGGGCGTAGCTCAATCACAGTCTTGACGGTCTCAGTGGGTCGTGGATCCATCACAGTCTTGGCAGTCTCAGTTGTTTGTGGATCCATCACAGTCTTGACAGTCTCAGTGGGTCGTGGATTCATCACAGTACTGACAGTCTCAGTGGGTCGTGGATCCATCACAGTATTGGCAGTCTCGGTGGCTTGTGGATCCATCACAGTATTGGCAGTCTCGGTGGCTTGTGGATCCATCACAGTCTCAGTGGGTTGTGGATCCATCACAGTCTCAGTGAGTTGTGGATTCATTACAGTCTCAGTAGGTTGTGGATCCATCACAGTCTTGATAGTCTCAGTGGGTCGTGGATCCATCACAGTCTTGACAGTCTCAGTGGGTCGTGGATCCATCAGAGTCTTGACAGTTTCAATGGGTCGTGGGTCCATCACAGTCTTGAAAGTCTCAGTGGGTCGTGGATCCATCACAGTCTTGACAGTCTCAGTGGGTCGTGGATCCATCAGATTAGATTTTGCCACCGAAGTGGCTAGTTTATTGTGCATCCCATATCCATCCTGTGGACGGTAGCGCAAGAGCATATGGATACACAAAAGACCTAGGAACTAGGCCCCAAAAGGTTAACAGGAGTACATATGGATTTATATCTACATATCTATAGTTCACTTATCTGTTAGCAAATTTAGGAAATTTGCTTAGTATATCTGGTATCTTATTTTCATTAATGAGATATCTTGACATGTCACATAGGTTATTATACTGTCTATCTCTGTATTCCTCAATAAGTGGACAATTAAGCACATAGTGTTCAAGACAGTGACCATATGCCTGATCACATAATTTACATTTAGTTTGATCATCATCTGTGTGTCTCCCAAACTGCCAGAAGTACTTGTAACCAAGCCTAAGTCTGGCCACTACAACATCAGTCAGTCTGTTCACATTGCCAGTTGCTCCATAAACATACTTATCTACGTTCATGTCATCATAGTGGGTTATAGATCTACTCAGGCTTCTAACTGCATTCCTATAACAATAATTTTCATTATTTACTTCTCTCCTAATATTTTTCCTAATGCTAGACACAGATATTGCAAAGTTAAATTCTACAGTCTTGACAGTCTCAGTGGGTCGTGGATCCATCCCAAAGTTTTGACAGGTGTCAGTGGGTCGTGGATCAGAGTTAAACACCTGCTGCACCTGTTACATAGCAGTAATATACGTACCTGGGAGTTGGTGTTGTGGGTCGCATCTCGGCCACGACATAAAAAATGGAAATAGCCCTCACTGCTTGGCTTTCTTGGGTTATCATCGACTATTAAACCTATTATATTCATGGAGCGCTAAACCCATCGCGGCCATACAGCATCCATACTGTGTGGTTAATGTACCGTGTACTTTGATGCAGTGTGTGCAGGTTCGGATCCTGTTGAAAATAATTGCCAATTGCTAAGCATTTGCATGCTTTATATATAATTATATATATTATATATATTATATATATATATATATATATAATATATATATAAATATATATATATATATGTATATATAAATATATAAATATGTATATATATATATATATATATATATAATATTATAAATATATATATATATATTAATTTTTAAATATATATTATATATATAATATATATATATATATATATATATATATATATATATATAATATAATATATATATATATATATATATATAACATTTAAAACAATTCGAAAACAGGCAAAAATTATTTACAACATTGTCTCTAGGTCCACAGCAGGACTCGAACCTGCTAACTCGTTGTCCACTGCATGTGGCAGGATTCGATAAAAATAACTTTCAAAACGAGCTCGGTGCCCGGGGGTATGGGCAACATCGCTTAGCTTTCCGGCTAAGCGCCCATACTTTCGCGGGGCTAGCTCCGTGGTAAAGTACTGTGGACTCTGATACAGAGTTAGCAGGTTCAAGTCCTGCTGTGGACGTAGAGACAATGTTTGAGTGTGTGTGTTATATATATATATGTATAAAAATATATATTATATATATATATATATATATATATAATATATATATATATATATATATATATAATATAATATATATATATATTTTTTATATATATATATATTATATATATATAGGGAAGTACCACCTCTAAGCTGGAATGGGGACCTCATCCTCAGAGAAGACAATAAAACGTACCTCAGGGAAAACTCATGGTTCCCCCCGGAGCTGTTTGAATATTTCTTCTCCTACCACCCCCTATATATATTATATTGTATGTGAACATTTATTAATAAACAAAATACATTTACAGAAAAAAACATAAACATGAATACAATGGCACAATGTATCAAAGATGATGAATTTCCTCCAGCTCCTCCGAGGCTGGACGTGAGCCAAGTATGCAGCATGCATTTCCCCTCTGGATGGCGACGCTGAGGCGCTGGAACATGAAATGGGCTGCCCTTGGGTCCCTGGTGGGTCGATTGAGTCTGGAACCCAATTCTTTAAGGGAAAAGTGCGGCATTTTTTCCCCATGATCCAAGGGCTCTGATCCCACTGGGACATATTGATACTGTTGGCTAATTGTCCCTGTACTTGCTGATCTTGTACTCCTCCCTGTGGTCAGCAGCTCCTCCCTGTCGCCCCACACTGTGATGGAAAATAGGTGTCAGCCAGTGTGGACACACAGGTATAGTCCCATGCTAAGAGCTTGCCATTCTTCCAAGGATAGATGGGTGATCCCGTCGGGGCGGTTTGCTGGGTTGGGGGTAATTGTTTGCTGCAGTGATCGTGGGCTCCCTCTCGGCAGGGCATCCAGTGTAGCAGGGGTCTCTTAATGATGTCGTTGACCTCATTGTGTCTTGCATGCCAGCCCTTGGTTTTGGAACAGTTAAAACCATGTAGACCGTATTGGTCTGCTTGCACTTCGCCCAAAAACACATATATTTTGTGTGAATTGGGGCAGCAAGGCGCAGAGCCACTGCAATACGGAGGGTCTTAGGGTCGAGTCGCGTTCCCTGCCGATATGGGAATGTTTGGAGGAAGTCCCCGGAGTGATGGCACTCACAGCCTGGAGACGGGCAATCTCCCTATCTGATGTTGCAGCCCTGAGCATGTTGGCAAGCACCTTTTCAGCAATTGGGCCCATCCCAGCTTGACTCTTTGTGAGCCAGTGCTGCACTAGGGTTTGGTGCTGGAGCAGCAATATATATAATATATATATATTATATATTTATATATATATATATTTTATATATAAAATATATATATATATAAATATATATATATATAATATATTTGTCCTGCCGAAAAAAGGCAGAACTTGCGATTTGGCTTAAATAGCAACATTCATCTTTGCCATATAGGACAAGTGAAAATTTGTGTATGCAATAATTTCGCCAAAATCATTCTGAACCTAACGAAAAAAATATATTTCACTGTGTTTGTTTAGTATTAAAAATTTTTGTAAACAAAACTAAAATATATTTAGTTGGGTTAGGCTAAAATAATTGCGCTTGTTATAATAAGGTTAGGTAAGTTTTCTAAGTTTTTTTTGGTGCAAAATTAAAGTTTTTTACATCAACATTAATGAGAAAAAATACATCTTTAAACATACAAGAGAAAATTTTAGAAAGGACTTAATTTTGAATGAGTTTTTGCTAATTGACCAGTTTTACATATTCGGCACGAACATATATATATATATAATATATATATAATATATATATATTATATAAAATATATATATATATATTTTATATATATTTTATTATATATGTATATATATATATGCAAAACAAGCCACTGTGGGGATGATGTTGAAATCTTCAGCTTAAGTACTTTCACACTTATCAGTGCGTTCTCAGAAGCTATTGCAATGTTGCAAGGGCAGCAACAGACGAAGGAAAAGAGCAAGTTCTGGTAAGATCCCAAATGGGATGAGCGGGGAAGACGGGACATACAAAGAGCAGCTCTGGAGAGGAGTGTTCTTAGTCGTAGAAATAGAGCCAGGGCTTAACCCAGCAGCTAAGGCAATCGGGGACAGACATTGAGAACAGAAATTCAGGCTCTTCTGTTGGGACTCCAGTGGGGTGAGCGGGGAGGACGGGACAGGCGAAGATTAGCGCAAGAGAGGAGTGTAGAATTGAGCCATGTCTTAACCCAAAAGTTAAGGCGAACGTGGGTCAGAGAATGGTACCTGTCAGAGAATCCAAAGGTTATTTGTAAATAGGGTTAGGAGCAGGATCATACAAGGAGTAGAAAATCTTGTGTTGGTTTGTGGGTCTGCGAATGTCTTCATCAAGGAGAGAGGTCCAGTAGTCATGTCTTGTCTCAAGTTTGTTTATCTGTCTGTCCACTGAGACGTCTTCCAGTACAGATTCAACGCAGGGATGTGTAATTGGGCATGGAGAGACTCGCTTGTGGCGAAGTCTTCCCATCTGACATCAAGCACCCCGCGCCAGCGCCTTGTTCTGGACACGTTGCAGTTTAAGTAAGTTTGTTTTAGCTGCAAGAGAGAGGGCTAGAGGGGAGTAAGTTATCAGAGGACGTATTAGGGAGGCACTCAGGTTTGATCCAAGGGATGGATAGCTCCAGTTCTTCGGCATGAAGCCCCCATTCCTGCCCTCCCTCACTATAATATCTTACTGCTGCGCGCGCGTCTTGCTCAGCTCTCCTGATAAGTCTTAACAATACTCGCTGAGTACAAAAAGGAAGAGCGTCTATCTGGCGCTCAGCAGACGGAGGATCAAGTTTCCACCACGTCTTGCGCTGAATGACCCAATGGATTTAGAGCTGTACATGAACATAATAACTCTTGGGATTGTCCACATGTCTACACGTCCCTGTTACCACTGAGTTACGAAATATATGTAGGAAAATTGCATTGTAGGAACAACAAAAGGTTAAGGATACCCTTTAGTGTATCATTATCTTAGGATATTGATACGTAAGCCTAGTAAGGGTAAGCCAGATTAATGCTTAACTCAGTTAACAGGACATCATTTGATTTAACATCCTCGTCATAAAACACGCGTCGTGTCTCCTGGCGAACAAAACACCACTAGAAAACAAAAGCTGGTTATGTTTTATTCTCGTGTTCAGTCACACAGGATGGGTTCTCAAAGCTGAGAGACATCTGTTGGGTACTGAAAATAATGTGAAGCCCTCCAGTCTGGGTTCAATAGCTACGGTAGCTTCGGAAATTTCTTCCCTACAGGACCAGAATAATCTCCCAGGATGACGTGTACCACAAAAACAGGAGAGTGGGATCACGAGGAAGACGATGATGAAGACTAGAGAGGGATGAAACAGATGAAGATGGTAATGTAAGAAAGTAAACAAGGACTATAGAGATTGTTTAAAAAATTAGATGTATGGGTGTATGAAAGCGGGAACACAAGTTAGCTATGTTATGTTCCATGACACGGGATCTAGTTTGTGTACACCAGGTTAGAGAGGGAATAGTAGCAGCAGGAAGAGACTGTGAGGTGAGAAACAGTAGCCCCTAGAGTGACTGGTCAGGAGAGAGACAGTAGGTCCAGAGGAGAGACGGGTCAGGGGAGACGGGTCAAAAGGGAGATAGCAGGACGAAGGAAGAAAGAGACAGAGAGAGAATAGTAGAACCAGAGGAAGAGAGAGAGAGAGACGGGTCCTGAGAGAGAATACGATCAGTTGAGAGAGAATAGACCCAGAGGAAAAAAGAGACGGGTCTTGAGAGACAGTAGAATCAATTGAGAGAGAGAGAGAGAGAGAGAGAGAGAGAGAGAGAGAGAGAGAGAGAGAGAGAGAGAGAGAGAGAGAGAGAGAGAGAGAGAGAGAGAGAGAGAGAGAAGGGTCAGGTGAATGAGAGACATGTTAATGATGGCCTCATTCAAGATATCGTGTAAAGGAACACCCTGCCCGACCTGTTGTGTTGAGTGGTCAGATAAAGGTATCGCACTTATCTCTACAACCTTATCACCGCTGCTTTTCTGTCACAACAGTTTTTTTTTACTTGTGTTCTCTCCCAGATGTGGTTCAGGGGGTCGTGTCTCCACTCCTGGACCTGCATCTCAGATACTCGTCAACTGTTTCACACGTACTCTCTGGCCTCAGCGGCCCTTTCATATATCCTTTTTGAACTGTTTATAAATGGTTAATTCCATCACTTTCTCATCCCGATTGCTCCACTTCCTAAAACTCCTTTGACATACTGACATTTCTGTGACTTATTGGTGTCATTTTAACTTTCATGTAGGCCTCTATGGTCCTGGCACGGCGTAATTAGGTCTCCTCACGTTATTTTCTCTTTTCAATACTGCGAGATTAATTGCTACGGGGTTTCTAAATCACTCCTAACTCTGGTACTAGTTTCGTAGTGAATCTCAGGACATTTCTCTAGTTTGTGGATATGTTTGCTCAGTTAGGGGCTCCTCGCTGGTGCTACGTAATAATCTGATTGGTCCAATATACGTCATACATTGGGCATTGACTTTATTTAGATAACTAAATAAGCTTGCGCTATCAAAGTTATTTGATTACCATGCGCCTCCATTGATGTTTTCTTATGCTTACCCCTTAGTCCTCTTTTTTGAGGTTCTTGACTTTCCTAGCTTTGTCTTCGTGTCCATTTTTTGTCTGGTCTGGTCTTCCTAATTCTCACAAGCATGCACTTGCTGGGGGTGTGAAGTCCAGAGCCACGTATCATATTAATAGTATACAAGAAGTTAACAAGTCACATGTGTAACACTTAGGTAACTTTACTGACGGAACGTTTTACCTGCTCAGCAGGCTTCATTAGTCGAATAGAGGTGATCACAATACTGGAGACAGTAGAGGGAGAGGTAATTTGAGGTGATCAGTCCCTCAGTCTTGAAGATGGTCAGTCTCTTAGCCTAAATCAGAGGCATGAGACCAGAGACTTATACTGGAACAGGGAGTGAGGTGTAGCAGCCTGGAGGTGACGCCGCAAGAGCTCTCTTTCCCTGTAACGTCTCCTCCAGGCTCCTACACCTGTTATCTGTTCGAGTATAAGTCTCTGGCCTCATGCCTCTGATTTAGGTTAAGAGACTGACCACCTTCAAGGTTGAGGGACTGATTAAGCTTCCTCACCACTTCTACTGTCTCCAGTATTTCAATCACCTCTGTATTCGACCAATAAACCCTGCTGTGTTAAGGCGAAACGCTGTCAAAAATATGCAGGTGTTGCCCATACGTTTTACTGACCATCCAGTAGCTGTGTCTGATTATTCATTTGGTTCGTCCAGGTCCTCCTGTGTTTTTTTCCTCTAATATTCTCTGTTATTTATGTATGTGTATTCACCTTTTTGTACTCGCCTATTTGTGGTTGCAGGGATCATGTCTAAGTTCGTGGCTCGGCCTCTTAAGTGATCGTAACTGGTTCACTCATTTCTAGCCTCGTACTCCCCATCATACCTATTCTTAAAGCTATGTATAGAGCCTTCCTCTACCACTTCCTCATCACGTAACTACATATTGATCACTATGAAACTGAAGGATTACTTCCTGACATTCTTGGACTCATCATTGCTTGTAATTTCCAACTTTCGTGTATCCCTATGTTTGTTCTTCCTCTCGAGTTTTCTGAGTATTGTGTATGTCATTATTGTGTCTCACCTGATCCTTCTAACCTCAAATGTCAGGTGAAGTTATTTCAGTTTCTCTTCAGAGTTCAGATTATCTTCACAAATAATTTTGTTTGCGAAGCCCTACACTTTTCTAACAGTCTTAGATTAGCCACAAAAAGTGTTCGGTTGATGTGTGCCTCTGACGATATACTTCGTACAGTGCTCCCCAGTAGGTCCTCTTGAGGAAGGCTCACAGCTTCTCTCCCCCAGAGTCTGTACTCAGTTTCTGGTCTTCTTTCCACTTCATCATGTTTTTATAACCCAGTATTTGCTTGTCTGACATCTAGTATCCACTTATCTGACCAACCCTGCAGTTTGTCCAGGTCGAGTTTATTGTCCCTATATCAGAGCATTTGTGAACAGAGGTGCATGGATTTTACCTTCACAGTTAAGGAACACACATATTCTTGCAGAACTTGCATCATTAACGCTTTTTGTAACTCATTACGACCTACACTCACACGCCTTGGATCAGAGCAGTGGATCAATCACCGTTAATGAATAATATTATGCTAAAACGATGATTTAATTTTGGTCTACAAAATGTAGCATAACCTTGAGTAGAATATTAAGTAAAGTGGGACTGGCAACACTTGTCTGTGGGTTGCCCAGTTTCAAGTCTTTGTTTACACTCCTCTGCCTACGTAACATCAGAGGTGACTGTGACAGGTGACGTGAGAGGTGACTGTGACAGGTGACATGAGAGGTGACTGTGACAGGTGACATGAGAGGTGACTGTGACAGGTGACGTGAGAGGTGACTGTGACAGGTGACGTGAGGTGACTGTGACAGGTGACATGAGAGGTGACTGTGACAGGTGACGTGAGAGGTGACTGTGACAGGTGACATGAGAGGTGACTGTGACAGGTGACATGAGAGGTGACTGTGACAGGTGACATGAGAGGTGACTGTGACAGGTGACGTGAGAGGTGACTGTGACAGGTGACGTGAGGTGACTGTGACAGGTGACATGAGAGGTGACTGTGACAGGTGACGTGAGAGGTGACTGTGACAGGTGACATGAGAGGTGACTGTGACAGGTGACGTGAGAGGTGACTGTGACAGACTGACACTACTGAAGTCTCCCAGCTCAGGCTGACACTACTGAAGTCTCCCAACTGAGGCTGACACTACTAAAGTCTCCCAGCTGAGGCTGACACTACTGAATTCTCCAGCTCAGACTGACACTACCTGAAGTCTCCCAGCTACTGACACACTGAAATCTCCCCGCGAGGGTGCCATTACGAAGTCTCCCCCCTCAGACGACACTACTAAGCTCACAGCTGGGCTAC
>NC_069442.1:1448188-1498772 GCF_026875155.1 Cherax quadricarinatus
AAATCATAACGTCCTCATTCACCTGACCCTTCTCTCTCTCGTCTCTCTCTCTCTCTCTCTTCCTCTCTCTCTCTCTCTCTCTCACTCTCTCTCTCTCTCTCTCCTCTCTCTCTCCTCTCTCTCTCTCTCTCTCTCCCTCAATTGATTCTACTGTCTCTCAAGACCCGTCTCTTTTTTCCTCTGGGTCTATTCTCTCTCAACTGATCGTATTCTCTCTCAGGACCCGTCTCTCTCTCTCTCTCTTCCTCTGGTTCTACTATTCTCTCTCTGTCTCTTTCTTCCTTCGTCCTGCTATCTCCCTTTTGACCCGTCTCCCCTGACCCGTCTCTCCTCTGGACCTACTGTCTCTCTCCTGACCAGTCACTCTAGGGTGCTACTGTTTCTCACCTCACAGTCTCTTCCTGCTGCTACTATTCCCTCTCTAACCTGGTGTACACAAACTAGATCCCGTGTCATGGAACATAACATAGCTAGCTTGTGTTCCCGCTTTCATACACCCATACATCTAATTTTTTAAACAATCTCTATAGTCCTTGTTTCCTTTCCTTACATTACCATCTTCATCGGTTTCATCCCTCTCTAGTCTTCATCATCGTCTTCCTCGTGATCCCACTCTCCTGTCTTTGTGGTACACGTCATCCTGGGAGATTATTCTGGTCCTGTAGGTAAGAAATTCCCGAAGCTACCGTAGCTATTGAACCCAGACTGGAGGGCTTCACATTATTTTCAGTACCCAACAGATGTCTCTCAGCTCAGGCTGACAGATTTCATTGCTTTGAGAACCCATCCTGTGTGACTGAACACGAGAATAAAACATAACCAGCTTTTGTTTCTAGTGGTGTTTTGTTCGCCAGGAGACACGACGCGTGTTTTATGACGAGGATGTAAATCGAATGATGTCCTGTTAACTGAGTTAAGCATCAACTGGCTTACCCTTACTAGGCTTTACGTACCAATATCCTAAGATAATGATACACTGAAGGGTATCCTTAACCTTTTGTTGTTCCTACAATGTAATTTTCCTACATATATTTCGTAACTCAGTGGTAACAGGGACGTGTAGACATGTGAACAATCCCAAGAGTTATTATGTTAATGTACAGCTCTAAATCCATATGGGTCATTCAGCGCAAGACGTGGTGGAAACTTGATCCTCCGTCTGCTGAGCGCCAGACAGACGCTCTTCCTTTTTGTACTCAGCGAGTATTGTTAAGACTTATCAGGAGAGCTGAGCAAGACGCGCGCGCAGCAGTAAGATATTAAGTGAGGGAGGGCAGGAATGGGGTGCCTTCATGCCGAAGAACTGGAGCTATTCATCCCTTGGATCAAACCTGAGTGCCTCCCTAATACGTCCTCTGATAACTTACTCCCCTCTAGCCCTCTCTCTTGCAGCTAAAACAAACTTACTTAAACTGCAACGTGTCCAGAACAAGGCGCTGCGCTGGGTGCTTGATGTCAGATGGGAAGACTTCGCCACAAGCGAGTCTCTCCATGCCCAATTACACATCCCTGCGCTGAATCTGTACTGGAAGACGCTCAGTGACAGACAGATAAACAAACTTGAGACACGACATGACTACTGGACCTCTCTCCTTGATGAAGACATTCGCAGACCCACAAACCAACACAAGATTTCCTACTCCTTGTATGATCCTGCTCCTAACCCTATTTACAAATAACCTTTGGATTCTCTGACAGGTACCATTCTCTGACCCACGTTCGCCTTAACTTTTGGGTTAAGACATGGCTCAATTCTAAACTCCTCTCTTGCGCTAATCTTCGCCTGTCCCGTCCTCCCCGCTCACCCCACTGGAGTCCCAACAGAAGAGCCTGAATTTCTGTTCTCAATGTCTGTCCCACGATTGCCTTAGCTGCTGGGTTAAGCCCTGGCTCTATTTCTACGACTAAGAACACTCCTCTCCAGAGCTGCTCTTTGTATGTCCCGTCTTCCCCGCTCATCCCATTTGGGATCTTACCAGAACTTGCTCGTTCCTTCGTCTGTTGCTGCCCTTGCAACATTGCATAGCTCCTGAGAACGCACTGATAAGTGTGAAAGTACTTAAGCTGAAGATTTCAACATCATCCCCCACGGTGGCTTGTCTTGCATATATATATACATATATATATATATATATATATATATATATATATATATATATATATATATATATATATATATATATATATATATATATATATATTATGTCGTGCCGAATATGTAAAACTGGTCAATTAGCAAAAACTCATTCAAAATTAAGTCCTTTCTAAAATTTTCTCTTGTATGTTTAAAGATGTATTTTTCTCATTAATGTTGATGTAAAAAAATTTAATTTTGCACCAAAAGGAACTTAGAAAACTTACCTAACCTTATTATAACAAGCGCAATTTATTTTAGCCTAACCCAACTAAATATATTTTAGATTTGTTTACAATAATTTAATACTAAACAAACACAGTGAAATATATTTTTTTCGTTAGGTTCAGAATGATTTTGGCGAAATTATTGCATACACAAATTTTCACTTGTCCTATATGGCAAGATGAATGTTGCTATTTAAGCCAAGATCGCAAGTTCTGCCTATTCGGCAGGACAAATATATATATATATATATATATATATATATATATATATATATATTATATATATATATATATATATATATATATATATATATATATATTGCTGCTCCAGCACCAAACCCTAGTTCAGCACTGGCTCACAAAGAGTCAAGCTGGGATAGCCCAATTGCTGAAAAGGTGCTTGCCAACATCCTCAGGGCTGCAACATCAGATAGGGAGATTGCCCGTCTCCAGGCTGTGAGTGCACCTCACTCCGGGGACTTCCTCCAAACAGTTCCCATATCGGCAATGGGAACGCGACTCGACCCTAAGACCCTCCGTATTGCAGTGGCTCTGCGCCTTGCTGCCCCAATTCACACAGAATATATGTGTATTTGCGGCGAAGTGCAAGCAGACCAATACGGTCTACATGGTCTTAACTGTTCCAAAACCAAGGGCTGGCATGCAAGACACAATGAGGTCAACGACATCATTAAGAGACCCCTTGCTACAGCTGGATGCCCTGCCGAGAGGGAGCCACGATCACTTGCAGCAAACAGTACCCACAACCCAGCAAACCGCCCCGACGGGATCACCATCTATCCTTGGAAGAAGGGCAAGCTCTTGCATGGGACTATACCTGTGTGTCCACACTGGCTGACACCTATATCCATCACAGTGGGGGGCGACAGGGGAGCTGCTGACCACGGGAGGAGTACAAGATCAGCAAGTACAGGGACTTTAGCCAACAGTATCAATATGTCCAGTGGGATCAGGGGACCTTGGGACAGGGGGGAAAAAATCCCACACGTTTCCTTAAAGAATTGGGTTCCGGGACTCATGGGACACCACCAGGGACCCAAGGGCAGCCACTTTCATGTTCCAGCGCCTCAGCGTCGCCATCCAGGGGGAAAATGCTTGCGCATACTTGGCTCCGCCCAGCCTCGGAGGAGTGGAGGAAATTCATCATCTTTGATACATTTGCCATTGTATCATTTTTATGTTTTTTTCTGTAAATGTATTTTGTTTATTAATAAATGTTCACATAGAAATAAAATATATATAGGGGGTGGTAGGAGAAAAAAAATATTCAAACAGCTCCGGGAGAACCTTTGAGTTTCCCTGAGGTACGTTTTTGTCTTCTCTGAGGATGGGGGTCCCCTTTCCGCTATAGAGGTGGTACTTCCCTATATATATATATATTTTATATATATATATATATATATTATATAAAATATATATATTATAATATATATTATATATATATATTTTATATATATATATTATGTATAAATATATTATATATATATATATATATATATATATTTTATATATATATTATATATATATATATATATATTATATATATATATGCTGCAAATGCTTAGCAATTTGGCAAGTTATTTACAACAGGATCCGAACCTGCACACACTGCATCAAAGTACACGGTACATTAACCACACAGTATGGATGCTGTATGGCCGCGATGGGTTTAGCGCTCATGAATATAATGGTTTAATAGTCGATAAAAACCCAAGAAGAAAAAGGCGTGAGGGCTTTTTCCCATTTTTTTATGTCGTGGCCGAGATGCGACCCACAACACCAACCCCAGGTACGTATATTACTGCTATGTAACAGGTGCAGCAGGTGTTTAACTCTGATCCACGACCCACTGACACCTGTCAAAACTTTGGGATGGATCCACGACCCACTGAGACTGTCAAGACTGTAGAATTTAACTTTGCAATATCTGTGTCTAGCATTAGGAAAAATATTAGGAGAGAAGTAAATAATGAAAATTATTGTTATAGGAATGCAGTTAGAAGCCTGAGTAGATCTATAACCCACTATGAGGGACATGACGTAGAGAAGTATATTTATGGGCAACTGACAGTGTGAAGACTGACTGAGTTGTAGTGGCCAGACTTAGGCTTGGTTACAAGTACTTCTGGCAGTTGGGAGACACACAGATGATGATAAAAACTAAATGTAAATTATGTCATCAAGCATATGGTCACTTTTCTTGACACTATGTGCTTAATTGTCCACTTATTGAGAAACACAGAGATAGACAGTATAATAACCTATGTGACATGTCAAGATATCTCATTAAGAAAATAAGATACCAGATATACTAAGCAAATTTCCTAAATTTGCTAACAGATAAGTGAACTATAGATATGTAGATATAAATCCATATGTACTCCTGTTAACCTTTCGGGGCCTAGTTCCTAGGTCTTTTGTGTATCCATATGCTCTTGCGCTCCCGTCCACAGGATGGATATGGGGTGCCAATAAACTAGCCAACTTGGGTGGCAAAATCTAATCTGATGGATCCACGACCCACTGAGACTGTCAAGACTGTGATGGATCTACGACCAACTGATACTGTCAACACTGTGATGGATCCACAACCCACTGAGACTGTCAAGACTGTGATGGATCCACGACCCACTGAGACTTTCAAGACTGTGATGGATCCACGACCCATTGAAACTGTCAAGACTCTGATCGATCCACGCCCACTGAGACTGTCAAGACTGTGATGGATCCACGACCCACTGAGACTATCAAGACTGTGATGGATCCACAACCTACTGAGACTGTAATGAATCCACAACTCACTGAGACTGTGATGGATCCACAACCCACTGAGACTGTGATGGATCCACAACCCACTGAGACTGTCAAGACTGTGATGGAATCAAAGCCACAGAGACTCCCAAATACTGTGAGGACCCACAAGCCACCGAGACTCCCAATACTGTGAGGATCCACGACCCACTGAGACTTTTCCAGTACTGTGTGAGTCCACGACCCACTGAGACTGTCAAGACTGTGATGGATCCACACCAACTGAGACTGCCAGACTGTGATGGATCAACGACCCACTGAGACCGTCAAGACTGTGATTGAGCTACGCCCCCTGGACTGTCAATACTTTGATGGATCCACAAACCCACTGACATTGTCAATACTGTGATGGATCCATGACCCACTGACATTGTCAATACTGTATGGATCTACGCCCACTGAAGACTGTCAAGACTGTGATGGACCACGACTGAGACTGTCAAGCGTGATGGATCACACCCCACTGAGATTGTCAAGACTGTGATGGACCCACGACCCACTGGAAACTTTCAAGACTGTGATGGATCCACGACCCACTGAAACTGTCAAAGACGTGATGGATCCACGACCCCTGAGACTGTCAAGACTGTGATGGATCCACGACCCACTGAGACTGTCAAGACTGTGATGGATCCACGACCCACTGAAACTGTCAAGATTGTGATGGATCCACGACCCACTGAGACTGTCAAGATT
This sequence comes from Cherax quadricarinatus, assembly GCF_026875155.1. Classification (NCBI taxonomy): domain Eukaryota; kingdom Metazoa; phylum Arthropoda; class Malacostraca; order Decapoda; family Parastacidae; genus Cherax; species Cherax quadricarinatus. The sequence continues at coordinate 1,454,078 of NC_069442.1, forward strand.
GTGATGGATCCACGACCCACTGAAACTGTCAAGATTGTGTGGATCCACGACCCACTGAAAACTGTCAAGATTGTGATGGACCCACGACCCACTGAAACTGTCAAGATTGTGATGGATCCACGCCCCACTGAGACTGTCAAGACTGTGATGGATCCACGACCCACTGAAAACTGTCAAGACTGTGATGGATCACGACCCACTGAAACTGTCAAGATTGTGATGGGATCCACGACCCACTGAAACTGTAAAGATTGTGATGGATCCACGCCCCACTGAAACTGTCAAGATTGTGATGGATCACGACCCACTGAGACTGTCAAGACTGTGATGGATCCACGACCCACTGAAACTGTAAAGGACTGTGATGTACCCAACCCACTAAAAACTGTCAAGATTGTGATGGATCCACGACCACTGAAACTGTCAAGATTGTGATGGATCCACGACCCACTGAGACTGTCAAGACTGTGATGGTCCACGACCCACAAAACCCTGTCAAGACTGTGATGGATCCACGACCCACTGAAACTGTCAAGATTGTGATGGATCCACGCCCCACTGAAACTGTCAAGATTGTGATGGATCCACGACCACTAAAAACTGTCAAGATTGTGATGGATCCAGACCCACTAAACTGTCAAGATTGTGATGGATCCACGACCCACTGAAATGTCAAGATTGTGATGGATCCACGACCCACTGAAACTGTCAAGATTGTGATGGATCCACGACCCACTGAAACTGTCAAGATTGTGATGGATCCACGACCCACTGAAACTCTCATAATTGTGATGGATTCACGACCCACTGAAACTGTCAAGATTGTGATGGATCCACGACCCACTGAAACTGTCAAGATTGTGATGGATCCACGACCCACTGAAACTGTCAAGTTTTGTGATGGATCCACGACCCACTGAAACTGTCAAGATTGTGATGGATCCACGACCCACTAAAAACTGTCAAGATTGTGATGGATCCACGACCCACTAAAAACTGTCAAGATTGTGAGGGAATCCACGACCCACTGAAACTGTCAGATTGTGATGGATCCACGACCACTGAAACTGTCAAGATTGTGATGGATCCAAGACCCACTAAAAACTGTCAAGATTGTGATGGATCCCCCACCCACTGAAATTTTCAAGTTGTGATGGATCCCCCACCCACTAAAACTGTCAAGTTTGTGAAGGATCACGACCCATTGAAACTGTCAAGATTGTGATGGATCCACGACCCACTGAAACTGTCAAGATTGTGATGGATCCACGACCCACTGAAACTGTCAAGATTGTGATGGATCCACGACCCACTGAAACTGTCAAGATTGTGATGGATCCACGACCCACTGAAACTGTCAAGATTGTGGGGAAATCCACGACCCACTGAAACTGTCAAGATTGTGATGGATCCACGACCCATGAAACTGTCAAGATTGGGTGGATCCACGACCCACTGAAACTGTCAAGATTGTAAAGGATCCACAAACCCACTGAAACTGTAAAGATTGTGATGGATCCACGACCCACTGAGACTGTCAAGATTGTGATGGACCCACGACCCACTGAAACTGTCAAGATTGTGATGGACCCACGACCCACGGGAAACTGTCAAGATTGTGATGGACCCCACGACCCACTGAAACTGTCAAGATTTTTGATGGATCCACGACCCACTGAAACTGTCAAGATTGTGATGGATTCACGACCACTGAAACTGTCAAGATTGTGATGGATCCACGACCCACTGAAACTGTCAAGATTGTGATGGATCCACGACCCACTGAAACTGTCAAGACTGTGATGGATCCACGACCCACTGAGACTGTCAAGATTGTGATGGATCCACGACCCACTGAAACTGTCAAGATTGTGATGGATCCACGACCATTTGAAAACTGTCAAGTTGTGATGGATCCACGACCCCTGAACTGTCAAAGATTGTGATGGATCCACGACCCACTGAAACTGTCAAGATTGTGATGGATCCACGCCCCACTGAAACTGTCAAGACTGTGATGGATCCACGACCCACGAAACTGTCAAGATTGTGATGGATCCACGACCCACTGAAACTGTCAAGGATTGTGAGGGATCCACCACCCACTGAAACTGTCAAGATTGTGATGGACCCAACCACCCACTGAAACTGTCAAGATTGTGATGGATCCACGACCCACTGAAACTGTCAAGATTGTGATGGATCCACGACCCACTGAGACTGTCAAGACTGTGATGGATCCACGACCCACTGAAACTGTCAAGACTGTGATGGATCCACGACCCACTAAAAACTGTCAAGTTTTGTGATGAATCCACCACCACTGAAACTGTCAAGATTGTGATGGATCCACCACCCACTGAGACTGTCAAGATTGTGATGGATCCACGACCCACTGAAACTGTCAAGATTGTGATGGATCCACCACCCACTGAAACTGTCAAGATTGGGGATGGATCCACGACCCACTGAAACTGTCAAGATTGTGATGGATCCAGACCCCTGAACTGTCAAGATTGTGAGGATCCACCACCCACTGAAACTGTCAAGTTTGTGATGGATCCACGACCCACTGAAACTGTCAAAAATTGTGATGGATCCACCACCCACTGAAACTGGTCAAGATTGTGATGGATCCACGACCCACTAAAAACTGTCAAGATTGTGATGGATCCACGACCCACTGAAACTGTCAAGATTGTGATGGATCCACGACCCACTGAACTGTCAAGATTGTGATGGACCCACGACCCACTGAAAACTGTCAAGATTGTGATGGATCCACCCCCCACTGAAACTGTCAAGTTTTGTGATGGATCCACGCCCCACTGAAACTGTCAAGATTGTGATGGATCCACCACCCACTAAAAACTGTCAAGATTGTGAGGGATCCACGACCCACTGAAACTGTCAAGATTGTGATGGATCCACACCCACTGAAACTGTCAAGATTGTGATGGATCCACGACCCACTGAAACTGTCAAGATTGGATGGATCCACCCACCCACTGAAACTGTCAAGATTGTGATGGATCCACGACCCATGAAACTGTCAAGATTGTGATGTCCACCACCACTGAAACTGTCAAGATTGTGATGGATCCCCACCCACTGAAATGTCAAGATTGTGATGGATCCACGACCCACTGAAACTGTCAAGATTGTGATGGATCCACGACCCACTGAGACTGTCAGACTGTGATGGATCCACGACCCACTGAAACTGTCAAGACTGTGATGGATCCACGACCCTGAAACTGTCAAGATTGTGATGAACCCACCACCCACTGAAACTGTCAAGATTGTGATGGATCCACCACCACTGAGACTGTCAAGATTGTGATGGATCCACGACCCACTGAACTGTCAAGTTTGTGATGGATCCACCACCACGAAACTGTCAAGATTGTGATGGACCCACGACCCACTGAACTGTCAAGATTGTGATGGATCCACGACCCACTGAAATTTGTCAAAAATTGTGATGGATCCACCACCCCTGAAACTGTCAAGTTGTGATGGATCCAGGGACCCACTGAAACTGTCAAGTTTGTGATGGATCCACCACCCACTGAACTGTCAAGATTGTGATGGATCCACGACCCACGAAACTGTCAAGTTGTGATGGATCCACGACCCACTGAAACTGTCAAGATTGTGATGGATCCCGACCCACTGAAACTGTCAAGATTGTGATGATCCACGACCCACTGAAACTGTCAAGATTGTATGGACCCAAACCACCACTGAAACTGTCAAGATTGTGATGGATCCCCGACCCACTGAAACTGTCAAGATTGTGATGGATCCACCACCCACTAAAAACTGTCAAGATTGGGGAGGATCCAGACCACTGAAACTGTCAAGATTGTGATGGATCACCACCCACTGAAACTGTAAAGATTGTGATGGACCACGACCCACTAAAAACTGTCAAGATTGTGATGGATCCACCACCCACTGAAACTGTCAAGATTGTGATGGATCCACGACCCACTGAAACGTCAAGATTGTGAGGATCACCACCCACTGAAACTGTCAGATTGTGATGGATCCACGACCCACTGAAACTGTCAAGATTGTGATGGACCCACGACCACTGAAACTGTCAAGATTGTGATGGATCCCGACCCACTAAAAACTGTCAAGATTGTGATGGATCCACCACCCACTGAAACTGTCAAGATTGTGATGGATCCACGACCCACTGAAACTGTCAAAAATTGTGATGGATCACGACCCACTGAAAACTGTCAAGATTGTGATGGATCCACGCCCACACTGAAACTGTCAGATTGCGATGGATCCACGACCCACTGAAACTGTCAAGATTGTGATGGTTTAAACGACCCACTGAAACTGTCAAGATTTTTGATGGATCCACCACCCATGAAACTGTCAAGTTTGTGATGGATCCACGACCCACTGAAACTGTCAAGATTGTGATGGATCCACCACCACTGAAACTGTCAAGATTGTGATGGATCCACGACCACTGAAACTGTAAAGATTGTGATGGATCCACGACCCACTGAAACTGTCAAGATTGTGATGGACCCACGACCCCTGAGACTGTCAAGATTGTGTGGGATCCACACCCACTGGGGACTGTCAAGATTGTGAGGATCCACGACCCACTGAGACTGTCAAGACTGTGATGGATCCACCACCCACTGAAACTGTCAAGACTGTGATGGATCCACGACCCACTGAGACTTTTCAAGATTGTGATGGATCCACGACCCACTGAGACTGTCAAGACTGTGATGGATCCGACCCACTGGGGACTGTCAAGACTGTGATGGATCCACGACCCAACTGAGACTGTCAAGACTGTGAGGGATCCAGCCCCACTGGGGACTGTAAAGATTTTGATGGATCCACGACCCACTGAGACTGTCAAGATTGTGATGGATCCACGACCCTGAGACTGTCAAGATTGTGATGGACCCACGAACCCACTGAAACTGTCAAGATTGTGATGGATCCACGCCCCACTGAGACTGTCAAGACTGTGATGGATCCACCACCCACTGAAACTGTCAAGACTGTGATGGTCCACGACCCACTGAGACTGTCAAGACTGTGATGGATCCACGACCCCACTGAAACTGTCAAGATTGTGATGGATCCACGACCCACTGAGACGTCAAGACTGTGAGGGATCCACGACCACTGAAACTGTCAAGATTGTGTGGATCCCACAAACCCACTGAGACTGTCAAGATTGTGATGGATCCACGACCCACTGAGACTGTCAAGATTGTGATGGACCCACGACCCACTGAAACTGTCAAGTTTGTGATGGATCCACGACCCACTGAAACTGTCAAGATTGTGATGGATCCACGACCCACTGAGACTGTCAAGATTGTGATGGATCCCGACCCCTGAGACTGTCAAGATTGTGATGGATCCACGCCCCACTGAACTGTAAAGATTGGATGGATCCACGACCCACTGAAACTGTAAAGATTGTGATTGGATCCACGACCCATGAGACTGTCAAGATTGTGAGGATCCACGACCCACTGAGACTGTAAAGATTGTGATGGATCCACGACCCACTGAGACTGTCAAGACTGTGATGGATCCACGACCCACTGAAACTGTCAAGATTGTGATGGAATCCACGACCCACTGAAACTGTCAAGATTGTGATGGACCCACGACCCACTGAAACTGTCAAGATTGTGATGGATCCACGACCCACTGAGATGTCAAGATTGTAATGGATCCACGACCCACTGAGACTGTCAAGATTGTGATGGATCCACGACCCCTGAGACTGTCAAGATTGTGATGGATCACGACCCACTGAAACTGTCAAGATTGTGATGGATCCACGACCACTGAAACGTCAAGATTGTGATGGATACGACCCACTGAAACTGTCAAGATTGTGATGGATCAGGGACCCACTGGGGACTGTCAAGATTGTGATGGATCCACGCCCCACTGAAACTGTCAAGATTGTGATGGACCCACGACCCACGAAACTGTCAAGATTGGATGGATCCACGCCCACTGAGACTGTCAAGATTGTGATGGATCCACGACCCACTGAAACTGTCAAGATTGTGATGGATCCACGACCCACTAAAAACTGTCAAGATTGTGATGGATCCACGACCCACTGAGACTGTCAAGATTGTGATGGATCCACGACCCACTGAAACTGTCAAGATTGTGATGGATCCACGACCCACTGAAATGTCAAGATTGTGATGGACCCACGACCACTGAGACTGTCAAGATTTGTGATGGATCCACGACCCACTGAGACTGTCAAGATTGTGATGGATCCACGACCCACTGAGACTGTCAAGATTGTGATGGATCCACGACCCACTGAAAAACTGTCAAGATTGTGATGGATCACGACCCACTGAGACTGTCAAGATTGTGATGGATCCACGACCCACTGAAACTGTCAAGATTGTGATGGATTCCACGACCCACTGAGACTGTCAAGATTGTGAGGGATCCACGACCCACTGAAACTGTCAAGATTTTTGATGGATCCACTACCCACTGAAACTGTAAAGGGATTGTGATGGATCCACGACCCACTGAGACTGTAAAGATTGTGATGGATCCACGACCCACTGAGACTGTCAAGATTGTGATGGATCCACGACCCACTGAGACTGTCAAGATTGTGATGGACCCCACGCCCCACTGAAACTGTCAAGATTGTGATGGATCCACCACCCACTGAGACTGTCAAGATTGTGATGGATCCACGACCCACTGAAACTGTCAAGATTGTGATGGATCCACCACCCACTGAAACTGTCAAGATTGTGATGGATCCACGACCCACTGAAACTGTCAAGATTGTGATGGACCCACGACCCACTGAGACTGTCAAGATTGTGATGGATCCACGACCCACTGAGACTGTAAAGATTGTGATGGATCCACGACCCACTGAGACTGTCAAGATTGTGATGGATCCACGACCCACTGGGGACTGTAAAGACTGTGAGGGATCACGACCCACTGAGACTGTCAAGATTGTGATGGATCCACGACCCACTGAGACTGTCAAGATTGTGATGGATCCACGACCCACTGAGACTGTCAAGACTGTGATGGATCCACGACCCACTGAGACTGTCAAGATTGTGATGGATCCACGACCCACTGAGACTGTCAAGTTGTGATGGATCCACGACCCACTGAGACTGTCAAGATTGTGATGGATCCACGACCCACTGAGACTGTCAAGATTGTGAGGGACCCACGACCCTGAAACTGTCAAGATGTGATGGTCCACGACCCACTGGACTGTCAAGTTTGTTTTGGGGATCCACGACCCCACTGAGACTGTCAAGATTGTGATGGATCCACGACCCACTGAGACTGTCAAGATTGTGATGGATCCACGACCCACTGAAACTGTCAAGATTGTGATGGATCCACGACCCACTGAGACTGTCAAGATTGTGATGGATCCACGACCCACTGAGACTGTCAAGATTGTGATGGATCCACGACCCACTGAGACTGTCAAGATTGTGATGGATCCACGACCCACTGAGACTGTCAAGACTGTGATGGATCCACGACCCACTGGGGACTGTCAAAAATTGTGATGGATCCAGGGACCCACTGAGACTGCAAGATTGTGATGGATCCACGACCCACTGAGACTGTCAAGATTGTGATGGACCCACGACCCCTGAGACTGTCAAGATTGTGATGGATCCACCCCCCACTGAAACTGTCAAGATTGTGATGGATCACGACCCACTGAAACTGTCAGATTGTGATGGATCCACGACCCACTGAGACTGTCAAGATTGTGATGGATCCACCCCCCACTGAAACTGTCAAGATTGTGTGGATCCCACGACCCACTGAGACTGTCAAGATTGTGATGGATCCACCACCCACTGAAACTGTCAAGATTGTGATGGATCCACCACCCACTGAAACTCTCAAGATTGTGATTTATCCACCACCCACTGAAACTGTCAAGATTGTGATGGATCCACGCCCCCACTGAAACTGTCAAGATTGTGATGGATCCACGACCCACTGAGACTGTAAAAGATTGTGAGGATCCACGCCCCACTAAAAACTGTCAAGATTGTGATGGATCCACGACCCACTGAAACTGTCAAGACTGTGATGGATCCACGACCCACTGAAACTGTCAAGATTGTGATGGATCCACCACCCACTGAAACTGTCAAGATTGTGATGGATCCACCACCCACTGAAACTGTCAAGATTGTGATGGACCCCACGACCCACTGAAACTGTCAAGGACTGTGATGGATCCACGACCCACTGAAACTGTCAAGATTGTGATGGATCCACGACCCACTGAGATTTTTCCAAGACTGTGATGGATCCACGACCCACTGAAACTTTCCAAGATTGTGATGGATCCACGACCCACTAAAAACTGTCAAGATTGTGATGGATCCACGACCCACTGAACTGTCAAGATTGTGATGGATCCACGACCCACTGAGACTGTCAAGATTGTGATGGATCCACGACCCACTGAGACTGTCAGATTGTGATGGATCCACGACCCACTGAAAACGTCAAGATTGTGATGGATCCCGACCCACTGAGACTGTCAAGATTGTGATGGATCCACGACCCACTGAGACTATCAAGATTGTGATGGATCCACGACCCACTAAAAACTATCAAGATTGTGATGGATCCACGACCCACTGAAACTATCAAGATTGTGAGGATCCACCACCCACTGAGACTGTCAAGTTTGTGAGGGATCCACGACCCACTGAAACTGTCAAGATTGTGATGGATCCACGACCCACTGAGACTATCAAGATTGTGATGGAATCCAGGGACCCACTGAAACTATCAAGATTGTGATGGATCCACGACCCACTGAGACTATCAAGATTGTGATGGATCCACGACCCACTGAGACTGTCAAGATTGTGATGGATCCACGACCCACTGGACTGTAAAGTTTTGTGATGGATCCACGACCCACTGAGACTGTCAAGATTGTGATGGATCCACGACCCACTGAAACTATCAAGTGTGATGGATCCATGACCCACTGAGACTATCAAGATTGTGATGGTTTCCAAACGACCCACGGGAGACTGTCAAGATTGTGATGGATCCCGACCCACTGAGACTGTCAAGATTGTGATGGATCCACGACCCACTGAGACTGTAAAGATTGTGATGGATCCACGACCCACTGAGACTGTCAAGATTGTGAGGATCCACGACCCACTGAGACTGTCAAGACTGGGGATGGATCCACGACCCACTGAGACTGTCAAGATTGTGATGGATCCACCACCCACTGAGACTGTCAAGATTGTGATGGATCCACGCCCCACTGAGACTGTCAAGATTGGTGATGGATCACGACCAATGAGACTGTCAAGATTGTGATGGATCCACGACCCACTAAAGACTATCAAGATTGTGATGGATCCACGCCCCATGAGACTGTCAAGATTGTGATGGATCACGACCCACTGAGACTGTCAAGATTGTGATGGATCCACGACCCCTGAAACTGTCAAGTTTGTGATGGATCCACGACCCACTGAGATGTCAAGATTGTGAGGATCCACGACCCACTGAGACTATCAAGATTGTGATGGATCCACGACCCACTGAGACTGTCAAGATTGTGATGGATCCACGACCCAGGGAGACTGTCAAAAATTGTGATGATCCACGACCCACTGGGGACTGTCAAGATTGTGATGGATCCACGACCCACTGGGACTGTCAAGATTGTGTTTGGATCCACGACCCACTGGGGACTGTCAAGATTGTGATGGACCCACGACCCACTGAGACTGTCAAGTTTTGGTGATGGATCCACGACCCACTGAGACTGTCAAGATTGTGATGGATCCACGACCCACTGAGACTGTAAAGGGATTGTGTGGATCCACGAACCCACTGAAACTGTCAAGACTGTGATGGACCCACGACCCACTGAGACTGTCAAGATTGTGTGGATCCACGACTCACTGAACTGTAAAGATTGTGATGGATCCACGACCACTGAGACTGTCAAGATTGTGATGGATCCACGCCCCACTGAAACTGTCAAGATTGTGATGGATCCACGACCCACTGAATTTGTCAAGATTGTGATGGATCCACGACCACTGGGGACTGTCAAGATTGTGATGGATCCACGACCCACTGAAACTGTCAAGATTGTGATGGACCCACGCCCCACTGAGACTATCAAGATTGTGATGGATCCACGCCCCACTGAGACTGTCAAGATTGTGATGGTTTCCACGCCCCACTGGACTATCAAGATTGTGATGGATCCACGACCCCACTAAGACTGTCAAGATTGTGATGGATCCACGACCCACTGAGACTATCAAGATTGTGATGGATCCACGACCACTGAGACTATCAAGATTGTGATGGATCCCACGACCCACTGAGATGTCAAGATTGTGATGGATCCACGACCCACTGGACTGTCAAGTTGTGATGGATCACGACCCACTGAAACTGTAAAGATTGTGATGGATCCAGACCCACTGAAACTGTCAAGATTGTGATGGATCCACGACCCACTGAGACTATAAAGATTGTGATGGATCCACCCCCCACTGAGACTATCAAGATTGTGATGGACCCACGACCCACTGAGATGTCAAGATTGTGATGGATCCACAAACCCACTGAGGACTGTCAAGATTGTGATGGATCCACGACCCACTGAGACTGTAAAGATTGGATGGATCCACGACCCACTGAGACTGTCAAGATTGTGATGGATCCACGACCCATGAGGACTGTCAAGATTGTGATGGATCCACGACCCACTGAGACTGTCAAGATTGTGATGGATCCACGACCCACTGAGACTGTCAAGATTGTGATGGACCCAGACCCACTGAGACTGTCAGATTGTGATGGACCCACGACCCACTGAGACTGTCAAGATTGTGATGGATCCACAACCACTGAAAATGTCAAGTTTGTGATGGATCCACGACCCACTGAGACTTTTCAAGATTGTGATGGATCCACAACCCACTGAGACTGTCAAGATTGTGATGGATCCACAACCCACTGAAACTGTCAAGATTGTGATGGATCCACGACCCACTGAGACTGTCAAGATTGTGATGGATCCAAAACCCCACTGAAACGTCAAGATTGTGATGGATCCACGACCCACTGAGACTGTCAAGATTGTGATGGATCCACAACCCACTGAGACTGTCAAGATTGTGATGGATCCACGACCCACTGAGACTCAAGATTGTGATGGATCCACGACCCACTGAGACTGTCAAGATTGTGATGGATCCACGACCCACTGAGACTGTCAAGATTGTGATGGATCCACGACCCACTGAGACTGTCAAGATTGTGATGGATCCACGACCCACTGAAACTATCAAGATTGTGATGGATCCACGACCCACTGAGACTGTCAAGATTGTGATGGATCCACGACCCACTGAGACTGTCAAGATTGTGATGGATCCACGACCCACTGAGATCTCTTTCCTATTCATTATTTCTTCTCTCACTTTATCATTCATCTATGATCAAATTCACATTGTGCAAACTTTTTATTTTGTCATAAGAAACGCAAGTTTGGAGTATACCTGGAGTATACCTGGTATATACCTGGAGTATACCTGGTATATACCTGGAGTATACCTGGAGTATACCTGGAGTATACCTGGAGTATACCTGGAGTATACCTGGTATATACCTGGAGTATACCTGGTATATACCTGGAGTATACCTGGTATATACCTGGAGAGGGTTCCGGGGGTAAACACCCCCGCGGTCCGGTCAGTGACCAGGCCTCATGGTGGATCAGGGCCTGATCAACCAGATTGTTACTGTTGGCCGCACGCAACCCGACGTACGAACCACAGCCCGGCTGGTCAGGTACTGACTTCAGGTGCTTGCCCAGCGCCTTCCTGAAGACAGCCAGGGGTCTATTGGTAATCCCCCTCATGTATGCTATGAGGCAGTCAAACAGTGTAGAGCTCCTGACATACGGAATATTTCAGATTATTATTATAATCATGGGGGAAGCGCTAAACCCGGAGGATTATACAGCGCCTGGGAAGAAGTGGAAGGTAGTCAGGTTTAATTCAGGGAACTGGAGAGGAATATTTCAGATTATTATTATAATAAAAAAAGAAGCGCTAAGCCACAAGGGCTATACAGCGCTGCTGGGCAGGAAGGAAGCGAGGGCATCAGGTGGCAAAAGGGAGATGGATGAGTAATATGTTACGGATAACAGCGGGGTAGTGGATGGTGAAAGGGTAAAGGGCAGCAAGAGACTGAACTAGAAAGGGCTGAGGGGAGTGTGAAAAGTATCATCAGAGTTTGTGGAGTAAATCAGTCGTTGTCAAGAAGTCAATGAGAGAGTCAGGATTAAAGGAGGGTCCATCAGCAAGAAGGGAAGGTAAAGAGAGAGTAGTAGAACGAAGGCGGACGTTGGAGTAAATTCTGCGTGCTCGTTGATAGAGAGGGCAGTCTAACAGAATGTGGCTAATCGATACAGGAACTTGACACTGCTCACAGAGAGGAACAGGGTGCCTCTCCATGAGATACCCATGAGTAAGACGAGTGTGGCCAATGCGAAGGCGGGAGAGAGTGGTTTCCCAACCTCGGCACTGATGACAAGAAGACGGCCAGTAACCTATGCTCGGTTTAATAGAATGAAGTTTGTTACCGAGCAGAGTTGACCAACGTTGTTGCCAACGGGTGCGAAGGTGGGTAGCTATTGCAGCAAAATAGTCCAGAAATGAACACCTCGATAGGAAATTGGTAGGTCATATACTGCTGACCGCGCAGCAGTGTCTGCCTGTTCATTGCCCTGTACGTCAACATGACCAGGAACCCAACAAAAAAAATATCTTTGTTTGGTAGAGATACGGCGTAGCCAAAGTTGGATACGGAGAACTAGGGGATGAGATGTATCAAATTTTCGTTTAGCCTGTAGAGCACTAAGGGAGTCTGAGACTACTACAGATGATGACACAGGCATAGATGCGATACGAATAAGTGCTGCAAGAATGGCATACAGTTCAGCAGTAAAAATGCTAGCTGAAGATAGTAAATGCCCCCGCACGACGCTGTCCGGAAACACTGCTGCGAATCCGACGCCGTCTGAAGACTTAGAGCCATCTGTGTACACAGCGGTGGCATGAGAATGGGAGTGGAAGTGATCAAGAAAAAGAGAGCGGGAAGCCACCGTAGGCAGTTGAGCTTTCGAGCAAGGGAGTGAGAAAGAACAGACCCGAACAGCTGGAACTTCCCAGGGGGGTAGGGAAAAGTGAGATGCTACATGAACATATAAAGGTGGTAACTGAAGGGAAGACAAGAGTGAATGTAGGCGAAGAGAAAAGGGACGGAGCAAACAGGGGCGGCGAAGCGCTAAAATCGAAGGGGGTCGTATAGAGCCTAAAGAATGAAATATAATTAGGTTTGAAACAAGGGGCGGAAATCTCCACTTCCTTGGATCAAAAGGTTTCAACACAATTGTGGTATCTCACCCCCCCCCCTTCTTCCAAGAAGCATCATTGAACAACAGCCGAAGATGTCAGAAAATACTAGAAACTTTGTATTAAAAGGGGTAAACCAAAATGAGCCACAGAATGTTGCCATGGTGATGGTTGGTACAGCCACGGTTGGTACAGGCATGGTTGGTGCAGCCATGGTTGGTGCAGCCATGGTTCGTACAGCCATGGTTGGTACAGCCATGGTTGGTGCAGCCATGGTTGGTGCAGCCATGGTTGGTACAGCCATGGTTGGTGCAGCCATGGTTGGTGCAGCCATGGTTGGTGCAGCCATGGTTGGTGCAGCCATGGTTGGTGCAGCCATGGTTGGTGCAGCCATGGTTGGTACAGCCATGGTTGGTGCAGCCATGGTTGGTGCAGCCATGGTTGGTGCAGCCATGGTTGGTACAGCCATGGTTGGTACAGCCATGGTTGGTGCAGCCATGGTTGGTGCAGCCATGGTTGGTACAGCCATGGTTGGTACAGCCATGGTTGGTTCAGCCATGGTTGGTACAGCCATGGTTGGTGCAGCCATGGTTGGTACAGCCATGGTTGGTACAGCCATGGTTGGTACAGCCATGGTTGGTTCAGCCATGGTTGGTACAGCCATGGTTGGTTACAGCCATGGTTGGTACAGCTATGGATGGTTCAGCCATAGTTGGTACAGCCATGGTTGGTACAGCCATGGTTGGTGCAGCCGTGGTTGGTGCAGCCATGGTTGGTACAGCCATGGTTGGTGCAGCCATGGTTGGTACAGCCATGGTTGGTGCAGCCATGGTTGGTACAGCCATGGTTGGTTCAGCCATGGTTGGTGCAGCCATGGTTGGTACAGCCATGGTTGGTGCAGCCATGGTTGGTACAGCCATGGTTGGTTCAGCCAGGGTTGGTACAGCAATGGTTGGTGCAGCCAGGGTTAGTACAGCCATGGTTGGTGCAGCCATGGTTGGTACAGCCATGGTTGGTACAGCCATGGTTGGTACAGCCATGGTTGGTGCAGCCATGGTTGGTACAGCCATGGTTGGTGCAGCCATGGTTGGTACAGCCATAGTTGGTTCAGCCATGGTTGGTACAGCCATGGTTGGTTCAGCCATGGTTGGTACAGCCATGGTTGGTACAGCCATGGTTGGTGCAGCCATGGTTGGTACAGCCATGGTTGGTGCAGCCATGGTTTGGTACAGCCATGGTTGGTTCAGCCATGGTTGGTACAGCCATGGTTGGTTCAGTCATGGTTGGTACAGCCATGGTTGGTACAGCCATGGTTGTTCAGCCATGTTGGTACAGCCCATGGTTGGTACAGCCATGTTGGTACAGCCATGGTTGGTTCAGCCATGGTTGGTACAGCCATGGTTGGTACAGCCATGGTTGGTGCAGCCGTGGTTGGTGCAGCCATGGTTGGTACAGCCATGGTTGGTGCAGCCATGGTTGGTACAGCCATGGTTGGTGCAGCCATGGTTGGTACAGCTATGGTTGGTTCAGCCATGGTTGGTGCAGCCAGGGTTTGGGTGCAGCCATGGTTGGTGCAGCCATGGTTGGTACAGCCATGGTTGGTTCAGCCAGGGTTGGTACAGCCATGGTTGGTGCAGCCATGGTTGGTGCAGCCATGGTTGGTACAGCCATGGTTGGTGCAGCCGTGGTTGGTGCAGCCATGGTTGGTGCAGCCATGGTTGGTACAGCCATGGTTGGTTCAGCCATGGTTGGTACAGCCATGGTTGGTGCAGCCATGGTTGGCACAGCCATGGTTGGTACAGCCATGGTTGGTACAGCCATGGTTGGTGGAGCCAACCGTCTTCACTAGCATCACAGAGTCTTCACTAGCATCACAGAGTCTTCACTAGCATCACAGAGTCTTCACTAGCATCACAGAGTCTTCACTAGCATCAGAGAGTCTTCACTAGCATCAGAGAGTCTTCACTAGCATCACAAAGTCTTCACTAGCATCACAGAGTCTTCACTAGCATCACAGAGTCTTCACTAGCATCACAGAGTCTTCACTAGCATCACAGAGTCTTCACTAGCATCACAGAGTCTTCACTAGCATCACAGAGTCTTCAATAGCATCACAGAGTCTTCACTAGCATCACAGAGTCTTCACTAGCATCACAGAGTCTTCACTAGCATCACAGAGTCTTCACTAGCATCACAGAGTCTTCACTAGCATCACAGAGTCTTCACTAGCATCACAGAGCCTTCACTAGCATCACAGAGTCTTCACTAGCATCACAGAGTCTTCACTAGCATCACAGAGTCTTCACTAGCATCACAGAGTCTTCACTAGCATCACAGAGTCTTCACTAGCATCACAGAGTCTTCACTAGCATCACAGAGTCTTCACTAGCATCACAGAGTCTTCACTAGCATCAAAGAGTCTTCACTAGCAACACAGAGTCTTCACTAGCATCACAGAGTCTTCACTAGCATCACAGAGTCTTCACTAGCATCACAGAGTCTTCACTAGCATCACAGAGTCTTCACTATCATCACAAAGTCTTCACTAGCATCACAGAGCCTTCACGAGCATCACAGAGTCGTCACTAGCATCACAGAGCCTTCACTAGCATCACAAAGTCTTCACTAGCATCACAGAGTCTTCACTAGCATCACAGAGCCTTCACTAGCATCACAGAGCCTTCACTAGCATCACAAAGTCTTCACTAGCATCACAGAGCCTTCACGAGCATCACAGAGTCTTCACTAGCATCACAGAGCCTTCACTAGCATCACAAAGTCTTCATTAGCATCACAGAGTCTTCACTAGCATCACAGAGCGTTCACTAGCATCACAGAGTCTTCACTAGCATCACAGAGTCTTCACTAGCATCACAGAGTCTTCACTAGCATCACAGAGCCTTCACTAGCATCACAGAGTCTTCACTAGCATCACAGAGTCTTCACTAGCATCACAGAGTCTTCACTAGCATCACAAAGTCTTCACTAGCATCACAGAGCCTTCACTAGCATCACAGAGTCTTCACTAGCATCACAGTCTTCACTAGCATCACAGAGTCTTCACTAGCATCACAGAGCTTTCACTAGCATCACAGAGCCTTCACTAGCATCACAGAGCCTTCACTAGCATCACAGAGTCTTCACTAGCATCACAGAGCCTTCACTAGCATCACAGAGCCTTCACTAGCATCACAGAGCCTTCACTAGCATCACAGAGTCTTCACTAGCATCACAGAGCCTTCACTCGCATCACAGAGCCTTCACTAGCATCACAGAGTCTTCACTAGCATCACAGAGCCTTCACTAGCATCACAGAGTCTTCACTAGCATCACAACGTCTTCACTAGCATCACAGAGTCTTCACTAGCATCACAGAGTCTTCACTAGCATCACAGAGTCTTCACTAGCATCACAGTCTTCACTAGCATCACAGTCTTCACTAGCATCACAGAGTCTTCACTAGCATCACAGAGTCTTCACTAGCATCACAGAGTCTTCACTAGCATCACAGAGTCTTCACTAGCATCACAGAGTCTTCACTAGCATCACAGAGTCTTCACTAGCATCACAAAGTCTTCACTAGCATCACAGTCTTCACTAGCATCACAGAGTCTTCACTAGCATTACAGAGTCTCCACTAGCATCACAGAGTCTTCACTAGCATCACAGAGTCTTCACTAGCATCACAGTCTTCACTAGCATCAGAGAGTCTTCACTAGCATCACAGAGTCTTCACTAGCATCACAGAGTCTTCACTAGCATCAGAGAGTCTTCACTAGCATCACAGAGCCTTCACTCGCATCACAGAGCCTTCACTAGCATCACAGAGTCTTCACTAGCATCACAGAGTCTTCACTAACATCACAGAGTCTTCACTAGCATCACAGAGTCTTCACTAGCATCACAGAGTCTTCACTAGCATCAAAGAGTCTTCACTAGCATCAGAGAGTCTTCGCTAGCATCAGAGAGTCTTCACTAGCATCAGAGAGTCTTCACTAGCATCACAGAGTCTTCACTAGCATCACAGAGTCTTCACTAGCATCACAGAGTCTTCACTAGCATCACAGAGTCTTCACTAGCATCACAGAGTCTTCACTAGCATCACAGAGTCTTCACTAGCATCACAGAGTCTTCACTAGCATCACAGAGTCTTCACTAGCATCACAGAACATCACAGAGTGGGGTTTTGAGAAAATGGAAGGAATGGATGGCACGGGTGAAAGGGACTGCTTAGTAGGAACAATCCAGTCTGAGGGACATAAGGTGATAATTGCAGTAATGTACAACCCACCACAGAACTGCAGGAGGCCAAGAGAAGAATATGATGAGAACAACAGAGCAATGGTCGACACACTACCCGAGGTGGCCAGGAGAGCACACATGGGGGGAGCAAAGTTACTAGTTATGGGTGATTTCAATCACAAGGAGATTGATTGGGAAAACCTGGAGCCCCATGGGGGACCCGAAACATGGAGAGCCAAGATGATGGATGCGGTACTGGAAAACCTCATGCATCAACATGTTAGAGACACTACCAGAAAGAGAGGAGAGGATGAACCAGCAAGACTGGACCTTGTATTCACTTGAGTAGTTCGGACATCGAGGATATCATGTATAAAAGGCCCCTGGGAGCTAGTGATCATGTGGTTCTGTGCTTCGACTACATAGTTGAGCTCCAAGTAGAGAGAGTAGCAGGAATAGGGTGGGAAAAACCAAACTACAAAAGGGGGAACTACTCAGGCATGAGGAACTTCCTTCAAGACATTCAGTGGGAGAGGGAACCGACAGGAAAACCAGTACAAGAAATGATGGACTATGTGGCAACAAAATGCAAGGAGGCAGAGGAGAGGTTTGTTCCCAAGGGAAACAGAAATAATGGGAAGAACAGAACGAGTCGTTGGTTTACCCAAAGGAGTAGGGAGGCAAAAACTAGGTGTACTAGAGAATGGAAAAGGTACAGAAGACAGAGAACTCAGGAAAATAAAGAGATTAGTCGAAGAGCCAGAAATGAATATGCACAGATAAGAAGGGAGGCTCAGCGACAATATGAAAATGACATAGCATCGAAAGTCAAGACTGACCCGAAGCTGTTGTACAGCCACATCAGGAGGAAAACAACAGTCAAGGACCAGGTAATCAGACTGAGGAAGGGTGATGGTGAATTCACAAGAAACGACCGAGAGGTATGTCAGGAGCTCAACACGAGATTTAAAGAAGTATTTACAGTGGAAACCAGTAGGACTCCAGGAAATCAGAACAGGGGGGTACACCAGCAAGTGCTGGATGAGGTACATATAACCAAGGAGGAGGTGAAGAAGCTGCTATGCGAACTTGATACCTCAAAGGCGGTGGGACCAGACAACATCTCTAGGTGGGTCCTTAAAGAGGGAGCAGAGATATTGTGTGTACCATTAACAAAGATCTTCAACACATCATTTGAAAATGGGCAACTCCCTGAGGTATGGAAGATGGCAAATGTAGTCCCAATTTTTAAAAAGGGAGACAGACATGAGGCACTAAACTACAGACCTGTATCACTAACGTGTATAGTATGCAAGGTCATGGAGAAGATCATCAGGAGGAGAGTGGTGGAGCACCTGTAAAGAAACAAGTGTATAATTGACAACAGCACGGTTTCGGGGAAGGAAAATCCTGTGTCACAAACCTACTAGAGTTTTATGACAAGGTGACAGAAGTAAGACAAGAGAGAGAGAGGTGGATCGACTGCATTTTCTTGGACTGCAAGAAGGCCTTCGACACAGTTCCTCACAAGAGGTTACTGCAAAAGCTAGAGGATCAGGCACACATAACAGGAAAGGCACTGCAATGGATCAGAGAATACCTGACAGGGAGGCAACAACGAGTCATGGTACGTGACGAGGTGTCAGAGTGCGCATCTGTGACAAGCGGGGTTCCACAGGGGTCAGTCCTAGGACCTGTGCTGTTCTTGGTATATGTGAACGACATAACGGAAGGGATAGACTCAGAAGTGTCCTTGTTTGCAGATGATGTGAAGTTAATGAGAAGAATCAAATCGGATGAGGATCAGGCAGGACTACAAAGAGGCCTGGACAGGCTACAAGCCTGGTCCAGCAACTGGCTCCTTGAATTTAACCCTGCCAAATGCAAAGTCATGAAGATTGGGGAAGGGCAAAGAAGACCGCAGACACAATATAGTTTAGATGGCCAAAGACTGCAAACCTCACTCAAGGAAAAAGATCTGGGGGTGAGTATAACACCGAGCATATCTCCAGAGGCGCACATCAATCAGATAACAGCTGCAGCATACGGGCGCCTGACAAACCTACGGATAGCGTTCCGATACCTCAGTAAGGATTCGTTCAAGACTCTGTATACCATTTACGTCAGGCCCATACTGGAATATGCAGCACCAGTTTGGAATCCACACCTAGTCAAGCACGTCAAGAAATTAGAGAAAGTGCAAAGGTTTGCAACAAGACTAGTCCCAGAGCTACGGGGATTGTCCTACGAAGAAAGGTTGAGGGAAATCGGCCTGACGACACTGGAGGACAGGAGGGTCAGGGGAGACATGATAACAACATATAAAATACTGCGCGGAATAGACAAGGTGGACAAAGACGGGACACAGACACAGACACAGACGGGACACAGACGGGACACAGACACAAGAGGTCACAATTGGAAGTTGAAGACTCAGATGAATCAAAGGGATGTTAGGAAGTTTTTTTCTTCAGTCATGGGTTTGTCAGGCCGTGGAAAAGCCTAAAAATGAAGTACGGGAGGGGGGAAAACCTACATATTTTTTAAGGCAGGTTGATAAAGCTCAGGGGGCCCAAGGGAGAGAGATGACCAAGTAGCAATCACGAAGGGGGCGGGGCCAGGAGCATGACTCCCCCCCCGCAACCCAAATGGGTGAGTACAAATAGGTAAGTACTACCTCAAGGGGAGTATAGGGGAGCGGGGTTTAAACCAACTTCGCAAAAATTAAATTTGGGCCCCCCACTACAGTTTTCCTTCTTTTTTTATGTTAAGCCGCTCATTTTCCCCCCCCCCCCTTTTTTGGATCCCTCACTAACAACGTTTGGGCCCGCGGGGCCTCAGTAATTCACCCTGAAAGGTTTAATTTTAGTATATACAAAAAAACATGGTTTTTTTAAAAGTACCTCCCCCGGTAAATACCCAATTCCCCCTTTTCCAAAACAAAACCCAAATTTGGAAATTATTGAGGGGAGATCAGAAGACAGTGGGGGGGCGGGGGAACGGGCCCCTTTTTAAAGGGGAAATTGACAAAACAGCATGAAAAACCCCTGGGATAAAAAGGAAATTTTGGGAAGGGAAAGGAAAGGAATTTTTTTGGATTGCTGGGGGTTTGGAAAAACTAGAAAGTTTGGGAAATGAGTGCGTTAGTTTAAAAAGGGGAAAAACAAGGGGTTTTTATGATAACTTTTAATTTTAAATTTCGGAAATCCCAAAAAATCCCATTTACACAGATTTTCAAACAAGCAGAAAGTTTGTAGAATCCTAGGATAACCCAAAAAGAGCCCAGAAAAGAGTGGACTTTTTCCTTTGGGGGTCCTTTTTGGAGTTTAAAGACAGGTAACTTTCATAAAGGGAAATTCGGGGAGAGCCATTAGACGGACCGAGTTCCGGAGTTTGGGAGAAAAAAAACATCCCCCATGTAGGAAAGGTTTGGGACTTACATTTTTTGGGGGGTCACTGAAGGGGAAAACGTCCCCAAAATTTCCCCTAAGAAGCGATTTAAATTTGGACTTATGGGAATATTTTCCCCCTTTTTCAGGTACCCTTTAAACCCTTGATGAAAACTCCTGGTGGGTTTTAAAAAATATTACAGTGTAAAAACCATTTTTAAACAAAAAATTTTTAAAGGGTTAAAAATCCTGAGATAAAAAAAAACATATCCTACTCTGGGGGTAAGCCCGGGCCCCCACTCCGGGTTTACCCACACACACACACACACACACACCCCCTAACACCTGCTACCTTCTTTAAATTAAAAAACCCAATTTTTTTTATATTTTTTAAATAAACTTTTAAAAAATGTATTGTTTTCCAAAACCCTTTAAGTTATTTACACTTTTAATTTTTGCTATAACTGTCATTTGATGGGGTTGAAATTAAATTTGTAAAACAAAAATTTAAGTGGTTTTTAACCGGGACCAGGGGGGGGTAATTTTTAATGTGTACACCCCATGATTAACAGTATTCTTGACTGGGTTAAAAAACAGACAAATTTTCACCTTGATGACCCTCTAAAGGGGTAAAAGGGCCTTAAATCCAACTAACCAACAGGGCGGTTTAATAAAACGCCCTTGGGTTTGGGATATTACACCCCTGGGCCCCCTCAAAAAAGCCCTATAGATAAATTTTTGGGTGTTTCCTCAGTGCAAATATTTTTTTGGAGGCTCAAAAAGGGAAAATCAACAAAACTAACATGCCCTATGATGCCTCACGAAAAATTTTTTCTTCGATTTTCTTAGAAAATTTTCCTTTGGGGCTATTGGGAGAAATAAATTACCTTTAAAAACTTCATTACTGTATTCTACAAAAAAATTGTTTAAAGAAGCAAAAAAAATGCTACTTACATTTTTTTGCACCTCTGAGGAAAGGGGGAAATTTTTTGAGGCACTACGTTCAAAAAAGGTTTTTCCCCGGGTGTTTTTAAAATCATTATTTTTCCCTCCTGCTTCCGGGGAATACGGGGTTTAGGAACCTAAAAGCCTCCCAAAAATTTGAGGTTTTTTTAAAATCTCCGTTATGCCGCCGTGAAATTTCTCTGTACTTTTTTCTGGGTTCCGGCAATTTCACCTGCCTTGAAAGGTGCTGTTATTGGCAGCAATTTTTTCCACCTAAAAACAATTTACCTAAAAAGGGTCCACCCGGGGGGTTTGGGCCCCAAAAACTAGGGGGGCCCCAAGCCCATGATGACACTCCTTCAGGTAAATTGTTCTATCTGGGGGGGAATTTTGGGCGCACACAAACAGCACCTTTCAAGGGGGGTAAAATTTGCCCGACCTAAAAAGAAAAGAATTTTCAGGGCGCGCATAACGGAAAAAAAACACCCAATTTTTGGGAGCGTTTGGGGTTTTCCCTAAACCTGTTCCCGGAACGCAGGAGGGAAAATACATGATTATTTTTACACCGGAAAAATCCTAGAGGGACAAAGTCCCCAAACTTCCCACACAAAAAATCACTCACCCCAAATAAAAAAAGACTTGGCAAAAACGAGGGCACCACCCCCCCAATTTAAAAAAGGCAGGGGGGGTCACTAGCCCCTTAAGAGACCATAAAAATTTAAGTGTCGGGGGCCCGAAAACTGTTAAACTGCCTCCCAAAACACAAAAAGGGGGATTACCAACAACCCCGGGCGCCCTTTCAAGCGGGGCATTGGACAAGCACCAAAAAGTCATTCCGGATCAGCCGGGCTGGGGCCCTCGTACTTTGGTTTGCGGCACCCAGCAGCAACAGCCGGGTTTGATCGGGCTCTGATCCACCAGGGGGCCTTTGGTCTCAACCGGGCCGCGGGGGCTTGCCCCCCGGGAACTCTCCCCAAATTTTCTCCAGAGAGAGTCCCCCCTTCGATCCCCACAAACCCTCACCCACACATTACCGAGACCTAAAATATTAAAAAATTAAAATTTAAAAGAAAATTTCCTGCAACAATTCTTCAATTTTGGGTTTTTCTAAATCATTCTTTCCACATTAACCTTTAAAAAATTTAAAAAACAAAACCCGAAATTTCGGGTACGGGTTTATTTAAAAAGGGAGTGGGGACTTTTAACTTGGGGTTTGGCCCCCCCCGGAACGGATGGGGGGGAGGAAAAACCACAGATAATACACCATATTTTTAAAACGGGTCGCCTAAAAATGACGCTGGATCACCCCCCGCCCTCCCCTACCATTTAAAAACTATGCGGGCCCAAAAGAAACAAAATTTTAACAGCCCAAGGGCACTTTTTGGGGTTTGACTACATCTTTTTTTTCTCCATTCACCACCCCCCCAAAGTCTCTTTTTAAGCCCCTTCCCCACAACTTTTAACTTTTATTTGCCCCTTGCTCCTTTTTTGGAGGTTTAAACCCCCAAAAATTAAGCCCCCCGGAAGTGACATAAATGTTAATCCCAAAAATTAACAGCTTTCCACTCAAAATTTTTTTAAATACGGGGGAACCCCCTTTTTTTCACATAAAACCACGTTTTTATCGCGTTTTTCTTAAACAAATTTTTTCCTTCACAGTTCGCAGTATATGTAATCCCGTATTAATTTTCGCCCTTCTGGGGCCAGTAGAAACCACCTGGTTGATAAAACCCCTGATCCACCTTTAGCCCCGGGTTTTTGGGGAAAAATTACATTTATCGTATGTAACTCATAATGACAACCATAAATAACAAAGATAATTATTTTTTTATCAGGTTACATAGACAATTTGGGAATTTTTTGGGAAAACCTAGGCCCACAAAAAATGTCCCCTTCGATCCTACCATGTCATTTTCCACAATTTTGCTCTAACCTTTTAAAATTAAAAATAAAAGGGATACATTAACAAAATTCGGGAAAAATATAAAATTTTTGGGACGGGATATTAAAAATAAAAAAAAGATTAATAAAATACCCCCATTTACATAACAAAAGGGAAAAATACCCTTAAAATCATTTCCCCAAATTTTTTAAACTAAAAATTAAGGGTATCATACTCAAAAACCTAAACCTGTCTATACATAAAAATTTAACACGGGCCAGAGTTAAACTTTAACAGATTTTATCTGATTTCCTAGCTGTCTTGCCCCAGTCGCCGGAAAACTCAATTTAAAGGGCGGGGAAGGCACATCCAACTTTTTTGGGCCCCCTTTTTTGAGGGGTTCACCCCAATTTTTCCCTCAAAGACACAAAATTTTTCCCCTTAATATTAAACTAACTTTTTGTTACTAAAATTCAAAAAAAAAGGGGCAAGTCTCTTCTTTGCAGGCGCAGGTTTCCCCCATTTTTTATAACAAAATTTTTTTTTATTAAAAACAGTATGGCCACCATTTACAAATAAACCTACTGTTTTTCTGGAAAAATAAAATTTTAATTTTCCACACTGCGGCCCGGGCCGGATTTCCTCTAAAAAACCCAAAATTGCTAAATTTTGGCAATGGGGGAAACCCCCCGGGAACATATGGGGTTTCGGGAACCCCCCACGGGACTAAAACACAATATTTAATCACCCTTTTTACATTTTTTGGTCCCCTTGGGGAAATCCAGAAATTTTCCCCAAATTAAAATTTTTAAGGTACCCTTTTTCCCCCACCATGCAAAAACTTTTTTAAGGCTTTTTTACCAAAATTTAAAATTTTGTTAATGATAAATTTTGGGCTTTAAGATGGGTATTTACCCTAATCACTCAAATTCACATTTTGTAACCTACTTCTGCACCTAATTCCCTTGTTCTTTTAAATACAGCCCCAATTTCTCTATTAGGGAAACCCTTTTCCACAATTTTCTTTCCATCATAAATTTAATTCTTTTCCATAGTTTTCCCTTTTTTGTCCCTCTTTTTTCCAATTTTCAAGAGGATGTGAAAACTTTTTAAAAAGAAATTCATCTTTTTTAAAAATTTTAAAAAAAACCCCCAAATTGATTACATTGATTATTTTTGGGGAAAGAAGAATACCATTTATTAATGCTAAGGGAAGGGGAAAAAAATTTTTAGCGGGGGTCACAGTAATTTTTAACAGGACAATAAATTTCCTTTTGTACAGGCCAATTACCCTTTTTTTAAACCAAAACCCGCCTCCCTTTTTAAAACCCTAATACGCATTTAAAAATTTAACATAAAGGGAAAAACCCCGAGACAAGAAATTTACTGGAAATTCCCCCTCACCAGGTATATGGAAAAAAAAAGGGTTTAAAATATGTGACCCCCAAAATATTATTTTCTTCTCTTGCTTTGATTAATTTCAGGTTGGTTTCCTTTTTGTTTTTTTTGGGAACCCTTTTCCCAAAATTTTAATTTTTCTCCTGCAAAATTATTTCTTAATAATTTGCTAATTTGAACCCTCTAAAAAAAAGGGGTTTAATTTCCAACTGAGGTTTAAAAAACGTGATTTAATTGGAGAACTTTAGCCTTAGACTTTAAAAGAGAAATAACATATTCATTGAAGGAAACAACTGCTCCATACCCAAATTTAAAACTCACAAAAAATGGGAGTACATTTTTCCCCCCCTTTTGGGTTGGGCCCCCTGGCGGGAACCCCCAAATTTTGGGAATTTTTCAAAAACACCAATTAAAATTTTCCCCCCTGTTAAAAAAATTCCAAGGGAGAATTTTTAATTTCCCCCGCACATTTTTAAAAATTCCCCTTTCCCTTCCCCGTATTTAAAAATTTCCCCTCTTATATAAGGGGGGACACAAACCTAGGATCAAAACCTTTGGAAACTTCACAAGCAAAAAATCTCTTTTTTAAAATTTTTGGGGGATACTGTAATTTTTTAGGTTTAACATTAACAAAAACTCTTTCAGGGTTCCCAAGTTTAAAAACCAAAAAAACTTTACTACAATTTTTTTTAAATTTATCCCCCAGGGGAAACTTACTTATTTTTTTCCCCTTTTAATTTTTTGGAAAGAATTACTATTTTTATTCCCTCAGAGCATATTTGCACTTTGGCCCTTATTTTATTAGCCTCTCCATAAATCTAAAAAAGTTTTTCCCCTTCAGTTTTTTTTTCACACCCAGGAAAAATTAACCACATAAAATTGTTTTTCTCATTAAATTTAAATCAAAGGACTTTTCCATTCTTTTAAGGGGTGCATTTTATTTTCCTTTTAAGTGGAACGGGGTGGAAGTAGCACCAAAAAAATACCTCCTAAAGCAAAATTTTTCCCGAGGGGTAAGTGGGTCAAAAGGGTTCTCCCGGCCCTAAAAACGGGTACAACCCCCTCAGCTCTTGGAAACCCACTCCTAGGGGAAAACTTTACTTATTAGTCCCCCTAAAGGGTAATGCTTTCCACTCTTTAAATTTAATAAGATATCTCCCCAATTTTTCCATCAAAAGAGACCGTCATCATTTCCCTTTTAAAATAGGGAAAATTTTTTTTTACTCTTGGCACTACAATTAAACACAATTTTCCCGAGGAAATGGTCTTAGAAATCCTTTCTTCACTCCGTGATGTGGGGAAAAATGCTTTATAAATTTTGGGGTTTTCTCAGAAAGGGACCTCTTCTATAAATTTATTAATTTAAATGCTCCAAAAAATTAATCATTTTAGGGAGTTAACAATTCGGGTCCCTTTCTCATTCGCGAGCTAAACTTTTTAAAATTTTCCCCAAAGCCATTCTAAATTAAAGGGGCAAATTTTGGTGGGTTCCCGTCCCCCACGGGAAATCGTACCCAGTATTGTCCAGATTTAAAAATTTTTCATCCTCAGGTATTCTCCTGGTAAAAAATCGTCCCGGACTTTCCCTTTATTTTTTCATTTATTTTCCCAAAGCTTTTCCTAATTCCCACAATTTATTTCACTGGGTCAAAAACCATCCTCTATGGGGAATTTTTACTGGGGTACGATTTTTACGATTTAAAACACCAGTTAAGGGAAATTTTTGTTTCCCCCTATAGAATTATTTTTACGAGGGAACCCCAAACCCTACATTAAAATGGCCTCCGCAGTCTTCAAAAGGGTTTTACCCACATTTTTTTTTTCCATACCCTTTTCAAAGGGGGCATTTAAAGTCCCCCTTTCTACCAAAAAAATTTTTTTGGGGCCCACAGGGAAACCCTCACTTTCTAACCCGAAGGTGGGGTAAATTTTACATTATTTGAAAAATTCCCCTTTTTGTAGCTTTACTAAAAACCCCACTGTAGATATTTTCTCTGGAAGTCCCATCCTACAATTTCGCAAATTTAAAACGTTTTTTTTTTCATTGCCCAATTTTGACAGTTTTTCATAAACATTGTCCTTACAATTGAGCTCTTTTTTTCGAGAGAAAAACCCGATAAAATTTTTAAAATTTTTGGGATCTCCCATCCCGTACTTTCATTTCCCCCAAGACATTTTCGTTTTTTTAAAGTAAAAGCCCGGGAAACCCTGGTCCCAAAAATCATTTACATTTTTTTTTTTTTGCCTTTTTTAAACCTCCAATTTTTTTTCCCTAAACTTTTTAAGGGTACTTTACCCAAAAACCCTCTTATTTTAAAAATTAAACAAAGCAATTTTTTTCATTGCTACTGTTGTGGGCAGGATTGTCCCAACCCTTTTCACTATCAACATTTCAAAAAAACCCTTTTCACAAGATATATGGGGGCTTCCTTTTAACATTTTAAAACAGTTTTTTTAATTTGGGATGACAAACCTTTTCATTGTGATTACTTAAAAAAACCTTTAAAACATCTGTCAATTTTTCCCCCAAACTTCAATTTAAATTCCATAAATTTTTATGCATTTTCCAATTCTTTAAAAAATGAATACCCTTTTTGAAAAACAATCTTTTTTTTCTTTGACCGGTTTCCCTTTTTAACGGGGTAAAACCCCTTTGGGGGTACTTAATTTTTCTTACCTTGTGGGGAATCATTATTTTTTGATTCCCCGCTACTTGATATGGCCCCATGCAACTCTTTTTTGGGAAAAAAATTTTTTTATTATTAACTTTTGGGGTAAATTTTTTTCCCCCGTTTAAAATTACAGATACCTCAAAAGTTATTATTTTTTTCATTTTAAAATAGGTTTGGGTTTTGGGCTCAAATGAACCCTGAATTCTTTTTAGACCTATTTTTATTTCCTCCAACCAAAAAACCCTTTTTAAAATTTTTTCGAGAGTCATTCAAAAATGTTTTACACTTAATTTATTTCCCGTAAATATGGGACTCAATAACCCCGTCTGATTCCCCTTTAATTAATTTTTTACTTAAAGTTTTTGGAGAGTGCTCTCCAGTTTAACTCTAAACTGCTGTAAACCTTTGTAAGTGTGATCTGGAGATTTTAAATTAACAATGACATTCACTAGATCCAACCTACTTTGTTCTATATTACCATAAGTGACCTTCAACAAGTCAACTGCTTTCTTGTAAAAGTCATCTACATTGGGAAAGGCTTGTATGAGTATGTGAGCATCTCCTCTAACCTGTCCTTTGAGGTAAAATAATTTAGTTACACAGGCTAGGTCACTCCTGTCATGCACAGCTGCTTTAAAAATTGACCAAAACGCCTCCCAATTTTCTCCAGGATTAAATACAGGTAAACATAATTCTGGGAGTTTTGGTAAAGACATCTTATTTGTTGGAGAAGACTAACTGCCTGGTTTACACATTTTAATTTATTCAAGGCCTAACTTTTACAAGAAAGAATCTTTTCCTCTAATTCATAATACTGATTAATTATAAGATCTACTTCAGTCTCATCTACACAGTTTCCTAATAAACCTCCTTCATATTTGTTGTAATATAATTTGTATGAATCATATCTATTCCCTAAAGCATCTAAATACAATTTTAAATAATCAGTATTCACAGTTTCTTGATTCATTAATTCCAAACATTTATTGTATGCTTTTGTTACATGCCTTTTTCTAGCTTGCAGTGATGCTTTTTTTGCTCTATATTCCATGTTTGTCTTCTATATTAATTTCCTCATTTTCAGCCATGATGCCATGTATTAAATTTAACTTAATTAATAACACTGATACAACTTACCTTTGAATAAATCCTAGCTACACTTGAGCTTTGCAATTACATGTAAGAAAATTGTAATATCAATTTTAAATACACATTAATACTGTTAGCTACACTTGAGCTTAGTAATTACACATGTAAGAAAATTATAATATAAATTTTAAATACACATTAATAATGTTAGCTACACTTGAGCTTAGCAATTACACATACACTGATATAAATCTTGGCTAGAATTGTCTTATCAAAATTAATATTATACAAATTAATATAAATCCTTGCCAGAATTTGGCATAGCAAAATTAATATTATACACATTAATATAATCTTTAGTCATACTTGACTTGGCTTATCCAAATTAATATTGTAATAATTATAATCCACTACACATTAAGTAAATTTGTGAACTTAACATCCACCTCCTTCTGTCATTTCACATAATTATTAAGTAATTAACTAATTAGTGACTTCACTAATTACCCCCGGTTCAAAAAGGCCCAAAACGGAAAAATTAAAAATTGGGGAAAATTTAATTTTATTGTATGTAACTCTAATGTACACCCAGTAAATAAAAAAAGATATTATTTTTTTTAAGTTACATAGACAATGGGAAATTTTGGGATGCCTAGGTCAAAAAAAATGTCCCCTTCGATACCCCCCCTGTCTATACAAGTTGCTCTAACCTTTTAATTTACAAATGAAAGATACATCAACAAAAATTCGGGTAAATATAAATTTTATGGAGTTATTAAAAAAAATAAAGATTATATATTAACACATATACTAACAAAAGGAGAAAATTTAAAACACTCCCCAATTTTGACGAAGATCAGGGTATTTTTATCAAAAAAACCTCATGTCTATAATAAAAATAACCGGGGCCGATTTAAAAATTTAACGATTTATCGGGTTTTCTGGACTGTCTTGCCAGTGGCCTGATATTCAAGTTATGCAGGAATGCAACCCAACAATTTGGCTCCTATTTGAGAGGGTCAGCCCAATTTTACCTCTAGGAGAATTTCTTCCCAAATTCCTAACGTTTGTTCTAAATTCAAAAAACAATGGAGTCTCTTCTGCGCAGGCGCAGGCTTCCATTTTTATAACATATTTTTTTTTTTTATTAAATACAGTATCCACCTTTTTCAAACTATTTTATTTTGGAAAAAATTCATATTTTCCCAATGGTTAAACCGACGGGGCGTTTACCCCCAAAAACCCCCCGGTAAATCCCAACCATTAAACTTTTAATTTTCCTGGGATGAAAAAGCTTGTTTAACTCGACGGGTTGCTACCCCCTTTTAAACATTAAGGGCTGATCCCCCCCCCCTTTTTCTTTTTTTTTTAAACAAAACTCTTCACTGTGTTTAAAATTATCCCTTTTAAATTTCGGAAAAGACAAAAAATTTTTAATCTTTTTTCCCAAAAATTGCGAGAATTTTTTTGTAAAAACAATTAAAGAAAAAGGGGAGATCATATTTCCCCCCTTATTTTTTTTTTTTTAAAAAAACCCAGTTGTTGTTAGGCCATTACCCCAATGTTAACGGGGGAACAAAAAATTTTTAATTTTTGGGGACTGTTTTTACGACAAAGATTAAATAAAGGAAACAAAAAAAAAGTAACAAAAAAATACTAAAAACCCCCCTTGGGGGGTTATTAATTTACCCAAATTTGGTTTTAGGTTATTTCAGTTTTATTTTGAATCCTTTTTTTCTTATATGACCCCTTTTATCCTGACCCAAGCCCCCTCAACCCACAATTAAAACAAACCACACCTCCTCCCATTTACACCATTCCATACTCCCCCTTTCCCCCTACACCATAAATCACAGGACCACCTCCCAGGTCCACCATAAACATCTAATTTCTGGTTCCCTTTTTTCCTACTTATTCAAACACCACTAAAACATCACCTGGCCCAGCCTCCCCATTCAAACAACAAAAAAATCCCTAGGCCCCGAGCCCCCTCCGGGTCTAAAAACCACTAAAATTTCGGGCCCCCAAACCTCCTCCATGGTCAACACCATAAAACACCTAGGCCCCGACCTCCTCCATGGTCTAAAAAACCACTAAAACTTTTCTAGGACCGGCCTCCCCATGCCCCAAACACATAAAAATCCTAGGACCCGACCCCTCCATGGTTAACACACCACAAAAAACATCCTAGGACCCGAGCCCCCATGGTCTAACACACACTAAAACATTTAGGACCGAGCCCCCTCCTGGTCTAACACACACAAAAAACTTTTAGGACCTGAGCCTCCTCCATTCTAACCACACAAAAACATCTTCTGGGCCCCGGCCCTCCTCCGGTCAACACACACAAAATTTTCTGGGCCCGAGCCTCCCCCATGGTCTAACACACCAAAACATTTCTAGGCCCCAGCTCCCCCAGGCTAACACACACTAAAATTTTTAGGACCGGCCCCTCATGGTCTAAACACCCCTAAAACTCTCCTAGGACCCGAGCCTCCTCCATGGTTAACACACACTAAACATTTGGGACCGAGCCCCTCAGGGTCTAAACACACAAAAACATCTTTAGGACCCGAGCCTCCCCCGGGCTAACCACACAAAACTTTTCGGGACCACCCCCCTCCATGGTCTAACACACCCTAAAACTTCTGGGACCCGAGCCTCCTCCATGGTCTAACACAATTAAAACACCCCTAGGCCCCACCCTCCCATGGTCTAAAAACCACAAAAACATTTTTCTAGGCCCCGACCTCCCCCATGGTCAACAACACTAAAACATCTTCTAGGCCCCCGAGCCTCCTCCATGGCTAACCACACAAAAACTTTTCTAGACCGGGGCCTCCCCATGGTTAACCACACAAAAAAATCTCCTGGCCCCGAGCCTCCCCCATGGTCAAACACACACAAAAACTTTCTAGGACCCGAGCCCCCTCCATGGTCAAACACACACTAAAACACTTCTAGGCCCCGAGCCCCCTTTTCCATGGTCTAACACACACAAAACCCTCTTCCCCCTTTTTCCCCCTCTTCTCCCCCTCCCCTACCCCCTCCCCCTTTCCCTTCTCCCTCCCCTCCCCCCTCCCCCCCAAAACTTTTCCCTCCCCCTCCTCCTTCACCACAAAAAAAACTCTTCAAACCCCCCCCTCCCCCCTTTTCCCCCCCCCTTTTTTCTTTTCCTCCTCCCCTTCCCCACCAAAAATTCCCCTCCCCCTCCTTTTTTTCTCCACCTCTCTTCTCCCCCCTCCTCCTTCCCCAAAAACCCCCTCTTTTTTCCCCACCTCCTCCTTCTCCCCTCACTCCTCCCCCCCTCCTCTCCCCTCTCCCCCCCCCCCTCTTCCCCCTCCTCCCCCACCTCCTCCTTCCCTCCCCCCCCCTCCCCCCTCCCCCTTTTTTCCCCTCCTTCCTCCCCCCTCCTCCTTCTCCCCTCTCTCCTCCCCCTCCTCCCCTCCCAAAAAAAAACTCCCCCCTAACCCCCCCTCCTTCTCACCCTCTCTTTTCCCCACCCCTCCTTTTTTTCCACCTCCCCTCCTCCCCCCCCTCCTTTCCCCTCTTTCTAAACCCCCTCCCCATTCCCCCAAAAAACACCTAGGACCCGAGCCCCCTCCATTTTAAAACCCCAAAAAAAAAAACCCCTGGGACCGGCCTCCCCCTGGTCTAACCCCTTAAAACTCACCTGGCCCGAGCCTCCTCCATGGTCAACCACACTAAAACATTTCTGGACCCAAGCCCCCTCATGGCAAACAACACTAAAAATCTCCTAGGCCCCGAGCCTCCTCCGGGGGCAACACCACAAAAACTTTTCCTAGGACCAGCCTCCCCGGGTCTAACCCACTAAAACATCCCCTGGACCCAACCCCTCCTCCAGGGTTAACAATACCGCCTCTTTTACACAGGGCCAGATTAAAATTTCCCGGGCCCAGGCTATTCAGATTGGGGGGGCCCTTTGGTTAGGGTAAGCAAAGCGACCCTTCCAACTTGGGGGTGAGGGGGGTGGGTGTACCCTGTTTAAGGTCAATTAAATACTTTCGGGGTTTTTGATTAAATTTAATAGGAAAGTACATAAAGACAGCCAAAACCATTTCCCAACACCTTATAATATCTTGTTAA
Organism: Cherax quadricarinatus; assembly: GCF_026875155.1. NCBI lineage: Eukaryota > Metazoa > Arthropoda > Malacostraca > Decapoda > Parastacidae > Cherax > Cherax quadricarinatus. Next base: position 1,487,277 of record NC_069442.1, read on the forward strand.
ATCATGCATTTTAAAGAGATAAACCAAGACAGCATAGCATTACTGTTTAGGTTTTAAGTGCAACATGTACCTTTTATATTCACTAACCACTACACATATTTTTCCTTTTTATAAATCACTGACCATTTTTGTTATCATGCATCATGCATAAACTATCAAATATTAAACTCAAGAAAGTAAAGAATTTTTTATATTCACAGGCATTCTTAAAAAAAAATTTTTTCTGTTTTTCATATTGGAAAAAATATAAATTTTTCTAAAAAATAAATTATTTTTTGTTAGATCAGACTCAATGGCAAAAGGCAGGTTACAAAATTTGTTTGGCTCATTGTTGAAGGGACTGGTTTTTACTCTTTTCAAAACAGAAAATGCGTTCCCTTCACAGTTGTGCGGAAAATGTTAGTAAAGGCATACACTTGTAAAATTTGGGGGGTTTCTGAGATACTGCATTTTTAAATTTTTCAAAGCAGCTGGGGCGCACATTTTCAGGTTTAGCTTTTTAAATTGATTCAATACCCAAAAATGAATATTTCTTCAAAAAAATGTGTCCGAAACTGTGAAAGGGGTTGTTGCAACTTTTAAAGCAGCTTCTCTCAATTCTGATTGGCATAGTAGTAATTTTGAAAAGAAAACCAAAATTGTATTGGATTTGGGAGATTTTTTTTTCTTTTCACCAATTTTGTAATCATGAATCCAGAAAGCGAAATATGTAGCTGCTTTCATTTCTGCCTTGGGAGCAACCCAATTTCATTTTTGGGGTTTCAAAATTGCGTTTCCTCTTCCTTGACCGTGATGAAGCCCCCTAACTGTGTCTTTCACCAGCGTTTAGTTTCTCTTCAAAAATTTTAAAAGTTATCATTGCGAAGTGGTTACAAATTCCCCCTAAGCCTGCATAGAGGTTAGCCAAATAGCATTTTAATTTAAAATTTTTTGAAGGGGGGGCATTTAACCCTTTTCCCTAACAGTCCCAAGCACCGAGTAGGCCAATCAAAAACTTCCAAATTTGTGCAATGGCGTTCGCTTTTGTTTTGCTGTTGGTCTTCATCCCCCTCTATTTGGATCAAAGCAGCGATTTCAGCAAAACTGTCTTTCAAAGCATTGTTGCATCATGCTGGCGACCCCTTTTTTTGATAATGATTTTATGGGCATCTCCATGAATGGTTTACTTGAGTATACTACCGATGCTGAAGCAGAGAAAAAAAAAAAAGAGTGTTAAAATCCAGAAAATGAAACTGCAGCACCAACACTCCGCAGCACATGACCCAAAAAGATTTTAAAAATGTGTGAGCGGGGACATATCAGCAACTGGGGTTTATTTGCTTGATCGGCTTGCTCCCTTAATTTAAACCCGACAGTTACTTGCATTGTCGAGCTTGGCCCGGCAATCCATAATAGGGGATCATGTTCAAACAAGTATCAGTGCTACATTTTCATTGTTTTTTCCCTCAGGCCTGAAAAAGGAAAGAATTTTTTAAAGCCTCTAAGGTTCCCCTGGAGGCAAAACGAAACAATGAATTCAATTTATCTTAAGTGAAAAAATTGGTTTGAATCTACATTTTGCAAAGTATTTTTGCAGTTTTTACGCTCTATGATGTTATTGGGACCTTTTAGTCATCAGTTCAATAAATCATAGCATATAGTAGAGACATGTAAGATACTGCCTTTCCGCATTCCCAAAACGTGACACATGTTTGCTAAGAAGGATCGAATTTTTGCTAACAGTTCTATGTCCCCCGGAAATTTCCATTGTTTTTTTGAACCAAAAACCTCTTTTCTTCACGGAAAAAAAGCCTTTAGAGCGAAAATTTTTCAAAAGAAAAGCTCTTTCTAGAACTTTTCTCCCAAAAGTGCGCTCTTTTTCAGTTTTATTTTCAAAAAGAGAAACCAATAACCTTTTTTGGCCGAAAAAACACTGGCTAAAATGCAGCTCCCGTGAGTGGTGGGGTTTTCATGTTTTCCCCGAAACGCTTGGAATTTTTCCCGTCATTAAAACCCCCGTGTGAAGGGATTTTCTTTGGTAGAAAAAGCTTGCATGTGAAAATAACTTTTTTTGGGCTTTCGAGTATACCTCCATGATCTTTTCACGTTTTTTAATTGAAGCTTCCCAAAAACATGATGACTTTAAACAACGACGAATTTCCATCATCATAAATCCTGTGATTTCCTAAAGTCAATGTTTTAGAGTTTGATGAATTTTCCAATGAAAGCATTACGTAGAGGGAAACTGGGGTTACATTTGGCCTGAGGGGGATCTTTTTAAGACAAAACCCGTGGATGAAAGTCCGTTGAGACATTTAGAGGAGACAAAAAGAAGTAGTGCGGGGTGAGAAAAATGGGGGAGGGTTCCCGTATGATTTAGTACTGCAATCAACTTTCTGGTAACATCAGAAAAAGTTTTCGTGAGCATGTCGTGACTTTTTGCGCTTCCTACACTTTTTTTTTCTGTTCTTCTTCTTGAATTTTCTTTTTTTCTTTTTTTGACCCATGCATAAGAGTCCAAAATCCGTTTACGAGATATAATGAGGGTGTATCACTGCTGTAATCATGCAAATACAAATTTTTCTTATCAATTTTTTTAATTTTTTAAAAAAATTTTTTTTCTGTCAATTTGGGGGGGGAAAGGGCCCTGTAGCCCCTTCCCTGGCTGCGCACTAAAAATTCAAAACGTTACCAGAAAAGTCATATACAGAACTTTTCCATAGAAGGGTTTTGATTTGGGGGTACGAATATTTTTCTAATCATCCTCCTTTTTCTCCAATTTATTAAAAAGAAAACATACGAGTCCCAAAAAAATGACAAGGTATTTTTTACCCTTTTTTTTAATAATCATTATGTTTTGCATGTTATTCCCCACCCCCTAGATAAAGACTGAGAATTAAAGAAGCAGGGGCAATTTCGTTTCACCCAACCAACGATTTTTTGGGGGGCTTTTGGTTTCTGGGGAAATATGTAGAAATTTAATTGATTTTCTAAATCACTTCCGTCACAACTTTAAAACTAAGATTTGCGACGAATATGTAGAACAACAATCAATTAAAATTGTTATTGAAATGATAAAAAATTAAAGACGGACAAAGGCTTTTAAAACCACAAACGGGAAATCAGTTTGGTTTTTAGGTTTTTTTTTACAGTATTTTTTCCAAAAAAGGTCTATGGCCCGGTCTTTTTCTGGTCAAGTAACCCTAAGGTACCCCCTTAACATTTAGAGGCGAAAACAAATATTTTTCCATACACATCAATGTCTATCAAAAATTTTAATTTGTCCAGTACAAATGATAACGTTAATTACTACAAAAATTGGGGGGAGGAATCTCCCCTACCACCCATTCGGGAAAAAAACCCGCTGTTTGATTAAACAAAGGCGGTTGGGGTTTCCACTAGGTTAGGTTTATTTAATTTTTTTTTTTTTATTTCATTATTTAAATTTTTTTTTTGATTAATTTTTAAAAATTTTTATTTCCAAAACCCTTTAACTTTTTTTGGAGGGGCCCCTTTTCACTTTTCACCATGTGCCTCTTGGATGAGCCCGAACCCTTTGGACCCCGGGGCCCCCAAATGCGCGGGGCCCCCGGAAATGCCTGTTTGCTATGCGGAATCTGGCCCCGCTTATAAAACAAAAACCCCTACCCTGTAAACGAACATTTCCCCTTTTCAATCCCTACCCAAATTTTTTTCCTTCGTTAATGTCACCCTTTCTGCTGTCTCCTTTCCTAGTTACGGTTTTTAATTATTCTTCACGCCCCACCTGGTGCTTGTCCACTGCCGGGAAACTAATAATTCATTTTTTTTCCATACTCCTTCATTTTGACCTCCTCACGATTCTCGGCTTGCGTTATTATTTTCCCTTTTTTTTCGTTTTTGTCCCCTTTTCAAATTTGTTATCTTTAAAAGCCTTTCCCCATATCCCCCGCCTTTTGAAAACCCCAAAACTTTTTGGGCTGTTAAATTCGTGCCTAGCAAAAAAATAATTTTTAAAAAAGCGGTTTCCTTTTAAACTTTTTTTTTTTACGATTCCAAAGATGTAAAGTCTACTTGATATTTATATACGTCCCATTTTTTTTAAAAAAATGTCATTCTTTTAAAACAGCAACTGTGACAACACCCTTTTTAAATTTTTTTAGTTAAATCAAACTGGTTTTAAACATTATCGAACCTGCTCTAAAATAATTAAAAAAAAAGGTTTCCTTGTAAAAATAATTTAACTGTTATCACCTTTACCCGATATCACACAGTTTACATTTGTTATCCTGTTTGTTTGATAAACGTTTTTCAAGATCACCTCGTAACCATCTGTGTTTAATTTAAAAACAATACTCAATAAAACTATTCTTTTTATTTTTATTTTAATTTTTTTAAACTTTTTTGATAAAAACAAAGTTCTAATGTGAAAGCAAGATACCGTATATGCAAAAACCCTGGCAGTGTAGCGAACATTTTGACGGAAGATTATGAAGGGGATCATTTTTTTTAGGTAATCAAGAGGAAGGAAGAGAGATTCACAAGAAATTTTTTTCCCCGGAGTTTTATCAACCTTTTGGCAACAAAAAAAAACAGGAAAACCCAAAGTAAAAAAGTTGTAACCAAAAAAAACACCCCAAACACACGATAAAAAATTTATCGAAATTTTTTAAGAACAGAACATTTAAAAAAAAAACATTTTCAGTGTCAAAAAGATTTCTTTAAAGTTTCCCCCGGTCATTATATGTACCCCCCGTGAAATTTTGCACCCCCAACTTAAACCAAAAAAAACCAAACCATACCAAAGGGTGGAACTGGGAGAACCCACTTGGAGGAAGGGACAAGGGGCACCAATCAGGGCCCCGGCTTTCATCAGATCGTCATAACCACAGCGATGAGCACAAAACCCGTGAAGGAAAGCAGTATGGACAAAAAACCTCTCCCCCTTCCCTTGTCAACCCAAACCAGGCGGTGCGCGCTATAAGTAAACCCGGAAACCCCAAGGGAAAACCCCTTCCCAAGTTTTGCACCCTTTCACACCTGAATGATAGACCATAGTCCCGAAAACGCACTAAAGTCTTCAAAACGGATAATACTCAATAGTTCTATTGCATGATAATATTGCTTTTATTTCAATCAAAACTAAGCCTAAAGCACAAGGGTTTTACAGCTGCATGCATGAGAAACATCGAGTTAAATGCCCCCCTAGCTCGATCGCTAGCGCACTCACTCACACACGACGTCCGGGGGTCGATCCCCCCGGGACGGTGAGGAATTTTTAATAATATCTTTATTTTAAATTTCATGTCAAGGTTTTACGACTAGTTGCATCAAAAACATAACCTAAGAAAACCCCTTGTTATGCAGGCATTTCGGGCAAATTAGGCCTTGCCCCGGATGCGACCCACCAGTCAACTAACTCCAGGCCCCCTTTTACTGATGGGTGAAATAGAAAACCTTTATAAGGAACACGCCCAAAATTTTACCCTCGCTGGGAATCTCACGCGACCCTCGCCGTGGAAACGAGAGCTTTAGCGACGGGCCCCGGGGCACCTTTTCCCCTAAGACACCTGCTGTCTCTGTTCATCCATCAGTAAAATGGGTACCTGGGTGTTAGTAGACTGATGTGGGTAGCATCCTGGGACAAAATTGACCTAATTTGCCCAAAATGCTCTGCATAACAAGGGTATATATATATATATATATATATATATATATATATATATATAATATATATATATATATATATATATATTATATATATATATATATATATATATATATATATATATATGCAATAAGATCACAATAAACAAGTGATTTCAGAATATGCAAAACAACCACTGTGAAAGAATAGAGAAATTCCAAGCGCTTTCGTGACTACTCACATTATCAAGGAACTATGAAAGTAAAGCAAGCAGAAAAGCAAAAAAGCAAATAAGTTCAGGTAAGATCCCAATGGATGAGCGGGGAAGACGGGACAGATGAAGAATAGCTCTGGAGAGGAGTGTCCTTAGTCAGAGAAACAGAGCCAGGGCTTAACCCAGCAGCTAAGGCGATCGTGGGGCAGACTTGAGAACAGGAATAGCAGGGACTGTTGCATAGAACTTGTGGTAGTTGAAGTCTTGAATCTTGAGTAGCTGGCAGCAGGCTAGGTCACATCAGAGGGTAGAAAACATGGGAATTATAGGAGTAACTGAGGAGGCAGGTTAGCAATGGAGCCATTTTCGAACTTTTTGAAGCAGCTTCTAGATAGGTGGTATAATTTAGCCTTGTTACTGAAGGTGAAACGTAGAGGCTTGATGAACTCAAGAACTTGGGTGAGTGTGAAGTGAAGCGGTGATTCACATGCATACTTGACTGTTCCAGCACCGAGGCTTTTGTAGAGTTCAGTACAGGTCATGGTGTCAGTATTTGAAGAAGTGTAAAAGGTAAGGTTTTCCCATGAGGGTTTACTGGAGTCGTCGTTATCTTCCTCTTCTGGAGTGGATTCATTGGGAGAATCTACAATGGTGGTAGCAGGTGACTGAGGGTCGACAGGAGCAGCTGTGAGGTGTAATGGTTGTGTAACAGCAGGCTGGGAGAGGTGGGAGACGGTGGGTGAGGCAACATGATCAACGTTGTCAGCGGTGGAAGTGGTTATGGAAGTTACAGGAGCAGTTGCTTGTGTAGGAGACAGGTCTGCAGGTGCAGTAAAGTTCAGGACGTTGGGAAGGATCTTGAGGATGTCTGCCGAAGGTGTGGAGTCCGGAAAATTGAAGGCAGGCATGTTGTTCAGACGGAATAGTTCGTTAATAGTGGTGTTGAAAGTGCCGGGGTTTGCTGCGTTTGCAAGGTGTGCATACACCATGCAGTACAGCACCTTGGAGGGAGCACCGTCGGGGAGTGGAGAGAGGGAGTTGCTGGGCGATGGTACCTGTAGATTAGCGTGTAGTCTTGGTGGTGTCGGTTTGTGGTTTGGTTATTGCAGCGTATGTCGGTGAATTGGAGGTGTTCTTCAGAACCTCAGTTTTCTTCAATATGATTTCTTTCCTGAGTGGGCACTTAGCTGCAAGGATATGATGATTACCCTTGCAGTTAAGACATGTTGGTGCTGTAGTAATGGTGCAGGATCTGAAATCGTGTCCATCATTTCCACATTTTGAACAAAACTTCTTATCCTTGACGGGGCAGTCCTTGGTGATGTGGTTATAGGAGTAGCAGGTCCAGCAGTGGGAGATGTATGTGAAACGTTCTTGTTCTATATGACTAGGGTGAATGTGGTAATATGAGATGGCCAGACCGTCAGAGAGAGCTTGGGCAGCCATGGAGATGTCTGAGAATGTAATCTTTAGCATAGATGAGGCGTTAGGAATCTTGTTGATGCTGTCTACCGAGGCCCAGGTGTTCTGTTCTTCAATAGATGTCTTCAGTGCTTCAGTAGAGAGAGGTGACCATATTGTCCAGTCTTTTCACAAAGACCGAACTTTTCGGCTTCAAGAATGGAGACGGGGATAGAGTGATTTGTTGTCGTCAATTAGTTTTGATGCTTCCGTGTCGTCTGTGCAGACGACAATGAAGGAGTCCTTCAGAGAGTGGATTGCCGTAAATTTTACCTGCAGGCGGGTCTTAACGACGGTAGCTAAAGCTAATTTCGAGGAGTCATTTATTGCACCATTCGCAGGCTTGATTTTCACACGATTCGACAGCATTGTGAAAAGTATGTGACGTTTGTAGAATTAAAATTCAACACCCCGGCGGGGTCGAAGAGAGGCTTCTTGAGTGTAGAGCAACTGTGTGATCAAGCGACAGTTACTGAAAGTAAAGCAAAAGCAAAAAAAGCAAACAAGTTCAGGTAAGATCCCAATGGGATGAGCGGGGAAGATGGGACAGATGAAGAATAGCTCTGGAGAGGAGTGTTCTTAGTCAGAGAAACAGAGCCAGGGCTTAACCCAGCAGCTAAGGCGATCGTGGGGCAGACTTGAGAACAGGAATAGCAGGGACTGTTGCATAGAACTTGTGGTAGTTGAAGTCTTGAATCTTGAGTAGCTGGCAGCAGGCTAGGTCACATCAGAGGGTAGAACACATGGGAATTATAGGAGTAACTGAGGAGGCAGGTTAGCAATGGAGCCATTTACGATTTTTTTGAAGCTGCTCCTAGATAGGTGGTATAGTTTAGCCTTGTTACTGAAGGTGAAACGTAGAGGCTTGATGAACTCAAGAACTTGGGTGAGTGTGAAGTGAAGCGGTGATTCACATGCATACTTGACTGTTCCAGCACCGAGGCTTTTGTAGAGTTCAGTACAGGTCATGGTGTCAGTATTTGAAGGAGAAGTGTAAAAGGTAAGGTTTTCCCATGAGGGTTTACTGGAGTCGTCGTTATCTTCCTCTTCTGGAGTGGATTCATTGGGAGAATCTACAATGGTGGTAGCAGGTGACTGAGGGTCGACAGGAGCAGCTGTGAGGTGTAATGGTTGTGTAACAGCAGGCTGGGAGAGGTGGGAGACGGTGGTTGAGGCAACATGATCAACGTTGTCAGCGGTGGAAGTGGTTATAGAAGTTACAGGAGCAGTTGCTTGGGCAGGAGACAGGTCTGCAGGTGCAGTAAAGTTCAGGACGTTGGGAAGGATCTTGAGGATGTCTGCCGAAGGTGTGGAGTCCGGAAAATTGAAGGCAGGCATGTTGTTCAGACGGAATAGTTCGTTAATAGTGGTGTTGAAAGTGCCGGAGTTTGCTGCGTTTGCAAGGTGTGCATACACCATGCAGTACAGCACCTTGGAGGAATCTCCGTCTGGGAGTGGAGAGAGGGAGTTGCTGGGCGATGGTGCCTGTAGATTAGCATGTAGAGTCTTGGTGGTGTCGGTTTGTGGTTTGGTTATTGCAGCGTATGTCGGTGAATTGGAGGTGTTCTTCAGAACTTCAGTTTTCTTCAATATGATTTCTTTCCTGAGTGGGCACTTAGCTGCAAGGGTATGATGATTACCCTTGCAGTTAAGACAAGTTGGTGCTGTAGTAATGGTGCAGGATCTGAAATCGTGTCCATCATTCCCACATTTTGAACAAAACTTCTTATCCTTGATGGGGCAGTCCTTGGTGGTGTGTTTATAGGAGTAGCAGGTCCAGCAGTGGGAGATGTATGTGAAACGTTCTTGTTCTATATGACTAGGGTGAATGTGGTAATACGAGATGGCCAGACCATCAGAGAGAGCTTGGGCAGCCATGGAGATGTCTGAAAATGTAATCTTTAGCATAGATGAGGCGTTAGGGATCTTGTAGATGCTGTCTACCGAGGCCCAGGTGTTTTGTTCCTCAATAGATGTCTTCAGTGCTTCAGTAGAGAGAGAGGTGACCATATTGTCCAGTCTTTTCACAAAGACCGAACGTTTCGACTTCAAGAATGGAGACGGGGATAGAGTGAATTGTTGTGTTTGTAGGGTCCTGATTGAAGAGTCGTCCATAAGTTTTGATGCTTCCGTGTCGTCTGTGCAGACGACAATGAAGAGTCCTTCAGAGAGTGGATTGCCGTAAATTTGACCTGCAGGCGGGTCTTAACGACGGTAGCTAAAGCTAATTCGAGGAGTCATTTATTGCACCATTCACAGGCTTGATTTTCACACGATTCGATAGCATTGTGAAAAGGATGTGACAGTGGGGTCGAAGAGAGGCTTCTTGACTGAAGAGAAACTTTGTGATCGGAGAATGTAAAGCATCCAAGGAAGGTATATAAGGGTCTGGCCAACACCTCACCATCAGATCCCACAACAGTTAAACACCTGACGAGCGCCAGCCCAACTGGACAGGTCCTTCGCACAACCCACCAACTATTCTACCCAAGAAAATTTAAAAAATTATTATTTGTCCAGTGTATTATTAAATTCTTCCCAAATTCTATTAATTATAAATGGATCTAATTTATATAAACCAAAGGAAATATTCATATTATTGTCAAAACTGCTTTTTATGAAACAAGATTCAATTATATTCCTGTCGACCATGGACTTCCTTGATACTACTTTCTCAACTTTTTGAAAATCAATTGGATGGTTAAAATCTCTTATATGAATAAATAAAGCATTGGAATCTTGTCCAGTTCTAATGCTATATTTATGTTGTTTTAATCTTAGTTCGAGATTTTTACCAGTTTGACCGTAATAAACTTTATCGCAAATTTTACAAGGAATCTTATAGACACATCCATCAGCATTTTGGGGGGAATTCTTTATCAAAAGTTTTTTTTTACTGTATCAAGATTTTTGAATACAACTTTAATATTAAAAGTCTTAAGAAGAGAAGGCATATCAACCAAGTTTTCATGGTAAGGGAGAGCCAACATATTTTTAGTTGAATAAGGCTGGTTGTCACTTTTTGGATTGTAAAAAGTATTTCTAGCAACTTTAAAATATTTATCAATTACATTTCTTGGGTATTTTAAATCATTACCTATTTCATAAATTTTGGATATTTCCTCATCTATGAACTCAGGACTACAAATTCGTAAAGCTCTCAAAAACAATGATGAGAAAACAAACAGTTTGACTCTATCTTGATGCGAAGAATAATAGTGGACATAGGAACAGTTATTTGTAGGTTTTCTGTAAATTTTAAATTTGAATTCGTTATTACCCTTAATAATTAAAACATCTAGAAAAGGCAATGAGTTATTTTCTTCAAACTCAACAATAAAGTTTATAGAATGGGCTAAGCTATTTAGTTTTCCAAGGAAATGGTGTATATCTACATTTTTGGGCATAAGACGCAAAATATCATCAACATATCTGAACCATTTAGCTCTATTAGGGAGGATTGTGTTAAGCAACCTTGTTTCAATAAAACAATAAAACTTCTACTGAAAGGCAAAGATGAATTAGTCAAACAATTTACTTCCACTAATCCATCTTTACCTTACATGTATGGACTAATAAAAACACACAAACCAGGGAATCCAGTCAAACCAATTATTAGCTCCATATGATCAGTTTCATACAAATTATCCAAATGGCTTGTTGATATTTTGAGCCCTATTGTTGGCAAAATTTCTAACTTTAATGTTAAAAACAACATAGACTTAGTTGATAAATTAAGCTCCTTGACTGACTTAATTGATTTTAACATGGTTAGTTTTGATGTTACTTCCTTGTTTACGAAAGTTCCTGTTGATGATTTATTAAGTTTCTTATCTGAAGAACTCGTTAGCTATGATTTACCATTGCAGTTCCTACTATCATTAAACTTATTAAACTTTGCATTGTTGATGCAAAATTTGTATTTAATTATAAGTTTTACACTCAGAAGTTTGGTATGGCAATGGGAAATCCTCTTTCACCTGTTCTTAGTAACCTATACATGGAATTTTTTGAAACAAGGTTGCTTAACACAATCAATTCAATTCAATTCAATTCAAATTCAAAGTTTATTCTCTATAAGGATTACAATGCTGAGTTTACAGAAATTTGGTTATTGTTTGGTTTACATGTAGTAGAATTGAGATTACAGAGTGTACCACTAGAACGCTTAGCATGGCTAGGCATTTCGGGCATACTTAGTTTTATTCTTAATTGT
>NC_069442.1:1499272-1514540 GCF_026875155.1 Cherax quadricarinatus
TGACTTGTGACACCACATGAGACACAATGGACAGACATGTGACTCACTTGTTACACACTGTAACACGTGTAACACACCGAGTGACACAACTGTGACCAATTATGACTCCTCTGTTGAATACACATGTGGCTCACCCGTGACACACGTGTGACACACTTGTGACACATCTGCGACACACTAGTGACACACCTGTTGAGACACCTGTGACACACTAGTGGCAAAAACAGGGAACACTGTTACACACCTGTTGACAGACTTGGTGCTACAACTGTAACACCTGTGTCACACGGTGACAAACTGCGACTCGCCTGTGACACACATGTGCCTCATAGTGAACACCTGCCTAACATTGCTGTGACACAGTTGTGACAACATGTGCACACACCTTGTGACTCAGCTTTGACACACATCTGACACACTTGGTACACACTTGTGACACTATGTGACAGATTTCATGGAAGTGTCACACTTTTGACACTCTGTGACGCAATTATGACTCACTGTTACAACTGTGCGCACCTATCGACACCCACTTGTGAACTCATGTGACGATTTGTTAAACACATTTGACACACCTGTGACTCACAACTGTTGGACACAAATGTGACACACTTGTTGCATCACCTGTGACAGCTTGTTACACGCTTGGTGACGCATCTGTGACACACCTTTGACCACCTGTGATCACTTTTAACACGTTTTGACAACTGTGACACACATGTGACACACCTGTGATCACCTGTGACCACACATGATGACAACTTGTTACACACCTGTGACACACGTGGTTACACACCTGTGACACTCTTGTGACACATCTGTAATAGACATGTGATTCACAAGGACACTTTATATACAGTGTGACTCACCCATGATGCACCTGTGAAACATACCTGTATAGTTCACCTGTTGACAATAAACAAAAGATGTAATTTAATGGAGTATACCTGGAGGGTTGGAGTATTACCTGAGGGTGGAGTATACCTGGAGGGTGGGTATACTGGAGGGGTGGGAGTTATACCTGGGAGGGTGGAGTTACTGGGGGTGGAGTTTTCCAGGACGGGTGAGGTTATACCTGGACGCGGTAGAGTTTACCTGGAAGGGTTTCGAAGGGTCAAAAGCCCCCTCGCCGGTCTGAGGAAAGGGCATCGTGGTGGATCAGGGCCTTGGATTAACCTGGCTGTACACTGTGGCAGCACGTAAAACACAGACGTAAAGCACAGCCCTGGCTGGTCTGTCCGTGACTGTCCAGTACTTCTTGAAGACAACCAGGGGTCCTATTGGAAATCCCCCTTATGTATGACTGGGACGGCAGTTTTGACTGTTGGGTCCCTGACACTTATTGTGTAGTAGTGGCGCCACTAATTTTCACTGGGGGGGGGATTTTGCACTACTTGCAGAATCCTCTGATTTCCGTAGGGGAGTAATTTTGGGGTCTAGTCCCCTCTAGGATTTCCAAGAGTATATTATCATAATTTAAATTGTTCGCAATCGTGTTATTACGATTTCGCTGAGTCATACCTTTCTCGCATGCGTTCCAAGGAGTACGAAGTACAAGTAATTAAGGTGGTTTATGGTACTTTTACATGCAGGGAAAGTTCTCTGTATATTCTCTCAGGCCTGAAATTTCACCAGCCTTTTAAGGGGAAGTTAGTGTGCAGTAATATTTCAGCCTAGAGAGGAATAATCCGATTTTAAGAGAATCATCATGGCTTGGATCTCTAGTTTTTAAAGGTTCTCATTATCCAGCCTAATCATTTTGCTAGCAGATGTGGTAGGATAAGCCATTTTGGATTAACTCTGAAATTTCTCTTCATTGAACTTCATAATTGTTCTCTGACGCATTTATAGAGTTGGTTATGTCCGTTTAGAGATTTGTAGTATTCCTCGGATAGATGACAATGGTCACCGTAATTCATGGATCATCAGGCAAAGGACATCTATGTCAGACTTAGAAGATGAGGAAACAGGGAATGGGGGCGAGTACACTCCTGGGAGCTCAGAGCTTTTCACTGTAGCCGTCTCTGCTTTTCTATGTTTACTTTTACTCTTTGTGTTGTTCTTCTATTTGTTAGGAAGTTATAGATCCACTACCAACTTTTACTGTTCTTACTTTATACTTATATTCGTGTGCTATTCGCCATGATCGCATTTTGTCGAAGCTTACACAGACCAGTTTTTGTATAATCATGTCACATTTTGATTGTCCTCCGTTGAATCCCAGATCTTGTCATAATGATCTAGTAGCTGTTGAGAGGCGGGCAGACCAGCTGTAAAGCCATGCTGTTGTTAGAGTATCCAAGTGGGTGGCGGACGCGATCTTGCTTCTTAGATCCCTTTCAAAGATTTTTATGATGTGCAACGTTAGCGCTATCGGTCTGTTTTTCTTTGCACAGTTTTTAATGCCACCCTTGTGGACAGTGGGGCTATATATTTTATTTTAGTGACTGTAGTATGAATCTGTGTCCAGGTTCCTCTCTAAAGAATAGTTAAGGCACAATGATAAGGGGTTCTTGCAGTCTTGATGGACACGGAACTCACGAGTCTGGGCCCTGTCATTTTATTTCTTTTTCAGCGACACTGTCGTTTGTTGCGAACCCAGAAACAAATAAATAAAGGGAGGTGCTTGATGACCACTTGGGTGTGCTAGGTATGTTACCTGGTGTATCTGCCAGGGGGCTGCCTTTGCGGCATCAGTGTAAGAAAGAGTTGCATTCACCACAGAGTGTTCACCTGCTCACTGGAGCCTGTCGGCCTCAGAAAGAGAACTATTACCTGAGTGTGTGTATTTTACCACTATGCTTGACACAAGCACGGCTGTACTTGGTTTGCTGCTAGCTATCCCACGACGTTAAGACAGTCGAGGTTGTAGTGTACGTTGTGAAGACACAGTCGTGGGCTAGTGTCGTGTGAAGACCTGTTACAGTCGAGGTAGTGTCGTCTGAAGACGCAGTTCGAGGTGTGTCGTGTGAAGACGCACGTCGAAGTAGTGTCGTTGAAGACAGAAACTTGTGGCTAACGGTGTCGTTGTGAGGAGTTTGTCAGCAAGAACACAGGTGAAGGGCGTAACACAAATTATATGCCATTACATAGTGCCCATGTAACCATGTACAAATGGTAGTGTCTTATGACACAGAGAAGGAGTTTCATGACATAGTGAATACAGGGTGTTTGTGGACACGGAGGAGTAGATGGAGCGTGAGTCATAACAGAGACAGGGTGTCTTATGACACGGAGTAGTAGGTGTGTCATGAGACTTAGGGAAAGGTAATGCCGTGTGACACGGGGTAGGTCAGTGTCTTGTAAACGGGGTAGGGTGGGGTAGGTTGCTGTCTTGTAACACGGGGGTAGGGTAGTGTCTTGTAACCACGGGGGTAGGTAGTTGTCTTGGACCACGGGGGTAGGTAGTGTCTTGTAACACGGGTAGGTAGGGTCTTGTAACAACGGGTAGGGTTTGTGTCTTGTACCACGGTGGTAGGTAGTGTCTTGTAAAACGGGGTAGGTAGTGTCTTGTGCGCACGGGGTATGTAATGTATTGTAAACACGGGGTAGTTAGCGGTCTTGTGACACGGGGTGGTGGTCTTGTTTGTGGTCTCGGGGTAGTAATGTCTTGTAACTCGTGGGTAGGAGCTGTATTGTGCACACGGGGTAGGTAGTGTCTTGTAAACACGGGGTGGTAGTGTCTTGTGTCAGGGGTAGGTAGTGGTTTGTAACACGGGGTAGGTAGGGTCTTGTGAACGGGGTAAGTAGTGTCTTGTTGGAACCGGGGGGGTTACGTAGATGTCTTGTAAACGGGGTAGGTTGTTGTTCTGTGACAGGGTTAGATGTCGTCTTGTAAAACGGACCTGGTAGGTTGTAGTGTCTTGTGACACGGGGTAAGGTAGTGTCTTGTAACACGGGGTAGGGTTAGGTAGGGTCTTGTGACACGGGGTAAGTAGTGTCTTGTGGACACGGGTAGGTAGTGTCTGTAACACGTGGGTTAGGTAGTGTCCTGTGCACAGGGGTACGGTAGTGTCTTGTAACACGGGGTATGTAGTGTCTTGCAACACGGGGTAGGAGTGTCTTGTTACACGGTGGGTAGGTGTGTCTTGTAACACGGGGGTAGGTAGTGTCTTGTGGCACGGGGGTAGGTTGTGTATTGTGTGACACGGAGAAGTTGTGTCTTGTGACACGGAGTAGGTGTGTATTGTGGACACGGGCGTAGAGGGTCAGGTCACATGGGTAGGTAGGGGGATGTAACAGGGGGTAGGTTAGTGTCTTGTAACACGGGGGTTTGGTAGTGTCTTTTGACCAGAAGGGTTGGTAGTATAGTGTTCTTGTAAAAAACGGGGTAGGCAGTGTCTTGTAACACGGGGTAGGTAGTGTATTGTGACACGGGTAGTAGGTAGTGTCTTGTAACACGGGGTAGGTAGTGTCTTGTAACACGGGGTAGGTAGTGTCTTGTTAACGGGGTAGGTAGTAGTGTCTTGTAAAACGGGGTTAGGTAGTGTCTTGTAAAACGGGGTAGGTGTGTCTTGTAACACGGGGCAAGGTAGTTGTCTTTGTAACACGGGTAGGTAGGGTCATGTACACACGGGGTAGGTAGGGTCTTGTAACACGGGGTTGGTAGTGTCTGTGACACGGGGTAGGTAGTTAGTGTTATTGTGACACGGGGTAGGTAGTGTCTTGTAACACGGGGCTAGGTAGTGTATTGTAAACGGGGTAGGTAGTGTCTTGTTGTGACACGGGGTCGGTAGGTGTCTTGTACACGGGGTAGGTAGTGTATTGTAAACGGGGTAGGTAGGGTCATGTAACAATCGGGGAGGTAGGGTATTGTAACACGGGGTAGTAGTGTCTTGTAACACGGTGTAGGTTGGGTTTGTAACAGGGGTAGGGTAGGGTCATGTAACACGGGGTAGGATAGGGTCTTGTAACACGGGGTAGGTAGTGTATTGTAACACGGGGTAGGTAGGTTCATGTAACACGGGCGTAGGTAGTGTCGGGTAACACCTGGTAGGTAGTTGTCTTTGTAAAAACGGGTAGGTAGGGTCATTAACACGCGCAGGTAGGTAGTGGTCTTTGTAACACGGGGTAGGTAGTGTTCTTGTAACACGGGGTAGGTGGGGTCTTGTTACACGGGGTAGGTAGGGTCATGTACAAGGGAGGGAAGGTGTGTCTTGTAAAAACGGGGTAGTAGGGTCATGTAACACGGGGTAGGTAGGGTCTTGTAACACGGGGTAGGTAGTGCGTGTAACACGGGGCAGGTAGTGCCGGGGTAAACACGGGGTAGGTAGGTAGTGCCGTGTAACACGGGGCAGGTAGTGCCATGTAAAAACGGGGTAGGTATGTGCGTGGTAACACGGGGTAGGTAAGTGCCAGTTGTATAAACACTTGGGTAGGTTAGTGCCGTGAACACGGTGGCAGGTAGTGCAGTGTACACGGGGGTTGGTAGTGCCGTGTAACACGGGCGTTGGTTAGTGTCTTTAACACGGGTAAGGTTAGTGCGTGTATCACGGGGAGTTGTTGCCGGTAAACACGGGGTAGGTAGTGACGTGTAATCGGTGGGCAGTAGTGCCGTGTAACACGGAGGTGGTAGTGCCGTGTTTCAACGGGGTAGGTAGTGCCGTGTAAAACGGGTGTTAGGTAAGTGTCTAGTATAACGGGGTAGGTAGTGCCGTGTAACACGGTGGCAGGTAGTGCCGGTGTAAACGGGGGTAGGTAGTGCGTGTAAATCGGGGTAGGGTATGGTTGTTGCCCAGTGAACACGGAGGTTGGTAGTGCCGTGTAAACACGGGGTAGTATGTAGTGCCGTGTAACACGGGGTAGGTAGTGACGTGTAACACGAGGGGGTAGGTTAGTGCCGTGTAACAGGGGTAGGTAGTTGCCGTGTTAACACGGGGTAGGTAGTGCGTGTAACAAGGGGTTGGTAGTGCCGTGTAACACGGGGTAGGTAGTGCCGTGTAACACGGCGGTAGGTAGTGCGTGTAACACGGGGTTGGTTTAGTCCGTGGTACAACTTGGGTAGGTAGTGCCGTCCGCTCCCCCCCCCACTCTCCGGGGTAGGTAGTGCCGTGTAACACGGCGGTAGGTGGTAGGATAGTGCCGTGTAACACGGGGTAGGTAGTGCCGTGTAACACGGGTACAGTAGTGCCGTGTAACACGGGGGGAGGTTAGTGCCGTGTAACACGGGGTAGGTAGTTGCCGTGTAACACGGGGGTTGGGTAGTGCCGTGTGAACCACGGGGTAGGTAGTGCCCGTGTAACACGGGGTTAGGTAGTGCGTGTATACACGGACGGTCTACCGGCTAGTGCCGTAGTAACACGGGGTAGGTTGTTGGCCGTGGAACACGGGGGTAGGTTGTGCCGTGTAACACGCGGAGTAGGTAGTGCCGTGTAACCTGGGTAGGTAGTGCCGTGTAACACGGGGTGGTAGTGCAAGTGATAAAACGGGGTAGGTAGTGCCGTGTAACACGGGGTAGGTACGTGCCAGTCGTAACACGGGGTAGGTGTTAGTGCCGTGTAACACGGGGCAGGTAGTGCCGTGTAACACGGGGGGGTAGGTAGTGCCGTGTAAACACTGGCAGCGTAGTGCCGTGTAAACACGGGGCAGGTAGTAGCCGTGTAAACACGGGGATGGTAGGTAGTGCCGTGTATCACGGGGTAGGTAGTGCCGTGTATCTAGGGGTAGGTAGTGACGTGTAACACGGGGTAGCGTAGTGCCGTGTAACACGGGGTAGGTAGTGCCGTGTAAACACGGGGTAGGTTAGTAGTGCCGTGGAACACGGGGTAGGTAGTGCCGTGTAACACGGGGGTATGTAGTGCCGTGTATCAAGGGGTAGGTAGTGACGTGTAACACGGGGTGGTAGTGCAGTGTAAAACGGGGTTAGGTAGTAGCCGTGTAACAACGGGCGGCCAGGTAGTTGCCGTGTAAACACGGGGTAGTAGTGCCGTGTAAACGGGGGAGGTTGTGCCGTGTATACGGGGTAGGTAGTGGCGTGTAACACGGCGGTTGGTCAGTGCCGTGTAAAACGGGGTAGGTAGTTGGCCGTGTAACAGGGCGATAGGTAGTGCGTGTAACACGGGGTGTGTAGGTCAGTGCCGTGTAACACGGGGTAGTAGTGCCGTGTAACACGGGGTAGGTAGTGCGTGTAAAAACGGTGGTTAGGTCGTGCCATGTAACACGGGGTAGGTAGTGCCGTGTAACACGGAGTAGGGTAAGTAGTGCCATGTTAACACGAGGGTGGTTGGAGTGCCATGTAACAGCGGTGTAGGTAGTGCCATGTTAACCACGGGGGCTAGGTAGTTGCCATGTAACACGGGGTAGGTAGGTGCATGTAACACGGGGTGGTGTAGTAGTGCCATGCTAACACGGGGTAGGTTAGTGCCATGTAACACGGGGTAGGTAGTGCCATGTTAACACGGGGTAGGTAGTGACATGTATTACACGGGGTTAGTAGGTAGTGCCATGTAACACGGGGGTAGGTAGTTGTCATGGCTACATTAGTTAGTGTGATATTAACGTCAAGAATATACTCTTATTTTATTATGATTCTGTGTTAAATCAATATAAACTGTGTATGATACAGCAATAATTTTTAGTAAAGATTATGCACTATTGTAAGTTTGTGTATTCGGTCTATGTTGTATGTTGCAGGTTTGTACTCCGGTCTATGTTGCATGTTTCAGCGTTTGTTTCTCGGATATGTTGCATGTTGCAGGTTTGTAACCCGCGGATGGGTTGCATGTTGCATGTTGCTTCATTGACAAATTTGTAATGTTGTACTATTAGTGGTGGTTAGGATTCTATTAGAAAATTTTTTCAATTAACCAAATTTTGCGTCACGGTCATAAAAACTTGATTTAGTTGCTCAGACGTTTGGTCCTGGACTAACTGCCTCATAGACGCTTAGGTCATACCTGGCACTTCTGTTCTAACTTATTTCTTTGCTGTCATCTATGTAAGTCTCATCTGTGCTAGTCCCACCTAAGCGATAATTATGTAATATATATATTATATATAATTTCATTTTATGGCTTTAAGTTCTTCTGAGTATCTCTGTCTCCTATATAGATTCCCTAAAGCTTATGTTCGATATTTTCTAAATCTTTGCCAGTGCATCCTTTTCGCATTTTCATATATACTGGCCCCTTTCAGCAGTTCTGTGATTCGTCGCCCTTCGTCTGTAGTGGTAGCGTCTCTCTCTTTCTAGTTCACATCTTCTCTTCTTTTTTATTAGGGGTAAGGTGTTGAGAACACCCAACTGCTTTAGAGTTCATTTTTTTCTAGGCAAACGTTCGGATTCCATGTTGTTTAGATATCTTAACCAGCTTGTTTCATTTAGGTTTTTCCCTAACTGTATGCATCGTGCCTGGTGTTATGAAAGATGAATTTGGGTGAATGGCACTGATCCCATTTTGATGGTACAGGACATGTATGTGCACATGACAAGTCTGGACTTATGATCTGGGTGTATTCTCTTGATACTGATATATTTGTTACCAGGTCATCTTTATTAGTGAATATTGGCTCAAGTGTATTTTCCACTATCTTTGCTAGCTTAAGATGAATTTTGTTTTGCAGAGATTATAATAATCTTGTGTTGTGTCAAATTCTTCATCTAGCGCTGCCTCCTGGGGTTATCTCTGCTAAAATTTTATTATTCCACTTTTTTTTCCATTTTGGGTGACCTTAAGTTGAAATTACCAGAGCAACAAGATGTTTGGGGTAGTGATCAATTTTTATAAGCTGTTCAACACCACACACAACTCACACACACACACACACACACACACACACACACAC
Source organism: Cherax quadricarinatus (assembly GCF_026875155.1). Classification (NCBI taxonomy): domain Eukaryota; kingdom Metazoa; phylum Arthropoda; class Malacostraca; order Decapoda; family Parastacidae; genus Cherax; species Cherax quadricarinatus. The sequence goes on from NC_069442.1 coordinate 1,508,054, forward strand.
AACACTCGTCCTGCAACCTCAACTAGGTGAGTAACACACCACATAACACACACGGACGGAAACCCTGAGAGATTCAAGGTGGACGAACCAGCGGAGGAAAGATGGAGCTAGAGCTCCAAAAAAGGGAGAGAAGAGTGGGGAAGGAAGATAGTAGAGCTGGTAAGAAAATGGAGGAGCTAGATTTAGCTGATAAGAGTGCCGGAAGTGGGAAGTACAGGTCTTAGCAGCAGAAAGTTAGGATACAGTGCTTAGAAGAGAAAACTGCAAAGCCTTGAAAACAGATTTAGAGTGACAAAATGAACAATTAGGTGGACATCAGAAATTCAATCAGGCGCCAGTGACAAGGGGATGGTGAGCAACAACGGGAGACATTGCCGTACATGAAGGCCCTATCAGACCCACGTGGGGCAGGGAAAAGACGAAGAGCACACTAAGATCAAACGACAGGTCCGAAGCCAATGAAGGTATGCTATATGCAGAGATCTAACAGCCAACTGCAGTAGCATGGGACAGCTGGACAGAAAGATAGTCCACTGAGAATAGAAGTTTTCAGATATGACAGGGACTGAAGGCAAGAAATGTCAATGGAGGAATAAAATGCCTCAGAGGACGCAGATGGAGACTCAGTGGGAGGAGGAAAGGGCGAGGTCAAGTTGTTGTGTACGGGCTCCAAGAAGCCAAGGGGGCCAACTTTAAAGAATAAAACAGGGAGGAAAAAAAAATGATTGAAGGCATCATGAAAACAATAGGGGAGGGCAATATGTCCAGTGACAAAAATTTTTTTTTCAGAGGAAATGGGTGGTTTGAGAGTGGAAGGATCGGCCTGGGCAGAGTAACTTTCAAGGAAGAATCAGTTTTCGAACCAGTGATTTTTCCTTGCAAGAGAAAGCAAGATGAGGGACAAAGGAGGTGGTTCCGGCAGTGTATACCTCGACCGCGGACAGAACCACAGAAGAAAGGGGACTACACTGAAAGAGAGGGTATGAGAAGCAAGGAGGAACAGAGAAGCAATGAAAATGGGAAGGACCCAGACACAGGAGGAAGGGCAAACACACCCCACCGAATATCCCACCAAAAGACTCCACCCGCGACATTCCAAACGCAACTGAGCAACCTATACTACAACCCACTCACTGTTCCCTCTGACACCAATCCCCATATCACAAACCTCACCCCAACAGCTGTCCCTTATGGGCATTCTGACCCCACCCCCATCAACACAAACCCCACCTACACCACAGCCCCATATAGGCCCCCACCAAGGCTCTCGCTCTCCCAACCCCAATATTCTTGCATGACCACAATGATAGAAAAGAAACTAAAGGTTTGGTGTACACAAACGCGGATGGAATAATGAATAAACATGAGGAGTGGAATGAAAGAATCAGTGAAAAAATCCCCAGACATCATAGCAGTCACAGAAACAAAACTCGCTGAGACAGTAACAGACACAATCTTCCCAACAGGATATCAGATCCTGAGGAAAGATAGAAGGAGTAGAGGGGGAGGAGGGGTTGCACTGCTCATAAAACACTGATGGGGATTTGAGGAAATGGAAGGCATGGACATGATTGGAGAAAGAGACTACATTGTAGGTACAATTTGTCCGGAGAACATAAAGTAGTCATTGGAGTGATGTATAACCCACCACAGAACTGCAGGAGGCCAAGAGAGGAGTACGAAGAAAACAACAGGGTGATGGTGGACACACTGGCTGAGGTGGCAAGAAGAGCTCACTCGAGCAGAGCAAAGTTACTGGTAATGGGCGATTTCAACCACAGGGAGATCGACTGGGAAAACCTGGAGCCACATGGGGTCCCGAAACATGGAGAGCCAAGATGATGGATGTGGTACTTGAAAACCTCATGCATCAACATGTCAGGGACACAACCAGAGAGAGAGGGGAGGATGAGCCAGCAAGACTGGATCTTGTGTTCACCCTGAGCAGTTCAGACATTGAGGACATCACTTATGAGAGGCCCCTTGGAGCTAGCGATCATGTGGTTCTGAGTTTTGACTATATAGTAGAGTTACAAGTGGAGAAGGTAACAGGAATGAAGGGGACAGGCCAAACTATAAAAGGGGGGACTACACAGGTATGAGAAACTTCCTGCAGGAGGTTCAGGGGACAGAGAAATGTAGGAAAAACAGTAAACGAGATGATGGAATATGTGGCAACAAAGTGCAAGGAGGCAGAGGAAAGTTTTGTTCCCAAGGGAAACGGAAATAATAGGAAGACCAAAAACGAGTCCTTGGTTTACCCGAAGTGTAGGGAGGCAAAAACTAAGTGCAACAGAGAATGGAAAAGGTACAGGAGGCATAGGACCCAGGAAAATAAGGAGATTAGTAGAAGAGCCAGAAAGGAGTACGCACAGATAAGGAGGGAGGCCCAGCGACAGTATGAAAACGACATAGCATCGAAAGTTAAATCTGACCCGAAGCTGCTGTATAGCCACATTAGGAGGAAGACAACAGTCAAAGACCAGGTGATAACGCTGAGGAAGGAAGGTGGAGAACTCACAAGAAACGATCAAGAAGTATGTGAGGAGCTCAACATGAAATTTAAGGAAGTATTTACAGTAGAAACAGGAAGGCCTCTGGGGGAACAGACCAGATAGGGACACCAGCAAAGAATATACCAACAAGTGTTGGACAATATACATACAGAAGAGGAAGAGGTGAAGAAACTGCTAAGGGACATCGATACCTCAAAGGCAATGGGACTGGACATCTCCCCGTGGGTCCTTAGAGAGGGAGCGGACATGCTGTGCGTGCTACTTACCACAATCTTCAACACGTCCCTGGGAACTGGGCAACTACCTGAGGTATGGAAGACGGCAAATGTAGTTCCCATTTTTAAAAAAGGAGACAGAAAACAGGCACTAAACTATAGACCTGTGTCAATTGATGGGGTATAGTATGCAAAGTTATAGAGAAGATTATAGAGGAGGAGGTGGGGGAAAACACCTGGAACGGAACAAGAGTATAAACGCCAACCAGCAGGATTCAGGAAGGCAAATCCTGTGTCACAAACTTCTGGATTTTATGATAAAGTAACAAAAGTAAAGACACGAGAGGAGGGGTGGGTTGATCGGATCTTCTTGGACTGCAAGAAGGCCTTTGACACAGTTCCTCACAAGAGATTAGTGCAAAAAGCTAGAGGACAGGCGCTTTATAACAGGAAGGGCCACTGCAATGGATCAGAGAATACCTGACAAGGGGGCACCTGTGACGAGCGGGGTCCCACAGGGGTCGGTCCTAGGACCAGTGCTATTTTTGGTATATGTGAACGACATGATGGAAAGGTTAGACTCAGAAGTGCCCCTGTTCGCAGATGTGTGAAGTTAATGAGGAGAATTAAATCAGATGAGGATCAGGCAGGACTTCAAAGAGACCTGCACAGACTGGACACCTGGTCCAGCAACTGGCTTTTCGAATTTAATCCCGCCAAATGCAAAGTCATGAAGATCGGGGAAGGGCAAAGAAGACCGCAGACAGAGTATAGGCTAGGTGGCCAAAGACTGCAAACCTCACTCAAGGAGAAAGATTTTGGGGGTGAATATCAGCGCTGTATAGCCCTTGTGGCTTAGCGCTTCTTTTTGATTATAATAATAATAATAATAATAATACTTGGGGTGAGTATAACACCGAGCATGTCTCCGGAAGCACACATCAACCAGATAACTGCTGCAGCATATGGGCGCCTGGCAAAACCTGAGAACAGGCGTTCCGGTACCTTAGAAAGGGAAAATCGTTCAAGACACTTTTACACTGTGTACGTCAGGCCCATACTGGAGTATGCAGCGCCTGTTTGGAACCCACACTTGATCAACCACGTCAAAAAATTAGAGAAAGTGCAAAGGTTTGCGACAAGGTTAGTTCCAGAGCTAAGGGGAATGTCCTATGAAGAAAGGTTAAGGGAAATCGGCCTGACGACACTGGAGGACAGGAGGGTCAGGGGAGACATGATAACGACATATAAAATACTGCGTGGAATAGACAAGGTGGACAAAGACAGGATGTTCCAGGGAGGGGACACAGAAACAAGAGGCCACAATTGGAAGTTGAAGACACAAATGAGTCAGAGAGTAGTAGGAAGTATTTCTTCAGTCATAGAGTTGTAAGGGAGTGGAATAGCCCAGAAAATGACGTAGTGGAGGCAGGAACCATACACAGTTTTAAGACGGGTTTGATAAAGCTCATGGAGCGGGGAAAAGGGGCCTAGTAGCAACCGGTGAAGAGGCGGGGCCAGGAGCTAGGACTCGACCCCTGCAACCACAAATAGGTGAGTACAAATAGGGAGTACACACGACCCTGCAACCTCAACTAGGTGAGTACACACACTACACACACACACACGCGCACACACACACACACACACGCACACACACACACACACACACACACACACACACACACACACACACACACACACACACACACACACACACACACACACACACACGACCCCTGCAACCTCAACTAGGTGAGTACACACACATACACACACACACACACGCACACACACACACCACCACACACCCACACACACACACACACACACACAAAACACACACCCCACACACACACACACACACACACACACACACACACACAAGGGTGAGGTCAGATTTTGTCTATGGGCTCCAAGAAGCCAAGGGGAACAACTTCGAAGAAATAAAACAGGAGGACGAAAAAATTATTGAAGGCATCATGAAAACAATAGGTGAGGGCGATATGACCCAGGTGACAAATTTTCGACGAATTGGGTGGTTTGCGAGTGGAAGGATACGGCCTGTCAAAGTAATTTTCAAGGAAGAATCAGTTCGAACCAGGATCCTGCAAGGGAAAGCACGACTGAGGGACAAACAGGGGTACCAGAGAGTATACCTAGATCGCGACAGAACACAAGAAGAAAGGACTACACTGAAAGAGAGGGTACAGAGATGCAAGGAGGAATGAGAGGCAATGATGACGATGAGAAGGACCCTGACACAGAAGGAAGGGCAAACACACCCCGCAGAATCTCCCTCCGAAAGACTCCAACCGCGACAATCCCAACGTAACTGAGCAACCTAAACTACAACCCACTCACTGTTCCCTCCGCCACCAACCCCCACATCACAAACCTCACCCCAACAGCTGTCCCTTATGGGCATTCTGACCCCACCCCCATCATCACAAACCCCACCTACACCACAGCCCCATATAGGCCCCCACCAAGGCTCTCGCACCCCCAATCTCAATACTCTTGCAGGACCACAGTGATAGAAAAGAAGCTAAAAGTTTGGTACACAAACACGGACGGAATAACGAATAAGCATGAGGAGTGGAACGAAAGAATCAGTGAGAAATCCCCAGACATCATAGCAGTCACAGAAACAAAACTAGCTGAGACAATAACAGACGCAATCTTCCCACAGGGATATCAGATCCTGAGGACAGATAGAAGGAGTAGAGGGGGAAGAGGGGTTGCACTGCTCATAAAAATCCGATGGGGATTTGAGGAAATGGAAGGCATGGATGTGATTGGAGAAAAAGACTACATAGTAGGTACAATTCAGTCTGGAGAACATAAAGTAGTCATTGGAAGGATGTATAACCCACCACAGAACTGCAGGAGGCCAAGAGAGGAGTACGAAGAAAACAACAGGGCGATGATGGATACACTGGCTGAGGTGGCAAGAAGAGCTCACTCGAGCAGAGCAAAGTTACTGGTAATGGGCGATTTCAACCACAGGGAGATCGACTTGGAAAACCTGGAGCCACATGGGGGTCCCGAAACGTGGAGAGCCAAGATGATGGATGTGGTACTTGAAAACCTCATGCATCAAAAATGTCAGGGACACTACCAGAGAGAGAGGGGAGGGTGAGCCAGCAAGATGGATCTTGTGTTCACCCTCAAACAGTTCAGACATTGAGGACATCCCCATACGAGAGCCCCCCTTTGGGGCTAGCGTCACGTGGTTCTGAGTTTTGATTATATAGTAGAGTTACAAATGTGGGAAAGGGAACAGGAATTGAATGGGAAAAAGCCAAAACTACAAAAGGGGGGACTACACGGGATGAGGAACTTCCTGCCCGGAGGTTCGTGGGACAGAGAACTGGTAGGAAAATCAGTAAACGAGATGATGGAATATGTGGCAACAAAGTGCAAACAGGCAGAGGAAAGGTTTGTCCCCAAGGGAAACAGAAATAATAGGAAGACCAAAGCGAGTCCTTGGTTTACCCGAAGGTGTAGGGAGGCAAAAACTAAGTTTCACCAGAGAATGGAAAAGGTACAGGAGGCAAAGGGCCCAGGAAAATAAGGAGATTAGTAGAAGAGCCAGAAAGGAGTACGCACAGATAAGGAGGGAGGCCCAGCGACAGTATGAAAACGGACATAGCATCGAAAGTTAAATCTGACCCGAAGCTGCTGTTTTAAACCACATTAGGAGGAAGACAACAGTCAAAGACCAGGTGTAACGCTGAGGAAAGAAGTGGAGAA